>JAKRZM010000541.1:29829-106587 GCA_036379175.1 Heliconius cydno galanthus | reverse complement strand
CATCTAGATTGAAATTATATTTCTATAGAAATTATATTCTTATATTTCAAGCAGGCGTAGCCGCGTCCGGGTCCGCTAGATATGTATAAAACGAAAACTATAGTTGAACTAAAAGTAATATTATTATATTGTCGGACTAGACACAATTGTTGGGTCATATAAATATTTATATGACTGTATACATATTAACATCTTGGCTCCACGCTTTATTCCGTAAACTTAAGTTTGTCACCTTTGGCAGAAGAAACCTAGTGCCAAGACTCTCCGATCTGTGCTATTCCAAATCAAGGTGGATCTCAACCCTCCGTTTTATCTTATCAGAGATGGAATGAACAATTTAAAAACAATGAATGGTAATTTCATATCTATACTTATACTCTTATACATATAAAATAAAAATACAATTTCCGTTTTTTGTAAAACTCTTTACCTACTTAAATAGAGAGCATATTAATTATGAATAATAAACATGAAAAAATAAAAATATCTATAGCAATTTTATGTCAAATATTATTGAATGAAATTAATTTTAAGAAAGCGCTTTCTTTGGCTTCCTTCCAAGAAAATGTTCTCAGGATCGTACATCAATGTTTCTACTTGGATTGCGAAACACGTTTTAAAATTAAATTGATATTGTTTGACTGAACAATATGCCTATATTAGGTCACATTATATGTTTCAATTATATTTTTTTTGGCTGTATCCTGCACGTATCTGGATAATTAGAGGGAACTGAACTGAAGACCTGGTGTTCCCATTAAGACACTTCCGTTTATACTTTCCGCCGGTTTCTAGAGGTATTGTGTGTTGAGTGGCGAAACTCAACACCGCGATTTATCTTGTTAAAAGAGCGAGTAAAACAAAATATTAAGTGTTTCATCGAGCCCACAACTGGTCTCAATTTTTTTTAATTTTGTAGCACATATGTGAATACAAGAGTATAGATTTTCGTTTTGGAATATTTTTATTTGTAATGGAGAAATATCAAAAGTAAGGAGAATACTAATATATACTACTACTATGCTAATACGGTAAAAAAAGATAAATATCTTTTTTTACCTTAAAAAAATGGTGCTAAATAGACATCTAAAAAAAATTATGTTAATATTTAGTTATTTCATTGAGCGAAAAGATATTTTAACCCAATTATAAGCGTAAATTATTGAGTAGATAACTTTAAAAAAATATATTTTTTATCAATACTACAAATAAAAATAAGCCTTTTATTAGCAAAATACAAAAAAAAAACAAAGAAAAACTATCGAAATAAATTTATTATCACATCTAACCACTCAACAATTGAGATATGATGAACATAGCGATCTTCTGGATCCAGCACCAAATGGAACAGCCAGCTTTCTGAGGGGCTTCCTCTTCTTCCTCTTGACCGGTTGTAGCAACTGTCGTTTCTTCTTGACAGATAACGAAACCACACACAATCATTAATACTACTAAAATAGTTTTAAAATTTATTGGTTTCATAGTTAAAAAAATAGTATTTCTATGGACGATCTATATGGGATGCAGAAAATGAATGAATGAATGAATATTGTAATAGCTAAACGCGGTTAAGATTGCAATCTGGTTGTCATAAAATTGGCCATTTAAATGATGTACAATTTAACTCTCATTATTGTATGATAGTTCGTGTATGTATGTAATATGTATGTTATTGTATGATTATGCATGTGTCGTAACTCAATTTGTTTATTGTTTATGGTGGAACAAAATCATTTTGGTTGAATAAAGTTAATGTTTTCTAAAAATAATTTTATATTTTTTGGAGGCTCTGGGTGAAATATATCAATTTTAGGGTTCCGTACCTTTTAAGGGAAAAAGGAACTCTTATAAGATCACTTTATTGTCTGTTCGTCTGTCTGTCTGTTAAGAGCCTTGTCCCTACAGGAACGCTTGGAGATATCGAGTTGATTTTCAAACCATTTTTTCAAATCTATTTATGCTTGGACATTAGGCTAATTACAGATTTTAATTGTATTAACAACGCAAAACTATTCCTGCCGTTCTTCGACTTGACAACATTGAAATTTAAATGACGATTTTTAAATGCAATTTAGCATAGTTACTAGTACTATCTAAAATAGGACTAAATTGTATCTTAATAATGAAACACTATAAAACTGACATAAAAAGATTCATTTTATTTGTGAAATATTATTTCATATAAATATATGAAAGTAGCGCCATAAACTTGTTTTACAAGAAACAATGTTCCAAATTAAATACGAAAAAGCTTTGGTTAAATCCCGTTTTGAGATAAAAAGAATGACAGCGATGTCAATATCCGAGGACGATGTAACAAATATTTTAGCGAACGGAATATGAACAATGTAAATATTCGAAAGGCATTATAGATAGCTATTCAAAATATATTCGACGGACGGACGGTCGGATTCGGACGCGATCGCTTTTGAATTATTGTATACAGGACTATTTAGTAAGGTCCATAACACTTATAAAACTTTGCGTATGAGTTATGTGGGTATATTAACTTTTACCTGTGGTTTCGCTCGAAGGAGTTTTCACGTTCCAAGGTATCAAACATTGACATAAGATACAGGGGGATATATCGAAACGTGACTTAATTAACTTGATGTAATAGACTAAAGCATTTCTTTATAAAGAAAATATCCATCAGTAAAAGTTTATTTTCTTTTCGAATCAGTAATTCCTGAGATTAGTGCATTTAACCAAGGAAACTCTTCGATTTTAGAATATTGGTATATTCCAACATTGTACATATATATAGATGTTTGTATTATAAAGAAGAAAAGAGCGTTATGATTCCCCGCTTAAAAGGAAAAAAAAGGAAAAAAAATGGAAAACAAGGAAGGAAAAATGAAAGTATTAATAAATAATAATTAATTCCTCCAAGTGAGGATCGAGCCCACAACCGTCGCGTTAACATTCACACGTTTGTGCCCCTGCACCATGAAGGCCTCTTCAATTTATACAGTAAGTTTTACAAAGGAGGGGTCAGCTATAAGCATACCACTTGACCAATATTATATTCTTAAGTAGATCGTACTTGAATTGAGATTGATCAACTTCTCCTAGAATATGATTAATAAAGTGTGTACAATAGAAATTTATTATATGATAGAAAATCTGTGACTAGACACGATGCAGGCTTAAAATAAATTTCCTAGAAGGCTGTTCATGAAGAAAATGCTTAAAGTAACCAATTATGGCAAATTTTCATGATAAATCATATATTTTTGTTAATTACCATATTTTTATCGTTGCAGGAAAACAATTATAATTTATTCCCCCGAATTAGAATTGAACCCAGAATCATTGTGCCACAATGGTCTCAATTGATTTTGTAAGTATATTTAATTGAAACAACGGAAATTGAGACCTAAAAGTTTCAGTCAAATGAACTACTAACAACAATTAATTATTTGTAGTCTAACAACACTATAACATCAATTAGACAAATTAGTTAAAAGGAAATTTTCCCAGCAACAATCTTCCAAGTCGCAAAACAAAGTAAAGTAATTGTTCGATATTAAAATTTGTTTAAAGGGCTTCGGGGACTTTTATGAGGCACCTACGAAAATTGTCAAAGTTTGAAACTTTTACAACATTTGTAAGAGTTTCTGCATACAAGTGAATTTTATGGGTTTGTTTTATAGAAGATTTTGCGTTTTATAATCTTTTTATGTCTACAATGTTGTAAAATTCCATTCGACTATAAAAATAGTACATTTGTCATAAGTATACTTATTATAATTCATCATTTTAAAACAATTTTTAGTATGTTTGATTGAACGCGCTAATCTCAACAACTAGAGTAATTTTTTTTGATGTTGGATAGCTCATTTATCAAAGAAGTCTGTAGGCTATATTACATTTGAAGTACTGGGCTTGCGGTTAGAGTTACGTCACGCACTTAAATTACATATCTCTATTATATGCTATACACATGTATAAAATACCAAATTTCTTATTAAAGAAATTGTAATTTTTAAGAATAACAACTAAAATAAACATTTACGTGAACAAAACTAAAAAGCAACGGCTTATTAAAATATCCAAGAAATATTCTATTTATTTTCGCATCACATTTTTGAACACGACATTCTTTGGGAATTACTTACATACTGAGAACGTTTCTGTTGATGCTAGAACAGCGTTTTAATTATAACAAAACAACAGTAAGCATTATACAAATACCAACGTAAATTGAAAATTTTCCCTGTCACTGAAAAATAAACAAATTATATTTCAGCTCTCATATTATGCTTTTCATGAGAATGTTTGGAATGTTATAATAATATATTATAATTTATTGTTTGTAGTAAACTACTATTAATTAATTTAAGTTAATTATGTTTACAAGCAGCTCAAAAAATTATAGTAATTTTATTGAGCTAACTACTTTGAATAGCTCTAACTTTTTTATTTATGAACCGATTGAAATAAAACAAACACAAAATTTTAATGATGAAATTACATTTAAATAGGTTAAGCTATTTCTGATATAAGCGGGTGTCGAGTGGGCACGTGTCTATGCGTTAGCATAGACAAACAGACAAAATAGAAAACAAAATAGATTTCTCATTATATATCTTCCATCTACAGACAGCGATCAGTAATAATTTTATTATATTTATAGGTATTTTAAAAATGGTAAAATATATCTTTATTTTCTAGGTAACAAATTATTTTTAGTAAAGTAACTAAATTACTTATGCTCATGAAACAAATAATTTTACTAACTGGTAATAGAACCCACTGTCGATTAGATAAGTTTAATACAATATCCAGTAAAATTAAAAAATATTTTACATAATATTATTAATGAAACGAAATTAATTAACTTTCATCTGAAAATCAAAACTCTACAAGCTAAAACTAATTACAGCAAGAACATAACGAAAACCTCCAATTATAAACAGACGGATCGTTACGTATACTCTTATCTACTCACAAAATGAGGAGAACTCTCAAAACAATGAGAATTGTTACAGACACAATTAACCAGTCTAGTTTTTATAGCAGCTGTAGGAAATTGCGGTGAGAGGAGTGCAGCTCGCGCCTTTGATAAAATAGTGAGTGCATTCTGTACGTTACATAATTGTTCACATTTCTTTAGAAAGTGATATTATAATTTGTTATATGTTATATTATAAATTAATTATTTAATCTCTAAATATTTAGATTTTTTTGGTGTATACATTGTAAGGAGAAAACCTATATATACCCTATATAGGTACATATGTACTAAGCGGCGTAGTATCCTGAAATTTGGCAGGTAAGTTAATTCGTATGGAATCGTGAATATATGGCATTTTTTTAGCATCGTAGAGCCTACGCAAAGAAAGTTCTTAGCCCCTACTATTAAATAAGTAATAACAAAGATGAAGATTTAAATAATAATACTTAGAAATATAAATACATTTTTACCCATCGACAACAGCATATAATTGTACTTAATTAACCAATTTAAAGCTTATTATTAAAAAGCTTACCTATAAAGAAACAAATCACGATCAGAATATTTTTCCTTTAATTGTTATTTCTTAGCTATTATTCTATTTAACACTAATAAATACTAATCCAGTTGTCCTATCCCAGAAAGATTTTAATATGCTACCATCATATATCCCAACAACATAAAAACTGAAAAGAAAAAACAGAAAGTCTATTACTTTTTAACCCCACATTGTTATTCTCAAACCGTTTAAAGTAGGAGCACGCTCAGTCACTTTGTTTCGCGCCTTGAGAAAATTTATGTTCCCAGCGAGGACTAGTTCAAGCTAGACCTTAATGAATTAAGATTAATATAGAAATTATTCTTAAACGTTACATCTGTTTTAATTTTTTAGGTTAATTTTGTAAGTAATTACAATATTAATAACTAGAAAATAGTTATAATTAACGCTTACGTAAAGAGTTTCGTCAGAATATTGTGCATAAATATATTCTCGGGAAGAATTCTCGTTCAATTTAGTAGTAGTTAACTAAAGTTCCGTGTGTTAAGTTTAAGTTTATTGAAAAGGAAATTTACTATATGAGTGTTTTAACAAATTATAATTATATAATACTATACATCATGAATATTTTTTTGTATAGTCTTAAAATATGAAGTAACTTTTATTAAGAGCTTGTTCTCGATTTAGTCTAGTTTTAAAATTACAATTTTGGGTGTATTTTCTTATATCAGTTTATTACCAAGAAAGGAATAGAACTTATAATCAATATGGAACGTTAAATGTATTAGTTTATGCAGTTTTTCTTTAATTTTAAAATATTTCAGAATATCGACATTAAACTGCTTGGAATTCATTTATAACAAAATTGAATTTTTACAGAGAAATGCTGATCTATACAGTGCTCGCTCTGATCGGATATACTCTGGCTGCTCAGCATCGCTCGTTCTCTGGTACGATGGTTGACTTATCTGATCCAAAGGTAACTTGTTTTTTATAATTGTAAAACTTTGAGAATTCTTTCATACATACATATATTTATTTTCATTTAACTTTTCAAATAGTAGAATACTTATTCTTTAAAATAAAAATATATTTTTACTATCATGTAATTTCACAATTAGCGTCATTTAAATATGATTTCATTTTGACCAAAATTAAAATATATACTAATGAACAATTATGAAAAGAATTTATAATAAGTAATTAAAAAATATATGTACCTATAATGTTGACTTTCTAATAACAATACAAAACTACTTAGATATAAAAATGTAACCGAGTAGATAAAGAAGGTATTCTTCAAACAGGTACAAGGCCACTTAGATGCGTTAGTTCGAATGGCACAATCCTGCGTCATCAAAGTTAGGGCTTCGCCTAAGGACGTAAGGGCTTACTTTACAAATTCCCCACCGATAACCCGGTCTGGCCAGTGCTTCGCTGCGTGCATGTTAGAACAAAGCGACGTGATAAATCATGGAAAAGTAAGATAATTTTATAATATATTTTTTCGTTACTGATTGACAGATGAAACTACTAGTCGTCAAGAAACAAATTTAACATGTAGGTAGATTAGGAAGTGCAGAGAAGCACTAAGAGACGATTTCTCGAACTTTCTACGAGAAAGAGAAAAACGAAAATCCTGCCTGAAAAACGAAAGTCTTAAGGTTTAGTCTAGTATAAAATATTGTCAATCTCTTCAAAGTTACTATATTTTTACAATTTAATGTAACACTAAAACTGAACGCCACGACTTTTGGTTCAAGTACTACTTGAAATATTTATGAAATGAATATTTTTAACAATATAATACATTGAAACGTTGGATTCATCACCCATCACGCAATACCTATAAGTAATCTTAGTATTTTCAAAAGCTTAAGTTTGATTCCTCCAAGAGGTACATACATCCACATTTTATATGCAGGCTTCGAAAACTTCAGCCATTTTGTCAATAAAACGGCGAAAGTTTTCAGCGCTTTATAAATTGTGACTTGTAAATCTCAAGCCGTGCTAAATCATTTCTGTTGAATTATATAGACGTTCCTTTTTTACAAATTATTCAATAAATTTCATATATTATTAAGATACGCGTTTGGTTTTTTTATATCGACATATATTTTTTTCATACGTTTTCCTTTTCATGATGAAGAACATTTTAAAATATTTCGTGTTGAGTTGCGGAAACAAAAGCCATATTTTTTTCTAATCTGCTTGAATGGCATATATTTTAAATATAAATATGTGTTCGATTCTCACTTGAGAATTAAATATTTCCCACACAGTTCTCTGGGCCTACTATATGTAGAACACGCTAAGTATAATAAATAAAATAGTAAATACTTCTATTCTGTCCTATCACTTCAATTAATTTAAAACATATATAAAAATAAAACATAATATAACCAATTCAAAACAGGTAAATCGAGAGCTCCTGGTCCACTTAGCTGGTTTGGTCAATGGTAAAAACTCACGTGTAGTACGAAAACTGTACGGCATATCCAGGCTTTGTCTTGATAGTATCGAAGGCATGTCTGACAGGTGCCAGCTCGCTTCGACATACAACGATTGCTTGAATGAAAACATGATTGAATTCGCCTTTCCCCTGGATATCGCTGAGGAGGCTGTTAGAAAAATGCCTTTTCATCTTATTCAGCCTAAGTGAGTGAGTCATCTTTCTGGATGCAATTCATTTTATTTAAAATAATAGTATTGATATTGAATATATCGAGCCCTCGTCGGGTAGCAACATAGTTATGGGTTGACTTTCCTGTTAGAGAAATGAGTTAAGTCTCATCGCTCTAATAAGATTTATTCTAATTTGTTGATAATTATCAATAAATAATTGAAAGAAACATCACTTTCACAGTCATAATAGGCAGTTCTACAGTTGACCAAAAACAGGATAAAATTAAATTAAGACAGCTTCACGCTGTATCCCGCACATAGCAAGGTGGACGTAGGGAACCGAGTGTTAAGACACTTCGTCCCCCACTTTCTGCTGAATTCTGATCTGATTCTGCGATACCAGAGCGAAGAAATAAAAAAAAACAATAATATTTGATTTACTCCACTGGGGATCGAACCTACAACCAGTTGTGTTTACAGTGAGACACATATGCCGCTGCGCCACGAATGGCCTCAAAAATAGGATAGTCATAAATCAAAGCGATCCGTCAGATTATATAAATGACAAAAGGAAAGGGAAAAAGAGTGGCTTAAAGTACCACGCACTAAAGCCCGACATAATGGTGCTCCAAAGAAAAGCAACAAAAGAAGCTGAGCTGAGAGTGCCAGTTTTATCCTGTCCAATGTGGTATCTACGTCAATTTTGGTAGCTAAGTGAGCCCTTGGTATTCTGATGGTAGTAAACAAAATGTATAATATTTATATTGTAAACAGGTTCCTTTACATCCTAATTATATTCCGTAAATACGTAACTTAATAGCTTAGTGAGGCCAGTCGCGGGTCAGAGACACAAGCCTGTAATTGTAAAAGCGATAGATTGTGTTCGATCTCCATACTTTTTCTCACATAGTATGGTAGGTCGAGAGAACATAGTATCTAAGACAGAAAACAGGGAGTCTGTTTCGCTTTTCGCCAGAATTCAAAATATTGCGTAGCGAAATGCAATTATTTTCCTTTCCCCTGATAAATATCGAACCCATAATCATCGCGTTTGCGCTATTAATTAATAACTTGTTAAACATTTTTAAAGTGTTATTCCACATTTGAGAATGAAAAATTACTTTTTTAGAAAACGTATAAAAGTTTAAATGTACCGGGATTTCAACCCTCGCCTCTTGGAAATCGACCAATAGCTCTGACCACTAAGCTATACGTTCTCATCAAGCATCGTAGAAAATCTTTTGCGCCTTTTACTTATTTATGTTGTTAGCAAAAAAACCCTTTTCTAAATATGTGCATAATGATTATTTTATGTTAAGAGCTATATTAATTTTTTTTCTTTTTCTTTCAGCTTACCTCAGGAACTAAGACATCACTAATACTGGAATATTTTATAATTTTGAATTATTTTTGTAATAAAAATAACAAAGTATGTTGATTGTTTTTTTCTCTCATATTTTGTATACTGAAATCCATTTTCAATTTTTAGGCATGGCGCACTCTGTTCCTAACCCAACTTAGTTTATCTAAATAAAACGTTGAATAGAATCGAATAGAATGTATTAAAGCAATATAGAATCTTGACATTAGGTTTATTTACCTGCGTATGGTAAATTTGAACCTGAAAAAAAAATAAAAAACAAAAATGGGTTTTTTCGAATCAGACGTAAACTTGCAAAGATCGCGGGAAGTCAAGAAAAAAGCAGTCTATCTTTAGATAATAATAAATAGTAGAAAGTCATTGCCTATAAATTTATTATTCCGTAGATAAGAATATTACCTATATTATCTGACAGAACATCCGACGTAATTGTTTCCTGTACCAAATGAAGAACTGTAAGACGTTTCCTGGTATTTACACATATATTATAGATAGACCTTTAATAATCTTATACAGTATAAATGAAAAAGATAAAGATATATATAGATATATATACAGGGTGTCCCAGGAGTCAACGATAAAACGAAACCAGGTGAAAGACCAAGTCATGACAGTTATGAGAAAAATATTAAAAAAATCTTTGTCATGTATTTTTCATATTATATTGATTTTAAAAAATATCGGAAAAACCGACACCCTGTGATGGTTTTTCAAGTCCCAGGACTACAAATATTACACTTTCATCATTTTTTTTTCTGTAATGTAATCATGAGTAACCCTTCTGTGAATTACAGTTTAAGATTGAAACATATCTGCATCAGTTTTCAATAAAATATCGTGATTTTGCCAAACATTAAATTCAAAATATTTACTACACTCAACTTTAACCGACTGTACTATAAAAAAAATGTACTACACTGTTTTTGCAAGTAGCTTTAAAAGTTGGCGCATTTAATCTGGATTTTGAAATGGTACGACACTTGCTGGATTACTTCTTTGTTGAAGAGAAAAAAATCGAAATACACGATAATCGGGATGACGTTCAGCGTTTTGGTATCTTTTCCGATACATTCTAGCTGCAGCATTTGCGTTACATAACCACTTTCCATGAATGAAATGCATATTGGCAATGTGTCAAAGACCGAGTATATGGCCTGCGAGAGCCCGGACTCGAGCACTATCCTTATAAGTCCTGGGCCAGCCCCTAAGTCGGATAAGCGTTACCTGAGCTAAGTGGCGGGAGGTCACTGGTGTGGTCTGTGATCGCAGTATACCGTCCAAACTCTTATCCGGCCAAGGAGATCGTGATCGATGCCTCCAGACTCGTGCATGACGGATCCAAGGTACCTGAACTTTTCCAACTTAGGGGCTGGCCCAGGAATATCTAGTACACTACTTGACATACTTGTTTTCTGTTAAATGAAAATTTGCCTCTTAATTAATTTATGCAATCAGGGGTTGTTATTAATTTTATAACAAGTAAAGCTTTTTTTCTGACTATATTTTTAAGTTCATACAAACGAAGATAATAAATAAAACGACAGGAACTTTTTGTTTATGTTATTTATGCTGGAATTCTCGCACTGACAAAATCTAGTAGCTTAAAACCCAATATTTTTATCACTTTTTTTTCTCTATATCTATCCCACACATTGTAGAGTAAGCTGAGTTATGACACACCGTTTTCCATTAAGATACTTTCGTTCCACACTTTCCGTCAAATTCTTAAGGCATTGCGTGTTGAGTGGCAGATCTCAACGTCGCGTTCACAGTCTTTATCACTTAATGCGTCAATAAAATTTTTACGCTTCACAGGGATCGAACTGCAAATCACTGATATAAAATAAATTCCCAGACATGTTTCCCACTCAGCCATAACGATATACAATAAAGGTGAGTTACGTATTTAATATCGAAAGTTTTCCTCTGCCATAGTAAATGTGAAAGAGGGCAGCAAACAAAAGGCAGTTTATTGGAAGTAAGAGCAAATAATATATAAAAGATTGTAAATAAGATCCCTTAACATAGATCATGTTTGAATAGTGTGGGCGTATCATTCCACGCAATTGGAAATGGCTAAGAGAAGTTTTTCAATTCGTTTTGTATCAACAAAGCTGAAATTATGTAAGCCTAAGTCAATTTTGTTTGTAAAAAGTAAAAAAAATAGAAATAAGTGTTTTCGTGCATTTATTAGGTGCAAATATGTTTAATTATTTTGTTTTATGTAAAATTGCATCGACTCAATTACTATAATTTAATAGAACTGATGTGATTTTTTTCGATTAATGGTTAGGACGTTCATCTAAGTAGACCAACCTTTCAGCTCTATAATATTAGAAAAATATAATATAGATAATATATTAAGATATAAAAATATAAAATTTTTGATATCTTCACGCTGTAAAGGAACCTGGTATTAAGGCACTTTAGTTTTACCTTGGTACCAGACGAGGAAGTGAAAATGTTAAACATCATTCTCCCGAATGAGAATCGAACTCACAACCGTCGGGTTTACAGAATCACCAACCCCTGCGCCACGACGGCCCTAGCGATATTAATCATATCAGTTTATTCTCACTTTAAACTTTACTTTATTTTATATTTTTCCTCTCTTTAGAAACAAAACTGTCCAAATGATCGATTCGACGTCAAACAAATATGATCTCAAACAAAAGTTCACCGAGTGTTTCTGTAATGGCATGAAGCTGTGAAATATAAGATAAATTGCAATATCGAGATTTTGATTTCGTATTCTTTTTATTTGCTTCATTTTTGTTTGTATTGGTATTTCATTTTTAAAGTACCTAACTGTTATATATTTGAAAACATCGCACACTTTTATAAATATTTATAGTTTTGAAATAAGATATTTTTTGCAAATAAATTCTTTAGCTATATAAGTGTGGATTTTAAGGCAACAATCATAAGAGTCTTAAAAAAATATTTCCATACGAAACTTATAAGCGTTCAGCGAAAAACAAAAATGTATAATAATTCAAATAAAAGCACTTTTAGTAGGGCATAGGTAAAAAAAAGTTCAAAGAAACCGTAAACTGCTGATTTTACAATATTACAAATATATTGAGAATAAATTATAATAGACTGTAAACACGACAGTTTGTGGGTTCGATTCCCACTTGAGGAATTTTTTTTTCTTATAACTAATTGGATTGAAACTTCTTTAAAGAGAGAGAAAGGAGTGATCTTTTACAATTAATAAAGGATTAAATAAAAAAAAGGATATTTTGATATAATTTATTGCTATACTTATTCGTTAGGACGAAATCTGTTCTATAAGAAAATTTCGATATAAATAAATTTATATTTTCATCTGCAAGCAAAGTCAGGAAATTTATATAAAGCATTATATATATTAAAATGTATTTAAAATTTTAATAAGATATTTAAAATAGTTTTAATGGACTGTATAATACAAGATATACTTTATTTTACAAATGCATGCATGGAACAATTTTAAGAGATTCGTGGAAAACAAAATATAATAATATGCGATAATAAAATTATGGGTTTAGATATTATTTATAAGATAATATTTTTTATATTTAAATATATAAAACAAACAATTGAAATAAGGCATTTGAAGTTGTAAACACTGCAGTCAATCATCAAAATTGCGCCTATATAAATTATTTTATTTAATTACAATGAACTCTCCGCGAAGCCTAAGCTGAGCTTTACATTTGTGTGTGATCACTAAAAGTAGAACCAGACGAAAAATAGAAAAGTACATATTACATACACAATTAGTATTTTACAATTTGATATGATATTTTTATAAAGTTTCAAACATTCATTTTCGTTTCCTTTCTTTTAATCTTCTGCAAGTAGTTTTATTTATTAGTCATTTACTATTTATTGATTCTCACAAACATGTCTTTTTTTAATGACGTGAAACAAAACGCCTCTAAATGTACAGCGTTAAGTTCCGCCACTCACTTTCTGAAATCCGACTGAAAAGTAGGGAGCGGAGTGTTTTAACATTATGTTTTCTCAGACTAAATACACAGCGGCAAAAAAATCAAATTCAATCCAACTAATTTATAGCACAATGGAAGACTGATTTACTGAGAAATTCGGTACTTACCCTCCAGAATATATATTTTAATTAATTCAGGCGTGCCAACCTGTTTCAAATACAGAGTAAACAAATGTTATACCAATATTATCTTCTACGAAATAATTTTCATTGATTAATACAACATCGATTTAATTAATATCTAATGTAAGAACAATTTTAAGTGTTATTAATAAGGAACTATTGTATTTTCAGGATATTAATTTCCAAATGAAAATCACCAGTGGAGTTATTAATATACATTTAGATAAATAAGAGTAACTTAACTTACACGAAAGTAAACGATTTTTTTAATAGAGTATGACACATTTTCAGCTATTTGCAGTTTTTTTAAATAATTTTCATGAAATATAAAATATTGATAAAATTGTCGTTTATTATCTTAATTTATTAGGCTACAACCATTCCCTTAATCTTAATTATTTTTTATTAGAATCTTCTATCAAGTAAACACCTGTTAAGTAATTATTCACAAAATTAACTTATAAGCTTTTATTATCATTTTTACTCTTTCTATAATAATTCTTATATAAATGAGATGGGTAATGAATTGAAAACAAAACAAAATTTACACTATGTTCATTAACATAAACGTAGCGTAGCATAACGTGTAAACTTTGTTTCATTGTGTTTGGAATCATTATTCCATTACTATTTATAATAAACTTCATATATATAGGTAATAAACTTTTCTGAATACTAATAAATAAATTAACACATAATAAATATTTATAAAATTAAGAAAATATTTTAGTAACTGGAATGGGATGGAGTTGAATCCACACACAACAACAGACAAGGCTGTCAAACTATTTCTATATAAATACAAAATTGTGGATTAGACCAATTTTGTACCAACTGTTTCAATTATCTGATAATATTAATATTTATATATGTTTACCTATTCTATTATACATCTGTAACTTACAAGAAAATTTAATATTCCATAGATAATAAATAGAAAGTTTCTTAAGATTATACTAAAAAGTTATTAAATATTTACACATCATATTTCATCTCATTTAGATCTAATAAACAAATTTTGGATATTTTCAGTTTACATTTCATTAAAATTTCTTGTAAGCTTATAATAAGCGCTACTAAGGAATTAAAAGGAGTGTAATATATATTTTTTTTTTCAATTAAATATGAGTTATTTAGTAGATAATGTGAAAACAAATTTAGATTGATTATGATTATGTACAGTTAGTTTATAATAAATATAAAATATTAAAAATAAAAAAACAAAAAATATAATACAACTTATACCGATTCTGTATATTCTGTACCATTTTCAACAATGACATGCTGATTTGACATTACCACTTGACTTTGGAACTTCCTTAAATTTCCTGTTGTCACTCAGAACACGACTTCATCAAGACTTCCCACATACAATTATACTAAATTAACTGAACTGAACTCTGAGCTTACATTCTTGTTATTTCACTGTAACAATAATTTGATATGAACGTTCTCTTATTATTATTGCAATTAGAGAAAGTGATTTGTAATTGGAATTATTTTGAACTTCATTAACATTTAAAGGGCTTACTTTACCCCAGTTATTTCCTAGTAAAAGTTTAAAATCAGTTTCACGCTGATAAAAGTTTAAAAAAAACACTAGATAGATAATCTATTAGGCATTACTTTTTTATTATTTTAAATGTATGAGGTAATCTAATATTATTTAGGTTAAATTGTTCAATTAAGAATATACTTACCATATATACCGTAATAGAAATTCTAAAAGTAATCTTCTTCTAAAAGTAATAAAAAAAAACAAATCAACATATACTGAAAAGTTTTATATAATAAAAAAATAATATATAAAAAAAACTTCTACAAAATATCTAACACCCATACATAAGTTTGCACTTAGGTCTGTTATGGTACTTCCTTTTAAAGGAAGCAATGATTGCTTGGTACCGTCGATGGTTGGCTCGCTCAGCGCGGTTGTGCCGGGATCCGTTCCGGGTCGTTGCAGCGTGACAAAGAAAGGCTCCATCTAGCACCACCATACGATATTCTTGTAGACACATTTCTAGCATCTAAGAAAAAAGATGTTATTGGTAATTAAAAGCACTAATTTGATATTTTAGTTTTAAAATATTAGTAGTCTATAGTGCAATTCATCGAAATTTCGGGGCCGTGTAAAAACGCACCTAGCTATACAGCGACGGTTGTATCATCGATTCCCATTTGCAGAATAAATTATTTTCATTGAGGATGTGCTCTGGTAATAAGACAAACCGCGTCGCAATAAACAATATCTCGAATATGGGGCAATTGGGGATCGTATCTTAACACTAGGTTAGGGTTTGCTTAGCAGACGCCCTAAATATCTCACAATGTGAAGTTATATTACTTTGTCATTTAAACCTTTAACGAAATAGTATCGAAATAATTTAAATTTTAAACAATATTATTTATCAGTTTGCAAATCAAAACCAAAAGCAACTAAATGGAGTTGAATTTATACATAAAATATTATTATAGTACCCTGTTGAGACAGACCGACGAGTAGATGGCTATAAAATTAATAGCAACACTATATTTCATACAACTTCAATAAAGACCAGTCCCCGAGAATCGCAAAGGAAATGGTCAAGGATAGCTAGTTTATACTGGGAAACACATTTCTACCATCCAAGAAATGAAATGTCGGTCAAGAGTATAATAAATCTTTCAAGATACCACAAGGACGGACTTAATTCGTGAATTCTTGGACATTTCAAAATGTTATAATGACACGAGTGTTATTAAAGTATTAAAAATGTATTCTTTTTCCATCTCACATAAAATCTATATGTTTATGTGGGGTGACATAGTGTCATGACACTCCGCTGTCCATTTTATTTTACTTTAACACTCTCCTTTCCACATCAAGACACTTTAGTTTCCCACTTTCCGCCACATCCTCGAGACATTGTATGTTAAGTGGCGGATCTCAACGCCGCCCTTTTCCCATGTTACCAGAGCGAGGAAATGACAATATTAAATATTTCATATTCCCAAATGAATATGAAACTCACAAGCGACTACGACCTGTCTATAGAAGTTACGCTATTAATCTTTTCTCATTAAACATTGATCTTGCTATGTAGACAGAACGAAAACTGTTTTACTACTTTGAAATTTGTTCTCCTCTTTTCCTCAATGATTCGTACTTGGTGACAGAAACCAATACAAAATCATATGTAATCAAAATTAGTTTTTTTTCACTTTACGCTTTTTTTCGTCACATAAACCTAGAATTCGTAATTCGCAAATTCGCAAAAGAAACCTAGTGTTAAACCATTTCCCTCCACACTGTAAATTATTCAAGACATCAAGTGTGGAGTCGCGAACAATTGAATAAAATCATGATACTTTAGAATCCAAAATATAATACTTAAAACCAAGAACCATCTCGTCTTAAGAACATCGAATAAATAATATTTAATCAATTTGTCTCATAAAATATCTCTAATAATTCTACCGTATACCTAATTGATTTTTAGCTTTATAAGCTGCAGGAGCCAACTAGTAACTAGTTTTCATCTACTATATACGAGTAATTATAAGTGATTTTAAGCACTGTGGCAATAACAGCAGTATCCTTCAAATAGTTTAAATTTATTTAATCATTAAAGCGAAGCGAGCGGTCGCTAATGAACGAAGCGATCGGGTCGATCATAATTAAACTTTAATAACATTAATTATTATTGTAGCAAATATAACGGGATCAAATTTCATTCAGAAATATTAATTCGAATTTCCTGCGTTACCTACCAAGTTGCTTCCAATTGCGATTGTACCATTGAATTTTGCGAAATAAATGCTGTTCAGACAGCGTCACGCTGTATCCCGCACACAGCAGGGTAGGCAGAGAGAACCTGGTGTTAAGACACTCCGTTCCCCACTTTCTGCCGAATTCTGCGTGTTGAGTGGCGGAACTCAACGCCGCGCTTTGTGCCTCGACACCAGAGCGAAGAAATGGAAATATAAACGTAAATAAATATTTCACTTCCTGGGTGGGGATCGAACCCACAATTTTCTTTTCAACAATTTTCTTTTAAACTGCGATACTGATAGGCAAACGGAACCGACCGCCTTTACTCTAAGTGTTTATCTCCTAAGCAATATACTCTCTTCATTTGCATAGTATTAAGGATCGTATAAAGCAACCTTCACTCGAAATTGCTACGTTGTTCTTCAGTAAACATCTACTTACCAGTAATTTACTATTAAATAAATATATTCATATTAATATTGTCGTGAAACGCAAAGAACTAATAGCGCGATGAAATCCTTTTCTGAAAATCTAAACACGCACTGTCTCGTTTTAACACTAGGTTCCCTTTGCCTGCCCTGCTATGACGGGAAAAGTGTAAAGCCGCATATGAATATTGAATAATGCATATCGGAATATGGACATAAACTATGTTAACTTTAAGATTACGTAACAATATAAATAATTTTACAATCCTAACAAATTTGGAATGGAAACGTATATATCTTCGAATCAACAACGGAATATGCTAAGATTGATCCTTCTGTCGCCTTTTTAATATCTGTCACATATATCTAATACACATACTCGTATTTACAAAACTTTTCTTGTTTTAGAATAGGTACAAGTTTGCTATCACAGCTAGAAAAGACACAGAACAGTCCGTAGAGTAAAGGCCTTTCAATACACTTTATTATATACTGTTTACCTGTGTCATTTTATCTTGTCGTCCCTCCCAAGACAACGATTCACTGTACCAGGGCTCATTTCGAGTGCCAAAGTACAAAGGTTCCCATCGGTGATAAGGATACTCCCTTCGGGCTATCAATATTGGCTGTAACAATACTTTTAGTGAATATATTTTGGTACAATTTAATATGAAATACTGAACAAATGTAATACTTTAGTTATTCAATTTTAGTGGCCACAACGCGGCTTTTTCTGATCCTTTTTTAAGTTTATTCAGATAAAATTGGGTTTTTAATATGGTTATCTATCCTGTTATACACTGTTGTTAACGTTCGTCAACACGCAGTATCTGAAGAATTTGTCTTAAGAATAGGTTTCCAGGTTCCCTCTGACTACCTTATTACGTACCGGATACAACGAAAAGCTACAAAAAAAATATTATAAAGAAAATTCTAATAAAAACTTTTTTGTATAACATTGTCTAATATTTTTAAATAGTACCCCTAGGTCCTGAATATTAAGGTAACGTGTACCATTAAAAGCAACAAAATTTATAAAATATTAAAAACCATATCATATTTTTTAATATGTCTAGACATCGTTACTATTACATTTTCATATATTAAAAATATTATTTAAATATTATTTAAGACGAGCATTTCAAAAAGTCCTTGTTTTCACTAACAATGTACGCTATAAGAGCTCATTTATGCGCAAATAATATAATTTGTATACTAAACTTAGACATGTTCAAATTATAATAAAAATGAACAAAAAGAACGCGAAATATATTAAGAGCAGTTCATTTTTTTACAACCTCTAATATATCAATCCTAACACACCAGAAATAAGGAACCTTTAAACATAAAAAGAAAAACATATAAAGACAATCCATTGCTTGACATCGTATTGGTAAAGAAAAACTAAGTCCAGTGAGGACTGGAGAATGGTGGAATGGCCGTAATGAGAATGGAGTATCTTTAAACTAGGTTTCAAGGTTCCCTCTATCTATCCTGCTATGTGGGGGATGCAGTGTGATAATCAGATGCTGTCCTACTGTGCCAAGACTCCATGATACATCAATCAAGTGATAGAGGCGCTGCGTTAAGTTCCGCCACTCAAATATGTTTTAAAAATTTGGGTTGTTTTGACACTATCCTAGACATCTCCTTGAGTTAAAATCGAATATAATAATACTCCATAAGTTCATACTTCCCAACTTCCCCACAATGGTAAACATAGTTTAAATAATTCCATTTAACAATCCAAGTTTGGTTTGAAGTAATATAACCCTATCACCACTTCAACTTGATTGGCGTGGCACCGAGTTAGATGCCCCAATTGAATTTCCTCAAGGACGGCGCTAGGGTCAGCATCATTCATTACACTTCAGACTCTACGTCTTAGAGTATCCTGACACGTGAATTTTACGGAACGTTAATTCTAAACGGAACGGAAACTAAAACAAACTCGAATGTTGTTTTGTTTGAAATAAACAAAATGCTACTGTAGTTTTAATATATTTACGCAAATACGGTACACAATTGAGATCTAGATTATTAAGAGATGTTTAAATAAATGTATTAGAATAAAAAAATAAATAAAAACAATTAGACATTTTTGTAAATGTATTAAATTGATATTGACGGGTGGTCAAGTTTATCATACCTCGATACCATCTGGCGCTGGTCGTATCAGCCAGGATTGCAGCCCGGGGAAACGCTGACAGTGTGCACACACCTTTTGATGGAAATACTTCGCCCGATTTTCATTGATCAAACGCACCAACCTGTATACAAAAATAAAATTGAACACATATATACTAGCACCAGAATATCATATTTTAATTTACGTAATCAGGCGCCTGATTATGATATACATATACGATGGTTCTATTCAGAGTTAGCATAGTCAATTATATACGCTTGTAAACAGAATATTTGTTCACTAGAAGAAAAGAAAACAAATTAATTAACAACGTGGATGCAAATAGCAAATTTATTTTTATTGACGGAAGCTAATATTGTATCCACCGCGAATCAAACTGTCAGCAGAATAGGGGACTACCGTATCCGGATGGCTATAAAAGACCGGCGATAACCCCGGGACACGATAATCGCAACCCAAAAAGAAAAATATCACTATCCGAGTTTCCCCTATTCGAGCTACTGAAGATCAAAGAAAAAATGAATAACAGAACATTGCTAAACAAGTTGAGAAAATATTTTCAAAATTTGAAAATATTCTTTTATACTTTCATAAATGTACATTTAAAAAAATGACAATCCATTTTCAGTTACACGTTTTTACTCGCATAACGTGAGAAATTATATACTACTGCTATAACAAATTATATACTACTGCTATAACAAAAGAAAAAGATTAAATTTAATTGAAAATGTGACGTTTTCTCAACGGTCGGGTTATATGCACCATTTTCAAATGATCGAATTGTTACAAAGGTATTTGTAGATTGNTTCGTGCTTAAAAACATAAGTAAACCTTAACCAAGCCACAGTTGTACTTTTGTCCGCCAAAGAAAACTGCAATATGGACAAGGTGACTGTGGTTAACGTGTTCTAACAAGGAATGTGGCCGAAAGATTGGTCCAAATGTGTTATTACCATAAAGGTTTGAAAAACTTTGTTTCGTTTTCATTTTGTCACAAACCCAGATTAATAGAATGTAGTGTTAATACACACTGTTGCACGCTTTCGTCTAATTTTCGAGAATATGCTTATAGAGCGGCGACTCAACGCCACGATTCATCTAAAATAAAAAGCCTATTTTTCCCGGCTGCTTGCAGGTTTATATTGCAGGCTGCAGGGTTATATATGGTTATTTTTACCATTCTATTTATATTTACAAAGTCTCCTATGAAAGATTTTTTACATCAGCATTGAAATCATTTTCCTGTTTCGTCGCTAAGAAACAAGATAAATATTTTTCCACTTTTGGAAAAGAATAACATGTAACAAAAGGAAACAACGTTCTTATCATCACATCAACAGTTTCATTGTTCCATTGTTGCTTACAAAGACTACGTATGGGTATACAATATCAGAATTTTTCAAGAGTATTAGCCGACTCAATAATACATTTACAAATTATTCCTGTTAATATTACGTTGAAAATTCACAGCAGTAATTTAATATTATATACAAAAAAAAATACGGCGTTATAAAAAAGTGCCCACCAGGGTGGTGGTTTATGTTCGTTAAAAGAGCTTTTAAAAGACTATTTGAATAAAAATTAAATAAATAAGTAAATTGACACATGTTACTTACGTGCTTTTATCTCTCGGCATTTCCACTCCTTTCTCTACTTCAAACAATGGTACTACAAAAACTGTCTTTGTAAATATAATGCCTCTGTCACGTTTCTTATTGCCCATCAATTTTCTGACCAATGCTAAAAACTTCGTTGCTAATCCCTCACTTGGAACGAGTTCTATATCGGATACAATAAAATAATTAGTTCTCGAAGCATTCCTCGCTACGTTTCTTCCAACATTTATTGGATATATCATATTCTTTTCTTGCCTAAAAGTTGGAAAATCAAAGACTTCCAAACCAGAACAATCAGGAAACATTAAATTTGGTGCAGTCATTTCAATTTTCGGCAACTTGGCCATCATTTTCTCTATTTTCCTTTTTCTTACCCAATGCACATACTGTGCCCTCGTTTCGTTAGTTAAATTTTTATATCTCTCTATTTTCTGTTTTAAAAGCTCTTCGATTGATATGTTCATTGCAGTAGTTGGCATTTCAGTGGTAAATATATATGACCTAAGATCTCTTAGTTTAGGTGGATGACGTTTTGGGAAAAACAAGTGTAGGGAAACCTTCGACATACCAGGATAGCATTGACACAATTGATTCATCATTTGCATTGTCGTATCAAGATCGTAACTCGGTACAAAAACTGCCAAGCTTATCGGTCCATCCCAATATCTCGCAATCTCTACAATATGATAAATGAACTCTGGCGTGGCTTGAGTTGCATATGTCACTGCGTTATATTTTGAATAATTAGCATAGGCAGCGCCTTGAACAGCGTCATAAATTACCCTATATGTGCTATGGTTTCCTACTTCTGGGGATGAAGTAACTTCTACGTCTTTCCATTTTAGAGTATTTGGCAAGCCATAGTTGAACTGACAGTAGCTTACATTAGCATTAGGTAGCTGACCTCTTAGAAATGATCCTGGTTTATATTCAAAATCACCGATTCGACTCGAGAAATGAGGAATATCTTGATGTTTGAAGGCATAAAGTTGAAAAATGACTGTTAATGTCAGTATGAACGAAGTAATCAGAAATATGGTTGAGTGCTTTCGTGTTAAGCGATATGAATAGGCCCCACATATACGAAGGCATCTCGACATTTTTGCTGTACATCGTCTCTAATTTTACTAACTCAGTTTTGCATTTTTATACTACTATAGATAAAATATTACAGTTTTAAGTCCAACATGCTTAATGGTATAAAAATCTAATCCTTTAGGTCAAAATTAAATTATAAATTTCTTATTTTCTTCTCATACTGATTTAAATAAACATAACACTTCACTTTCCAGACCAAAACATGTCAAAATTATAACCACAAAGCACAGTTACCTACTTTTCATATACCGCATCACTTATCAACAATCCCTCAGATACTAATCTTTGAAAACAATAAATCAGATTAAAACTTTATTTGGTAAACACTTTAATTTATATTATTTAAGCTTTAAGCAAATTTGACACATTTATTTTCCTAAAATATCATTTTGACATATGCGCGCGCCGCGGCGCACATTGTATGCGCAAAGTGCAAAAAGAAATCAATATTATCAACTGTTTATGTCGTTGTCAATTATTGTTGACTTCTTGTAGAATAAAACTACTTTTTATACTTACTTACTTACTTATACTAACTTATACTTATGTGGCACGCTCGAAACGCCATAAACTAAGCACTGAAGTGAACTGAAGTGAATAAACATTTTTGGATCATAAATTAATAACATCTAATTAGTAAAATAACCTACTAGTAGTGTCTAAACTCTACTAGTGTCAGGAGATTTCGGACCAGAGCGGGAAAATGAAGATAGTAAAAATCTAATCGCTCCCCCCTGAAATGGGAATCAAACTCAAAACTATCAAATTTCCTGAGAATATCTTACTGCACCAAAATGGCCTATACAATATATAGCTAAAACGTATATAAACTGAATATTTTAAATGAAAGCTTAAATTTTAATTATTTCTAACCCTGCGAAATGCTTATTCTCAAAACAATACAACAAAGGAAGTTCAAATGTTAATTAGTATAATCACAGTCGGTGAGAATTGTTAACTTTGCCGAGTATCTTTAAATAGCATTTAACTATGGAGGAAAATTGTAATTGAGGAAAGCCGACTCTGAGTGACAGACCACACGAACTCAATTTAAACTTTATTTCTTTCATGTGTCGGTGTTAAGTTAACATGGAGTTAACTACAGTATGAAATTATTAACATTCTTTTATTTATAGTACCAAATATAAGAAGGTACAGAAATGGAAAGAAAAATTTTTTTTTAGCGTGAAGCTACGCTTTCAGTATACCGCATGTAGTAGGGTAGGCAAGAGAGCTGTCGCTTCTATCTTGCCAGAGGAAGGAAATAAATTCATATTAGATACAATAAAATATTGAGACCGATCAAAAAGTGGGGAAAAGAAGTGTCTTCATGAAAACAGAGTTAACTTAACACTAGTTCGTCAGTTTTCCTCTGTCTACTCTACTTTGTACAGGATATATTTCTTCTAGTGAAGATTGAAATTATAACCATCGCATCTATAATTAGGTTACATACTTTTACACTACAACATGATTAAAATATTATTATTTACTTAGTTCGATACAGCCAGCTATACACATATCTTTAAATTTATTGAAAACTAACATCAGCTGCTTTCGTAGGTACTTTTCGTCGCCGCCAGACATTGTTATGAGAAGTAAATTGGAAATTTTATTCCACTAAGTGAAAACTCATTACTGATAAGACATTTCCAGGTTCCAGGTGTTGTTTCTCACAAATGTCCTAAAGAATTGTTACACTCTAATTGTACCTAGAAACCGTTTACCTAGTTCTTGATAGAATGTCGCTAACATTTTATATTATTATATTGATTAATGACCAACTATAAGATAAATCATCAAGAATAGAAATGTACTCGTATCTTTACCCGCCTTATGTAAGAAAAGGAGTTTATCAATTCGACTGTATTTTTTATTTAATAAATGCTCAAATTCATATTCAAGTAGAAATATTTAATTATCTTCCTTTTAGTGTCATATTTGTTCTGGAATACAGATGGGTAGGCAGAGAAAAAAATGCGAGGACACTCAATTCTCTGTTTTCCGTTCAAATTTGAGACTAATCTCACTTCGTCAAGTAGAGCGGGAAAATAAAAAATTATATATTCCGCCGAGTGGAGTTCGAACTTGCGACCAAAAGCCGGTAATATATTGTTATGCTATTTCACTACATCACAATAATATATCTGTACTATAAAATACAAATAAATCTAAGCAATCAAGTGCGGTATATGTGATATTTATTCTAGGCATAACTATTCCACAACCACTTTTTAAAATTGGCAAGTATTCAAAAGCTTTTCAGACCACAGCTTTTACAATTTCTGGTGGTCTTAACCCCATTTCCCTAAAAGTTCGGCGCTTTGATGCTCCGCATCCGGTACACTCGACTTTACCCGGAAGTCGATAGTTTTAAGTTTCCAACACGCTATCACACAGCAAGCTTTAAAGAACAGTCACTTTCAGAATTTCAAGCAAAAGCGTAATATTATGGAGACTAAGAATAAATTTAAGAGAAATTTTACGTTTGTTGAACCGTTATACAAAAAACCTAAAACAAGAAATAAAAGTGATAGTGAAAAAAAAGTTCCATGTGTTGACAGGACAGTAAAACTACGTGGCGATGATTTTAATGTCAAGACGATTGTAACACATAGCGGTGTAAATGTGACAAATCTTAATCGTGAAATAAATAAAGAATATAGAGTTGCTTTACCCGGTGCTTGTGACAGAAGTCTTTTTGTGAAAGATGTTGGACGTTTTAAAGACACTGATTTAGCTAAAGAACTAAGAAAACAAAATAAACAAGGCTGGATATACACTAATTCAGAATTAGTTAATCACAAAATGTTAGGCAATAGTAATAATTATATAAACAAACTAAATAATGTAAGCTCAAATGAAATAAATAATATTGGTAAAGATGAACACATAATTGTCCATCAGGTATTTTTTATAAAAGTAAAATTATATTTGCATTTTCAAGAGTTTCATATACTAATTGAGCTGTATTTACTATTTTTTAAGATCCCTGACACTTGGCTGAGAGTGTATCCTGCTCCAAAATTGTCTGACGAGACTATATACTCTGTGTTAGTAAGATGTCTCTTGTGCCAACTGGGACTTGCAACTTTTTTAGTCATTTGGACTTTAATTGCAATTTTCACTGTACAATCGTTTGAAGGTAATCCAAATGAATTAAAGAAAATTATCTAATTTAACAAGAAACACTTTTGGCTTATGTAAAGGAATTTCCGTAGGCCCCCACGAAACTAGAGTCTCGTTGGAATTCGAAAAAGAACAAAATCAACTGGTTATCGACCTCGCAACAGAACTCAGACAGGTATTTATCAAAAATTTCAGACACTATATTTTATATAAGAAAATTGAATTATTGTTAATTCAATTTACTTGTGTAAATTTTTCAGTTTCTGTATATTTATTTATTAAAATTTGGAAAATAAAAACCATTAATAATAAATTTGTTAAAAAAAACTTATAAACTAATTTTCACAACGACATGAAAAGATATCCGGAATGAAAAACTGTATGTGATATATTTAAATCTATTATCATTTTTCCTTATCAATATTTATTTGAATCTGAATTAGCAGTGAATATAAAATGATAATACGACGTTTTGAAAGTAAATTTATGAAAATTTTCCAAGTTAATTCCACAGATAGGAATAAATTGGCGCTATCATCTTTCGCCGTAATCATTAGCTTTACTGTAATATTTATTAAAACCTCCCTAGATATATATTTGAGATAAAATAAGTAGATAATTATTTCTTAAAAACCAAATTATTTATTTTCATCTTCATGCTTTTTCTCGTATACGGTAGAGAGAGGCTAGTCTCTCTCGTCGAAACATTCCGTTCACCACCTTAGGTCCGAATTTTTGGCCCTGTGTGTTGAGTTGCGCAGCCAAAATAGTACAGCGAAAATAATACATACATTTTTCCGAATGGGGATCAAACCCACAACCATCAGATGTAATCTTATTGTGCCATGACGGTATAATATTTGTGCACGAATAGGAAATACGAAAACTTCCATGCGCAATATGCCTGTTTTATTCCAATATATTCAAGTACACTTAAAATATAGCTTATGTTTATTTTAAGCGTATGCCAGTTTAAGTTTAACCTCAGTTTATAGCGACGTACTTTTGAGTGTATTTTCGAGTGTTATAAGTGCCTCGTATGAATCGACACGAAACAACTTTTTCCTTTACCCCCGTATGTATATTTGAATTTAATTTGCATAATGTTTAATCATACTTGTACTACCGATATATATCCTTTATTATTGTATTTTTTTTTAGTTTCACGCACTATCCTGTATACAGCGAGGAACGCAGACAACCTTGTGTTAAGACACTCCGTTCCCCGCTTTGTACTTCATTTTTAAGACATTTGTGTTGAGTGGTGTAGTTTGACGCCACAATGTGTGTTGTTACCATATATAGCATCGAACCCTCTGCCGTTGCGTTTAATCTCACACGATATGCAAAGCGCGGCGTTGAGTTTTCCTAGTCAACACGCAATGTCTCGAAATCTGGATGGGAATAACCCTCAGGCAGAGGGCCACTTCCCTGCTCTCTGTCTTCTTGCTATATGGGTTTATAATATTCTTTATTGCACCAAATATACATAAGAAAACAATAAAATACATTTAGTTTACAAAGGTGGACTTATCTCTATAAGAGATCTCTTCCAGCCAACCAGTGGAAGTGGATGAGTTACAAGTTACAAGTGGATGGGTTATACAGCGTTAAGCTAAAAATTTAAGTAAGCTACCGATATCGAAGTGCAACTGTACGGAAACATCAAAACCTTTCATTTCGATGCACCGAGCAAAGTAATAACTCAGAATTTACACTAAGAGTACTTATAAAGCTATTTGAAGAATTGCATTCTATAAATTCTTATCAACTAGCTTTTGTAGTAAGGATGTGAATTATGAACTCGTAATGTTACTTTTAAAGTTAGAAAAATTGTTCTAGTTTATAGTATTAAAGATTTAGTATGCCTTTAGAAAATGTTGAGATCATTGTGGTGTATTGGCACAGCTTCTAGCTTTAAACATGAAGACTGTGGGTTCCCTGGTCAATCAAAAAGATTATTTCCATTTGTCCGCTGTAGTACTTACGATAATTTTACATGATAACGTCATAAAAAAAAGTTCAAAAGCAAAGCACTTTGTTGAGTTCCGCCACTCAACACTCAACGCCTCCAGAATTCGGCGAAAAGAAGGAAACTTAGTGTCTTACCACTCTCTCCCTTTGAATACCCTGCTACAAACGTAGAGCTGAAAAAAAGTCATACATAACTGATAACAACTTAATAGGTATACGAAACCGCATCCTCACTGAGAATCTGAAACGTCTACTGTCTTTGTGACATCTGGGCTATTTCCTACCAATTATTTATAAGCCAGGCTACGGATGATGGGAAATAGCGAATTTGCCATTCCATATCCTCGCTTATCTCTTCTAGTTAAAATCCAAATTTCCTTGCATATAAGGGAGAGAGGCTCGAATTGCTTTAATTGCTGTGGTTCAATAACTGAGCTTGTCTCGTTGGGGCATGTTCAATCTTACCTTAGAGTTATCTTAAGAATTTTGACACGATTTTCCAGTAATCTTTGGAAATTTTTGTTTTGTGTTATTTACGATATCGAAATATTGTTTCGTTATAGCATGCTATTTTTCGTTATAGCACAGATTTAAAAAACAGAGTTTTTTTTTACTTTTTGAGTAAAAAATCTTTAAATGAAGTTGGCACTACCGGCTTTAATATCACATATAAAGAAATTTAGAGAGAAACTAGTGAAATAAAAATAATTAATTAATTCCGCCGAGTAGGTATCGAACCCACAAACAACCATGGCATTTACAATCAGACACTGTGTACCGACGATCTTAAATTAAATACATATACATATATTATAATAACCCTTAAGAAATAAACATTTTAAAAATAAAAATTTACAAGAACTTTAAGTAAAAAGAACAGAATATTTTACCAATTAATCATAATTCCAGTGTATCTAAACAACTTTTCCCGCAAATAATAAAACACGGTGTATACGCGGTATAACACGTTCTTCAATTACGAAGATAATATAAAATGTAGGCTAAAGTTATATAAAGCAGGGGTTATTAAAAATAATGAATATACCTTAATGAAGCTGAGAATAGATTATTATATATATTTCTTTTTTTTGATGAAGATTTTTCAGAATAAATAAGATTTTAAATCTTTATCGCTATCATGAAATAGTTGAAATATTTAGAGTTATACGAGAGCTGGTTGGTTCTCTTTCAAAATAAGGGAAAGAGCGGTGTATTAAAAATAAAGTTTTTAAAGGGTTTATTGAAATATTTTTGTACATGTCGCCGGGCTTGATGAAGGACGGCGTTAATATCCGTAATTTTATCTCACTGAACGAGACGAGACATTTCTAGCTACTGGAAAATAATAAAAACGCGGCCTTGAGTTCCACTACTTAAACACGGAGTGTTTAAACGCTCGGTCTATATGTCGAATACAGCGTAAAATTCAAAAAATAAGCAAACATTTTCACAAATAAATATATTCGAGAATACCGTTTTGTTTTTATCTGCATGATTTTTCGTCAAATGACGGCGCTGTCACGCTCGTGTAGGTACATATCTCGCAAAATATCGGCCGCCAAAACTATAGGAATCCATGCGCGAACATAGATTTACCGTGATCAAATGTTTAGAAACCTACGTATATTCAAGTCTTATTTAAATGTCATTTATTTTTTATTTGACAATTATAAAAAGAGAATTACGATATGATGTACTTGGAATATATTTGCTCAGAAAAGCGCAGGAAGATACAATTTCAGTTTACTATACGTTTTTTTATATATTTACAACAATTATAATATTAGAGATATTGTGAAAGTACCTTAATAAAAATAACAATTATAATAACTTTCAAAAACAATTGTACATAATAAAAAACATCACTTCCGGTAATACCATGAAATTGGGCTCCAATATAAAATATTTTTAGCACCCGACAGTAAATACTTTTACGTTCGCATACATTCTACTTAACTATGCTTAATATGAAAAATACATAAAAAGGTTAAATGTAGATAGCGTTTTATATAGAATTACACTCTGACGTTTACAGCCAATAAATCCCATGAGACATTGTTTTTTTTTTATAACTACAGTACGGTCGGTGAGTCGTGGTCACTCTGATGTTAACTGCATATGTGTGCGCAGATTTGATTATAGGATTTTTTCTTACTTTTTATTATTTTTTCATCGTCGTACTATGGTTAAAAGTTCGGGAACTAAATTTCAAGGCGGCCACGACACGTCGGCCGTACTGTATGCTTCTTTAAACTTAACGAAAGAAATTCTTGTGACATCTTGTTTCGTTCTTCGTTCTCCCCCTTTTAGATAAACTAAATATATTATACAATTTTCGAAATGTAATTTGAAGTCGTAATACGTGTCGCTGTTATTATGTGCTTCTCTAGATTTTCTCTTCTTCTCGAAAATGTTATTACGTGACTTTTGATTTTTTATATAAAAGTTCGTAGCTTGTTGCTACGAATACTTGTGTCAAAATATATAATCAGGGTTTTTAAGAAAGTGGTTTTGGTTCTAATTTGCCTTCATCCATCTAAAAATTTTGCCATATCTTATTCAATTCTGTGTTCGATTTCTATTCGTTGGAATTAATTATTTTCATTCCTGTGAGGGATCACAAAAACAACGTCTCTCGAAAATTGGACAGTAAGTTAAGAATGCAAGCTGCAAGGTTCTGTCTACCCTGCTATATATGGCGTGAAAAACAACTTACTGCTTCAACAAATCCTTTAACAAAACCCTAATAAACATATACTTATTTCACATTAAAGTTTAAACCACGTCCCACTATAAGAGTAGACAAAGCTATTTAAAGGAGTACATTTTAACAAGAGAATCTCTCTTGACAGCGGACCTGATTTAAAGCATTTAAGTCTCAACCTGAGCGGTTTTGTTTACTGAAGGATCTCAACAAGTAAAGTCGTACCTGCTTTGTTTTATTCATTTTATTGTTAGTACAATTGTCCGTTTTCAAGAGCGAAATGCCGTCTGTTTCGAATAGACATCGTCTTTGCGAAGTGGAAAATGTTGGTAAAAGATAAAAAATGCAGCTTCACGCTTATTCCAGTTAAGCAGGGCGGAGAGACCTAGTGTAAAACACTTAGTTCTAAACCTTACGCCAAATTTAGGACACATTACGTGCTGAGTAGCGCTACTCAAAGTAACTTTTCGCCTACAGATTGTTAAATTAATACATGTATTTAATTCCCCTGAAATATATAAAAAAATACTATTTTAATATTAATTTGTGGTGGATCGAATCCACAACCGTCGTTAACATTTAGACATCTTCCCACTGCGCTTCAACAGTCTCATGCATAAAAATAAAAATGTTAACTATTACACATAAAATAACTTTCCTTAAACACAGTAAACCCGCGTGACATTTAAAAATTTGTAAAAGTTAATATTAGTTTAAGATCGCATTAAAGTAGAACAAGATGAGCTATCACGGAGCGCTGGTTAACGTCAAAATTACCTCATTTTTCACAGGCAACGCGATTAAATTCAGTGGCCGTGAAAAATACAATGTTATTTATTTTCTTTTACACTGTTTTTATCACTAAAGTACGGCGTTGAAAGGGATTATATGTATAAAAAATATGTTGGATGGAGGAACTCGGGGGAACGAATGGCGTTAAGCCATTTTTTTTCTTACCAAAGCGAGGTCATAGAAATAAAAATAATTTTTTTGTGACAGGGAATCGAATGCACAACCTTCGTGTTTATAATCACATGAATTATTTGAAATTGAACTTTAAATTGAATTGAATTGAATAAAATTTTGAATTTGAACTTGAGCGCGCTCTTTTATAATAATAGCTTATCATCACATTCGACGATTTATACGTGGAAAATAAAATTTCATAATTAATTTCAAACTAAAATCGTCATACATCATAATTTATATATTAATTGCCTTTTTTGCACACTTGTTAACTCTAAAAAGCATCAACCGCCAGCAGCTAGCTCCAAGGATTGGCAAGGCTGTATTATATTACTCACTATTTTATCTGAGCTTCCAAGACATCCGCCGCAATTAATCTGATTCACGTTTCTTAGTTACAGTACGTATTTTATGGCTTTATTATTATATTTTAAATAATACTAGTAGTCGTCAGTAACTTTGCGTAGATTTTAAGACGTGGTAAATTCCATTTTCCTAGCTGCATCCCATACAGCAGAATAGGTAGAGGGAACCTGGGAACCTAATGTTAAGACACTCGATACAATATACAAATAAAGTCTTTAAAAATATATATACTCGGCAATCAATTGGAACTTGGTTAGCTGAAAAACTCGATTGGCATTCAGATAACAATTGTTTTTAAAACAATGCCTGTTGTGCAACTGCATTGATAGTGCTCTCGCTCTGGTTAGAACGAGGTTTGCGGCTTAGAATATATTTTTCTATTGAATTCTAAAGCTTTTTTGCCGGTATAATTGCAACATACTGTATATTTTTTTAGTTAAGTATGTAATTTCATAGTATAATTGCGTCTTTAGTACGCAATAAGTTATGTAGGTGGTTATAGGTTAAAATCTTATAAGGAACACACAGAAATTATGTTTATATAGTCATTCACATAAGTCTCGTTGTAAATAACATTAATATGGAAAAGAATTTCATATAAATTTATTAGTAAACAGACGGTCTATAGTAAATAAAATTAAAATGATGCTTTATATCTTATTTGGTGAATATAACAAGTAGGTATAGATCATAAACGTTTTACCAAGATAGATAGATTTTTTAACTAGAACGACCAAAGGCAGAACTAGACGTTGAGTTCCGCAACTTAACCCACAATATCTCTGATTCAAACTAAAAACGGAGAACACAGAGTCTAAACACTAGGTTTTCTCTGCCTAGTCTATGCAAAGAGTGAAGCTAAAAAATATGATTATTGTATAATTAATTTTATCAATCAACAGATAACGCCGTTATCTACAAGATGGCGGCACGCGATCGAAAGACGTATAGAAGATGAACGTCAGCTCACGATGAATGCCGTGGGTGAGGGTGTGAGGATCAAACCTGGAAAATTCTGGAATTTATCTGGAACATTCTTATTCGCTGTTTATGTTATGACTGCTTTGGGTAAGTTGAGAAAGCTGGTCTAATAAAACAAAGCTACGCGTAAGATTTCACCTCTCAATATTTAATCTAAGCGGAATATAATAAACATAGGGATGTTCTTCCTTTGAATGTACGTCAAATTGCATAATAAAGAAAACAATTAAATTCACAATAATCTCATTTAAATAGTATTTTTAAATTGGATCCCGTAGAATGGGTCATAGTAAAAAAAAATACTTTCTCTGGGCCTGTACATATTGGACCTATGTCTCCACGCAAGCCTTCCAAAGCACCGGGTTCTTTCGAATCCGAAAATTATGAGAGAGAAACATAATAATAATATGACTACAAAATTTTCTTTTAATTTTCTCTGTAGGATTTGGTGCTCCAGTACCACACACTGTATGGGGTAGGACTTCGGCTTTGATATACGCCATCCTAGCCATACCTACGCATATATATTTAAGTAAGTATTGATATTTAAAATTAACGATACCAACTATAAGATATTTTTCCCTACTTTTCGCTGTGTTTTGGAGGCATTGTGGGTTGAGAAGCGGAACTTAACGCCAAGCTTTGCCTCGTTACCAGACTGAGAAAATATAAAAATATTAAATACTTTATTTAAATTTCTAAATATAGACATATGAACTATATATTCATTATTAATTTCATTGTTCAAACTATGGAACTATAAGATAAACTAATCGATCTTTGCAGTGGTTAACTTAAGCACTTGTGTGATAGCTCGTACCGAAGCATACGCTAAACATTTGAGAGAAAGCTTTTGCAAAGATGCGAAATCTGAAACTGACAACAAAAGAGGTAAGAAGTAATTGAATTATATTTACTCATAGATCTAATAATATTGTTTAAATAAGTTTATTTGTATTTACTATATTAAGATAAGATAAGATAAGATAAAAAGTCTTTATTGCACATTTACAGGAATTACAATGATTTTTTAGGACATAAAATGCACAAAGGCGGCTTTATCACTCTTATATTATTTTGAATGTATAACGTTTTTTATTTATTTCCTAATAAAATCATTATTCGTGATTTTTATTTATTTCATGTCAGGTATTTTACATTTCATATCCATTAATAAGAAATTGTTGACTTTGACTCGAATATAAAAATATTTCCTAATACTTAAAATACTTAGTAGGTACCTAGTCACATTCAAATAAAAATTTGTCCTAACTTGAAATCGAACCCACGATGTTTGGCTCAAAAATCAAAGTTACTAGCTACTTCACAAACAAACAAGTAAAACTTTACTCAAGCTTAAAATTGTTAATTGCAAAAATTATCTTGAACTAAAAGTTATCGCATTGCAAATATAATTCAATTTACATTCCATTTATCATCCGTTCACAGCTCACTGATTGTTTGCAATTTTATGAACTTCAAGAGTTCTTCCTATAAAACTAGTCGTTTTCTGTTTAACGTCAGAACGAATGTTCTTAATCTATATAGATTCAATTAAAGTTAATTGCTAATTAAATTGGTATTAACTTTTTAATCGCTACGAATATAATACATTGTAAGATATTCCTCGTAATCCCCTTTTAAATGGTAGCAAAATTATTTATTATTCTGCTTAAAAAAATTATAATAATAAATTAGCTTTAAGCTGTATCCCATATATAGAAGGGTAAGCGTTAACCTAGTGTTGAGACACTGCATTCTCCAATTTTTGAGACATTGTGTGTTGAGTGGCGAAACCCAATGAAGAGCTTGGTGTCAATGTGTTGACACCAGGCCGAGGAAATGAAAATAATTTATTTCCCCGAGTGGGAATTAAAAGCAAAAGCCTTGGGGTTACAGTCAGACTCTGTGTTTGTGCTGCGACAGCCTGAACTTCTTTCTACAATAAATGTTTTATCTCATTGCAGAATGTCCAAACCATAGCCGCAACGCAGAATTGTTAAAATCAAATAGAGTTGTACATAAACATATTACGGTACGATCTTTACTTACCACTTTAAACAATAAATAAGAATTAGGTTCACACTTATGGGGGAGAATGTAGTGTTATGACACTACATTCTCCACTTTCCACCTGAATTTAAAAGATAGCATGTTCCACCAAAGCAAGTTAATAAAAAATATTTTAAGCACTCACGTTCCCTCCAGTTCACAAGCACTATCCTACCCCACCCATACCCCACCAGGGTAGGTGTTTCGGTAGGAACTTAATCACCTAATCACCTCTTTATACTGTAAATATTTCAGCGTTGTCTAAGACTACTTACCGGAGCCCACTGTATACCATTCGCCACTATATCATATTATATAATGGGAGTAATATCGTTCGGGGTACTACGGGAGAAAACACCATCAGAAACTGTCATGTTTCCTTTAGAATTTACTACGACTGGAGGCTTGGAGAGGGTAAGTTATGTCCAAATATGCATAGCAAGCAGGTACATATGGACACTCGATCTTACAGTTTGTATTTATTAGCTTAGACGTCAAAGTTTAATGAAGTTGAATAATCTGCTTTACCTTAAAAGCTTTAAAGTTGAACAGACTAAGATATGATAACAAATCAATAACTAATAGTATAAAAACATTTTATTTAGTTATCTATATAATAATTATATAATACTAATTGTTGCCCACACCCTTGTTTTTTTCAATTTTTATTTCTTATTTGTAAGTAACGTTAGCTTGCCTAGTAAATCTATGTATATAAAATCGAAAGGTCACTCACTCATCACGAAATCTCAGAAACTACATGTGCTAGGAATCTCAAATTTTGCATAGGAGTTATTTATAGGAAGTAGGTGCTCGCTAAGACGAGAATTTGCAATGTTCGACTTCTAAAGGGTTGTTTTTGGGGTTGAAAGTTTGTATGAAACTTCGTTACTACAAATGGTAGGAGTCTCAAATTTAGCATGAACGTCACTTATAGGACGTAGGTACTCATGGAGACAGAAATTAGTAATAACGTAGTTCACGCAGGCGAAGCCGCGGGCGGGCCGCTAGTAAATAAATAAATAAACTAATGTCAAATTTCAACTTTATAAATCCAGTAGTTTCACTCAGATAGATTTATCTATATAAATTGTTTTATATACTTCAAAGAAACGTTAAAACTATGTCTATAAATAAACATAGGGATAACAATATAGATTGATATTCACAGAAAGCCGCAATAATTCTCAATTTCTAATTTCAATCTAACACACAATACAATACTCATATGAAGTTATGAAGAGTAGAACAAGCTACATGCGTGGGCTCTTGCAATTTCAACTTTAGATCAATTTCATATATTCAGATTAAGTTCATATAACTTACTGGGAACTTGCTTTAATATCAATATATGTACATAATAAACCAATTTAATATACATATATGTATACGTATTTAGAAATCTGTGGTAGGAGTTCATATGTTAATAGCACAGATATTAATTGTCTAATATAAAGTCGTATAAACTAAAATCATATTTTTTTTCATGTGTACGCTTTGTCCTGCACAGCTGATATGGTGAACCTAATGTTAAGTATTGTAAAATTTATGCCTTAAGTAGAAATTGAACCTACAACCATTCTGTCAGGTGCTGTTTCACTACACCAGGATGGCCTCTACAAATAAACACATATATGTATTTAATACTCTATATCTTTTCACAAGAAATTAAATGATAGTTATTTCAGGTACAGGATTATGTACGGGTCCTCTACGGATTCTACGTGGAAGGCGCTATGTGTCTTCTTGCCTGTGTTCTAGCAATATTACGACGGCACAGCAATTCAACTATTACCAGTTTATCAAACACTTACAGATTATTCGAAACAGACGAGTGTACTGATTGTATAAATATAAGCAGAGAACGAGTGTGATGATTGTGATTATAAGCTTGTTTTATTATACTTGTTTAAAAAAAAACAATTTGTTTTTTTCCAGCTTTAATCAGTATATAGTAGCAGGATAGGCAGAAGGCACTATTCAGTTTTCGAGACGTTATGTGATGAGTGGCGGAATTCAACGCCGCTCTTTGTCTTGTTGCTATAGCGAAGAAATGAAAATAATTTCCCCCCAGTGGAAATTGAACCCACAGCCATTCACATTCAGTGCTGTGCTCATGTACCACGACTTAGATTGAGACTCTGGTTTTAATTGAGGCAAATTAAAATATTATTATTTTACTAAATAAATAAAGCACTACATAATTACATAAAATGGAGTGTTGACCTAGTTTTTAAGGAAAAAACAACATGAAAAGAAAACAGAGAACCGTAAAATGTACAATTATTAATGTAAAATAGCGACATTCTATACATTAATAGGGTTTGTAATCCTTTTTTCAATTAGTAGATCCGCTTCAATGTGGTAAGGCAAAGTACTAAGATGATGCCACAAGTTGAGGGAAAATGAAGAACGGAGTGTCTTAACACTAGCTTTCCTCAGTGTGTGTAATGTACTCAGCTGTAAACGTGTAAGCTAAAGAAAATCTAAATATTTTCTCTTCTCGAATCTTACTTATTATTTAAAACCTGTCAAATGTTGAGTACTCACGTCGATACGTCTTCGAAGAAAGGAAAATATGTCAGGGGCCAATTTGCAAAATTCACGAAAATGAAATTTGGTGTGGCGTCGACGAAATCCCTCTTCAGAATTTCCTTAAGTGTACCAATTTTTTATGTGAAGTTTTTTAAATATGTTATTTGCAAAGAAAAATTATCTAACGTTACATAGTTTTGTAATGAAAAAAGATAAAATTTTCTTTTCTTTTCAATTAAAATATGTTGAACTTAAAAATGGGCCTGAATAAAAATGAACATGCAGCGATGGATCTTCTTTGTATTTTTTTAGCTTCACGCTTTATCCCTGGCGAGATAGCCAGAGAGGACTTTTGCATACCTACTTTTTCTCCTCATCAACTTTCCTCAATTTCATACATCCGAGAGATCCTCAAGCTTTGACGTGACTTGCCTCCAGTATTATTGATAGTGTATTTTTGAACGTTAACTTTGGTCTCCTTTACCTCTTTTACCACTTGCGCTTGCTTCACAAAGTTCTTTGCCATTTTTTAATCACTCATTCTTCTTTTTTCTCATTGTGATATCATCACTAGTACATACATTAGCTAACTCTCTGTTGACGATAGATGAATTAAAAAATATAGTAAAAAAGTAGCTCTTTTTATATTATAATACTTCCAATTTTCTTGTTTGTGCCAATCATTTCTTTATACATATAAATTAAAAGTTCTATACTACCTACAAAAACATTTTTTGCTTCAATATCATAACATTTCCTTTTTAACAACCCCTGAAAAACATTTTCTATACAAACAAGTATAAATTTTTAATGAAATTTCATACAAACAAAGCTAAATGTAAATAAAACTACCGCAGTCAAACTTTTAACCGATTTGTTCCACTAAACCAACGCCACGTTTATTTAACCAGTTATCAAAACAGTCATATACATTGCCACTTTCACTGTAACTATAGTTGTTTCAGTTAATAGCGTAAAACTTCAACCAACATCTCAAGAGGTTATCGCTTAGATTGAAAACTGGATGCATAAAGCAGTATTGCTTGACACGGCGCAAGTCGTCAGGAGATTCTTTACTCCAAAGGCTCCAAAGCCTTAGCTACCGGTGACATGGAGACTTGTCATGACATTGGAAGATTTTTTTAATATTTTTAATGTTTTCTGTACTTAAAACTATAAAATTATTGTTTTGTATTATAAAACTTGAAGCCAGTCGTGGCGTAGGGGCATAAAGTGTGACTGTAAACGCGACTTTGAGTCGTGAGTTGTGGGTTCCCCAAAGTACGGCGTTCCGTTCCGCCAGGCAATGCATCCAGAATTCGGTGGAAAATGTGAAACAGAGTGTTTTGACACCCCGCTGTGTGCGGGATACAGCGTGAAGCTGATTTATTATAAAACTTAAAGGAAAGTTTAAAACTACAACTATTGCTTTAAAACAAGAATCGAATTTAAAGAATTAATAATAAAATATTTAGTAAAAATTAAGAGCAACGGAAATATCACCACCGCAAGATATTACTTTCAAACATAATATCTGAACGAATATTAATGATATTGAAAGAAAAATAAGTAAAAGCTTAAGAATCTTTCGTCTCTCGGGACAAAACGGCATAATAAATCAAAACTGACGATGAAACTGACGTGGAAGCTTCCTTAAGCATAAAGCTCGCTTCTAACAGAAAACCCATAGTTCTAAGATTGATTAACTTACCAATAACTTTTTATTTTCTATTTTATTATAGATTATTACTTTGTTTATTGACCTGCCAGCATATTTGTTAAGTTAGATTCAAAATATCGAAGGACATGGGTTCGATCCTCAATTAGAGTTTGTATTATTTTTGTACAATTTGCTAAGAAAATAAATTAGCTTACATTATTAATCTCGATTCTTACTAAAAAAATTATTGACTACTATTAAAAAAATGTCAAATTATATTTTTCCAACGGATTAAACACAAAATTAATCCCATTATTACTACAAAAGACCCACAACAAAGACCGGAAAATCTAACTTTCAATGGAACTGGAGAAACTCAAAGAATCTAGTGCATTTGAACTTGTGACATCTGGACTATTTCCTACCAATTAGCAAGAATTCACTGAGGCCCTACTATTTGTTACTTTTATAGATATTTTAATTAATATTGCCTTATGCAATTAATTATTATATACTTATAGAAGACATAATAAAAAAAATAACTAGGTGTAAAACGTTAGGTAGGTTATTTAAAACGTTAACTTAACGCTAACGTTAACGCTTTCGGCCGAAAACAGCCAGACCGTTCGTTCTAAAACTGTCCAATCTAATATTTCATTTGAGTTGAAGACAACATTCTTTATGATATTTAGTCTCTCACAAAAATAAAATATTATGGTAGAGGCACTATTTAAATCAAAGGCAGCCAGGGACTAGCAACTATGTTAAATATATTTCAGTAAGTGTTGGTTTCTTTAGTAAATTCGTAAAGGAAACTTATCTTTCATTACTGCGTTTTAGTTGTTTAAACTTGAGGTTAATGATAATGAAACATTTGATTTGCAAATGTTTAATAAAATTTTATAAATATTTGGTATAAATATTTGATAATATTTAATTAGATACTAAGCCTGATGCGTATTATTTTAATTATAAGATGTGTGCCTTAGATGTGTGCGTACACTTACCCCTGCCCAAGACTGGCCCCAATATTTTGTGCTTTTATCTCTATAAAGTTAGTTTATTATAGCAGAATTAGATATAAAAAGCTCCTCTTTTCTGAATAAGATGAATGTGAAGTTAATCATACGTTCAATACGTTTTTACATATCAATGATTTCTGATACAATATTACGTTTCAATAAATTGATGTATGAACACGATTAAAGGTTTCTTTTGAGGAATATTTGATATAGGCGTAGTTGTAGACGTATTATAGATGTATTAGTTTCAGCTTCAAGTGACAGTTATGACAAATATAAATTAAATAGAAATACCGGTTATATGTTACCCGTAAATTACAAGTACCGGTTATTATTACATGTTTCAATAATTGTAGCAATATACTATATATTTATATTTAGTTGACAAAGGATTTTAACGAAATAATTTTAGATATCTCTTACTGTTTTTTTTTCAGTTTCACGCTAGGTAGGCAAAGGGAACCTAGTGTTAGGACACTACTCTGTTTCCCACTTTATATTTTGAGACATCGCGTGTTGAGTGGTGTGACTCAACGTGGCGCTATGCCTTGATACCAGAGTGAAGAATGAAAATCTGAATAAATCGTTTATTTCCCCGAGTGAGAGTCAACCCTCAACCGTCGCGTTTACAGTCACACTCTTATGCCCCTACGTCACGATTTCTCTTTTTTTCTTTTCGCATACTTAAATATATTTTAAAGGAAAACGTTTCTATAAATAACTTAAGGTGGAGGTTATCGATTCAATTTCCACAAGGGGAATATTTTTGCACATAATATGATTTTATCTCACCTCGAATTTAGCGAATTTAGCGCTAAACAGTCGTTTTCTCTTAGGCTGAAAATGCTAACCTTACTTGCTCACAAAATATATGTACACATTAATATGAAAAATAGCTTATAATTCAACACATTTCACCTTGCTTTTTGGCGAAACAAAATGCTAGGTAGAGCCTCCTACAAATTTCCTCCATTTTATAAATCATAATTCCCCACAAGCCAAGCCAAGAAACGTTATCCTCAAACATTTCATAATAACAAGATACATTATACTATGTAAATTAGGCGGGTTTTCAATTATAGAGCTCATTTTCGCAAATTGTATGATATATGATATGGAAAAACGTAATAAACATGTACTAGCATTAAATAATGAACGCGTGTACGTTTTCAAGGAAAGTGGAAAAATAAAATGGAACAAAAGCTAATGAGATCCTAAAATATTTTCCGCTTCTCACAACAAATTACTTACTTTGATTTATTCTTATTTAGCATTTTATGTTTTATTTTACTTAATGAACCATGACATCCACTAAGAAGGAATTTTGAAAAATTTAAACCCTAAAAGGACGAAATAGGGGTTGAAAGTGTGTATGGATTTTTTTTAAATTGACACCGATTTTTATAAAATTTGAAATTCAAATTTTAAAATATTTAATTGAACACGTTTTCATGGTTTATTAGAATTCACCTCTAAGGGTGCAAATAAGCATACGAAAAGCGAGAAGCTAGTTTTTTTACAAAGGAAATGCTTATTTAGATATGTATATATATTCCCCCGACTGGAATTCGGACCCACAACTATCGCGTGTTACATACACACGCATACATATAAGATAAGATAAGATAGATTTTCTGAGTCACGTCACGTCTAATATTTTGAGGACGAGACGACGTGACACTAGTATTTCCCTCTATACGATAATAAATACTTTATTCATTCCGCTACGTGACTCTACAGTGCTATCAGTACAAATAAACTTCTAAAATGCGACTTACGTTAATGTTTCCGACATTTTATTATATGTTTGTGATATAAAAAGTTTTTATTTGTTGTCAGTTCATATAAAAAAGTCGTAAAAACAAGGTAACAAAACGATAAAAATAGAAAGTAAGTAGGCTTATTATGTTCAGACATATTAGAGATTGCGGCTTTGACCATTTTTTCATATAAAAATAACTGAGAGTTGTGTATGACATATGACACGCTCAAAATCACCGAATTGACTCTGACCGCAGATAGTGTGAGCTTCATCATAACTATTGACGTCATACAATATAGCCTTTCTCGATGAAAAGGCTGTCCAACACCAAAATAACTTGACAATTTAAGATTTGTGAACAAAAGCTATTAATTTTTTTGCCTTTAAAGACCTTAGAAGCGCGAGAAGTTAAGAACAAAATGAGAGTCACTCATTTTCAATTACTTATTTCTCTCTGAACCTAGCTCATCTGGGTAAATGCTTAAAAGTATTATTTATAGTTGAAGGGAAATTAATTAAAGATTTATAAAGTTTCAAATGATTTTAATTGTCTGAAAAATATTTTCTGTACAACAAGAAGCACTTGAGAGATGAAAAAACTTTTTATTATTCCTTAATTCAAAACTCAAAAGGTTTTCCCCAGAATACTAAGTAATAAAATATAAATTGAGAACAATACGAATTAAACATTTTAATAGAAAAACAGAGTCGTACAATTTAATAGAAGACCGTTCTCGAAACTCTTGTCCTTGACACCACTTCACAACACAATATCGCTAAGGAAAGTAAATAAATAAAAACTTTCTTATATTTTATTTTTAGTTTCATTATAAAATAATTATTGAAGGAAAAGATAAATTAGATATATAATTTTATTATAGTACTAAGTTATTCTGACTTTAAGTACAAAACGACCGGTGGGACGATTCCCTGCCAGATGGACCGACGACATAAAGAGGTTGGCAGGAAGCGGATGGGTCCGAAGAGCTGAGGATCGAGTGTGGTGGCGAGAATTGGGGAAGGTCTATGTCCAGCGGTGATGATGATGATGATGATGATGACTAAGTTATTAAATGAGACTGCACACAGTATTATACGAAAAAGATTGTATTTTATAAGTTTAGATAAAGTAAAAATAACAAGGAATATTATTTGTGTTAGATATCAAAAACATAGTACAATATTACTAAAGTCTGTAATACATCAACCCGCTAGTGTTTTGGAAGATAAGAAATAAATTGGAGAAGGGATGAGGGAAGACAATGATTTATGATTTAACGACGAAATTATTATTTGCTTACTTCGTAGGCAAAGTTACTTGATTGGGTTGTTTTCTTACAAGGTCAAAGATGATTTTTGGATTTGGCGTTTAATAATCTGCTCAATTTTAATAATAATTTCTAAATAGATTTTCAATTCCAACACTAAATACTATCGATTTTCGATCTCTTCAATATAGAAGAAAGTGAAGGAAAAGGTTTAGTGACTCATGAATAATTTGTGAAGAAATCTTAAGCCTTGGAGTGGACAGTTTTACATAGTAGAGCTTTATACAACTCATTTGGTGCCCGAGTGAGGTCAGTGTTCCAAAAACGTCACTGCCGACGTCACCAAATGAGAGATATATTCCAATAAATATTTAACCAAGCAGCAGACCATCAAAATCACTTTTTCTTTCAAGAATATATTTTGGCTTTAAAAATTTAATTAAAATATTAGAATCTTTTACATAATGTTTCCTTGGTGACACGACACCAACCTAGTGAAAACAAATCCTAGTTTCTAATACTCTATTTTTTTCTTCTTCTAAAACATTCAAAACAAAATATTACCGAAATTAAATTAACTAAGATATTTATTACATTCTACATAGAGAGTATTTACTCAAAATAAGAGTTTCGTAACTAAACAATAATTTTGAACTTTTATAGTCATGATAATTTTCAGAGCATAAAGCTTCTGAACTTTGCCGCAAAATAGTTAAAGTTATCAAAGTAATATGTTATATATGGTAATACAAAGATATGTACATCTTCATCGTGGCTATTAACTTTATTCTTTCTTCTAGTAGGATTCGAACCCACATTGAACGCATATGCTAACTGCAAAACGTCGATGTCTATATGTTCAATCTTAAATAAAAAATAATTTCACTTTATAAACTTTGGCCACTAAAAAAAGCACTGGATTAAGGAATTAATATGTTTCGTGTTACAAATGTAAAATTTAAGCCAACACGTTTTTGACCTTTATTTATTCAGTAATAAAGTAAAAAATGCTATATAATACACGTATTTGAATATGACCCCCTTGGTTAATCTTAGAAGGATTTATGTTGTTTCCACTAAGGGATTGGTTTACAGATTTATGTCTTATAAATTTCACTGATATTTATAATTCGAAGTAACGAGGATGTTTTATGCACCCTTTACGTACACTGATAAATGTTGGTAATTCAATAAAAAAAATATTTTCTATTACGTTTCATTTAAAATGTAAATATATAAAAAAGGGAAAAGAAATTAAATTAAGTTAAATAAAAAAAAATATATTAAAAACATATATTTTTTATTTTGGTAAAATTGCCTGAATGTAATGAATTCTGAGTCGAGGACACAATATTTAAGGTCGCAGGTCACGAAAATGTCAAGAGTTGCTTTTAAATCCTAATTCTATTACATAATCTCCATATGATCTAAGAGGCAAATTGAAGTAAGCTTGTCTGATGGCACTTTAGTCAGATTATGAGAAAGAAAAAAATATGAACACTATTTCTGCTTTATTAAAACACTACCATTTTATGTGATTTTTTAATTGAAACATATTTCATCACAATTTTAGACAAAGAAAATTTGTTTGTTAAGCAGGGTGGGTAGTAAATATTAATCCTCAACGCGAGCATCTTATCAGAAATCCTCATTATATATAAGAGTGTAATCGAACCCACAACCATCGCGTTTACAATAACGCCGTTCTACTATGCCACGATGACCTTATTTTCTATCTGAAAAGCCACGCTCTTTCACGATCGTAAAATTTTTAAAATATTCACAAGCTTCTAAAGAAAGATAAAAGAGAAAATGCTCAGTATTAAATGCTAGAACCTGAGCTTAGGTAACTTGAATATTTCTTCTTTAACGGTGTATGTACACACTTATAGACTTAGGTGAGTGTATTAAGAAAAATGTAAGAGTAAATGTTATACGTGAACAGAAATTGTGTAAAAGAATTGAAGTAAGCTTATGTTAAAAAATTTAAATAAGGAATGTGACTTCTCTTCATAATATAATTGTCATTAAATGGATTTTTTTTTCGTTTCTATCGTACCTTTAAATGTCAAATTCGCATAATTTTGATATAGCATAGTATAGATATATATAAATATATATGTAGGCAGAGGGAACCTGGAAATTTTATTTAGCATTTCCTTGACTGGTAATCGAATTGACAACCTGTCTTATCATATTAAATATATAATAATTATTTAATTTGATTAATTATTAATTAATTATTAATTCCAGAAGCATACTACATTATTTAGATAGTTTAATGAGTTAAAAAAGAACAGTACAATAGGTATCGTACTCGTAACTAATATTCTAATCAATCTTTATTTTATTATACAAGTTGTTCTATTACACTATACAAAATGGTTTCCACGTCTGGGCTCTTAACAACTCTTTCAATATCTATTCCACATGTTAAAGGCCTTTCTTTCTCAGCGGAAATGCATAAACATGCCGCGTAGTACTATTACAGCCCGTTTTAAATTTACGCCCTATCTAAGCCCAGAAACACAATGTTCCGAAATTTTTCCACAGTTCTTCATTTCAATATTATTTGATGATTAAGCAATTAGAGGCCATTCGCGGCGCACGGGCACAAATGTGTCACTATACACGCAATAGGTTGTGGGTTCGATCCCCACTTGTAGAAAATTATATATTTAAAATTTCCCTCGTTCTAGTTTACCAGCGGAACTTAATGCTTACTTACCAGCGGAATTCAACGCTGGAGACATGTCTCCAGAATTCGGTGAAAGGTGGGGAACGGAAAGGTCTTATCGGAAACGGAGTTTCTTAACACTTTAAACTGCATTTTCGTCTTGTACTGTTGACATTGTACAGTTGAATAAGCGCAATGTTACCAGATTCGAATATAGCTAAAAGAATATATTCTTGGGCTCAGGACCCAGCAATCATTCCGTAAATAGCAGGAACGTTGTGGACAGATCGTTTGTGAACGAAAAATGCCTTCACATGGTACTTGGTACTTGGTACTTGTGTGCGAGATATTACAAAATATATATTGTTACTTTAAAATATCATAAAAAAAGTGAATAGATACATATTACATATTTAAGAAAGGTAACACCTTTATACGATTAAAGTGAATGAATTTTAATCAAGGACTGACATTGATTGNCAATATAGAAGAAAGTGAAGGAAAAGGTTTAGTGACTCATGAATAATTTGTGAAGAAATCTTAAGCCTTGGAGTGGACAGTTTTACATAGTAGAGCTTTATACAACTCATTTGGTGCCCGAGTGAGGTCAGTGTTCCAAAAACGTCACTGCCGACGTCACCAAATGAGAGATATATTCCAATAAATATTTAACCAAGCAGCAGACCATCAAAATCACTTTTTCTTTCAAGAATATATTTTGGCTTTAAAAATTTAATTAAAATATTAGAATCTTTTACATAATGTTTCCTTGGTGACACGACACCAACCTAGTGAAAACAAATCCTAGTTTCTAATACTCTATTTTTTTCTTCTTCTAAAACATTCAAAACAAAATATTACCGAAATTAAATTAACTAAGATATTTATTACATTCTACATAGAGAGTATTTACTCAAAATAAGAGTTTCGTAACTAAACAATAATTTTGAACTTTTATAGTCATGATAATTTTCAGAGCATAAAGCTTCTGAACTTTGCCGCAAAATAGTTAAAGTTATCAAAGTAATCTATATATATAAAATCGAAAGGTCACTCACTCATCACGAAATCTGAGAAACGACATCTGCTAGGAATCTCAAATTTTTCATAGGAGTTATTTATAGGACGTAGGTGCTCGCTAAGACGGGAATTTGCAATATTCGACTCCTAAGGGGTTGTTTTTGGGGTCGAAAGTTTGTATGAAACTTCGTTACTACAAATGCTAGGAGTCTCAAATTTTACATAGACGTCACTAGGACGAAGTCATGGAGACAGAAATTAATAATAACATAGTTCACGCAGGCGAAGCCGCTAGCGGGCCGCTAGTATGTTATATATGGTAATACAAAGATATGTACATCTTCATCGTGGCTATTAACTTTATTCTTTCTTCTAGTAGAATTCGAACCTACAATGAACGCATATGCTAAATGCAAAACGGCGATGTCTATATGTTCAATATTAAATAAAAATAATTTCACTTTATAAACTCTGGCCACTTAAAAAAAGCACGGGGTTAAGGAATTAATATGTTTCGTGTTACAAATGTTAAATTTAAGCCAACACGTTTGTGACCTTTATTTATTCAGCTATAAAGTAAAAAATGCTATAATACATGTATTTGAATATGTCCCCTTGGTTAATCTTAGAAGGATTTATGTTGTTTCCACTAAGGGATTGGTTTATAGATTTATGTGTTATAAATTTCAGTGATATTTATAATTCGAAGTAACGAGGATGTTTTATGCACCCTTTAACGTACACTGATCTTCAATTTTTTCATGTAATTCAATAAAAAAATATATTTTCTATTATATTTCAGTTAAAATTTAAATATATAAAAAACGGAAAAGAAATTAAATTAAGTTAAATAAAAAACATATATAATTCAAAAAGATATATTTTTTATTTTGGTAAAACTGGCTGAATGTAATGAATTCTGAGTCGAGGACACAATATTTAAGGTCGCAGGTCACGAAAATGTCAAGAGTTGCTTTTAAATCCTAATTCTATTACATAATCTCCATATGATCCAGGAGGTAAATTGAAGTAAGCTTGTCTGATGGAACTTTACTCAGATTATCAGAAAGAAAAAAATATGGACACTATTTCTGCTTTATTAAAACGACAACCATTTTATGTGAAATTTTAGTTGAAATACATTTCATCACAATTTTCTTAGTTGGGCCCATCTCAGGGTGGGTAATAAATCTCATCGCGAACATCTTGCCACAAAGCTAAAATATGTGTAAGAGTGTAATCGAACCTACAACCTCTGTGCTTATAATCTAAAGCTGTTCTACTATGCCACGACGACCTTATTTTCTATCTGCAAAGCCACGCTCTTTCACGATCGTAAAATTTTTAAAATATTCACAAGCTTCTAAAGAAAGATAAAAGAGAAAATGGTCTGTATTAAATGCTAGAACCTGAGCTTAGGTAACTTGAATATTTCTTCTTTAACGGTGTATGTATGTACACACTTATAGTCTTAGGTGAGTGTATTAAGAAAAATGTAAGAGTAAATGTTATAAGTGAACAGAAATTGTGTAAAAGAATTGAAGTAAGCTTATGTGATTTAATTCTTGTGATATAATTCTCATTAAATGGATTTTTTTTTCGTTTCTATCGTACCTTTAAATGTTAAAATTTGCATAATTTTGATATAGCATAGTGTAGATAGATATAAATATATATGTAGGCAGAGGGAACCTGGAAATTTTATTTAGCATTTCCTTGACTGGTAAACGAATTGACAACCTGTCTTATCATATTGAATATATTATAATTAACTAATTATTTAATTTGATTAATTTTTAATTCCGGAAGCATACTACATTATTTAGATAGTTTAATGAGTTAAAAAAGAACAGTAAAATAGGTATCGTACTCGTAACTAATATTCTAATCAATCTTCATTTTATTATACAAGTTGTTCTATTACACTATACAAAATGGTTTCCACGTCTAGGCTCTTAACAACTCTTTCAATATCTATTCCACATATTAAAGGCCTTTCTTTCTCAGCGGAAATGCATAAACATGCCGCGTAGTACTATTACAGCCCGTTTTAAATTTACGCCCTATCTAAGCCCAGAAACACAATGTTCCGAAATTTTTCCACAGTTCTTCATTTCAATATTATTTGATGATTAAGCAATTAGAGGCCATTCGTGGCGCACGGGCACAAATATGTCACTATACACGCAATAGGTTGTGGATTCGATCCCCGTTTGTAGAAAATTATATAAGTATTTAATATTTCCCTCGTTCTGGTTTACCAGCGGAACTTAATGCTTACTTTTACCAGCGGAATTCAACGTTGGAGACATGTCTCCAGAATTCAGTGAAAGGTGGGGAACGGAAAGGTCTTATTGGGAACGGAATTTCTTAACACTTTAAACAATTAATTTTTAAACTGCATTTTCGTTTTGTACTGTTGACATAGTACAGTTGAATAAGCGCAATGTTACGTTAGTTAGATTAGAATATATCTAAAAGAATATATTTTTGGACTCATGTATTTCTGGACACCCAGGAATCATTCTGTAAATCGCGGGAACGTTGTAGACAGATCGTTTGTGAACGAAAAATGCCTTTACATGGTACTTGTGTGCGAGACATTACGAAATATATCTTACTTTTAAAATATCATAAAAAATGTGAATAGACACATATTAGATATTTAAGAAAGGTAACACCTTTATACGATTAAAGTGAATGAATTTTAATCAAGGACTGACATTGATTGATTCATGAGGCTGTCACAATCTTTCATTTTGGCAAAAAGAACGTTCCACGCGATTGGAATTTTTAATATGCGAGTCACCTACGATATTATTAATAAATCGACTTCTTGTTAAATATTTATATATGATATTGTCAATTTAAAGAGAATTCAGCTTCTAGTATCATATAGTGTCTAGACACTGTCAACCGCTTCCTCGACTAAAGAATGGATTTTTTTTTTAATTCTATCCTACGAGTTAATTTTGAACCTACAACTATCGTATTTACAGGCAGACGATGGCCATTACGTCACGATGGCGTTCTGTTTTTTTCTACCTTCACGCTGTATCCCGCACATAGTAGTCTGGGCAGAGGGATCCATGGCCTCCTCTGTTTTAAAAGAATACGTTCTCGAAATATTAACAGCCCGGATATTACGATATAAAGAACATATTCTATCGTGAGTACAACACCTTAAAGCTACAAGCTCTATAACATTTTACGAACTGATCCCATAGACATTTAGTATAATAAAAATGAAACTCCGCAATCTTGGTAGGTAGTAATAGGGGGGCCAGCCATAGAACAAATTTCTTCTAAATATAAAGATCCTGAAAGAAGCAAAGCCTTATTAAGTTAATGTTACAATTTGTGTTTGGTAAACCGTACAAATTAGTTTATTTATTTCGAAGTAATAATTATTTTGAAATTTTATCAAGTGGATACAATTTTATTATTATTACTGTTTTATTTCATTTTAAAATTGAACTTTATATTAAGTAATAACTTTTTTTCTTTTTTATGTAGGTATAGCCCGCTCATAGCATCTCACCTCATTACCAGAAAATTAAAATATTCAATATTTCATTTCTTCGAGTGTGAATCGAACCCACACCCTGTCGCGTTTGCACAAATAACGCAACAGATGTCGGGTAAGGCCTCGAAAATACACATAATTTTACTAATATTTCCTTATTGTATTTCAGCGACTAAAGACAAACAAATAAATAAATGAATTAAGTTTTTCTTATTCTCAGTATCTCCATTCTGCATTCCGCATTTAGCAGGCAGATGGACCTAGTGGCGAGGCACTCTATTTGCCACTTTTCACCCAATTACAAGAATTTGAATATTAAATCATGACATGAAAAACCACTTTACATGATTAATTTCTTTTTTGAAGGGTTATCACTTTTTAACTCGAACTGCTTCAAAGTATATTCTGATAATCCTTCACTTTTTCACAAGTAAGCAAAAAGTTATGAATGAATAAGTTCACAAAGAGTTATCAATCCGTAAATAATTGGGAAAGTTCTCAAGCGAAAAAAAATTAGCGATCGCAAAAATATTTAAAATTTTCTACTTTTGATATCAAAAACACTTATTATTTTTATGGTAATTTAGTTAAGTATTATAAAATTCTAGAAAGTTACAGTAAACAGTACCAGATGTACAGAATGTGATGTTAGTTATATATAGGTAGTGCATTAAATTAATTATAGAAATACCCACGTGATGTCAAATATAGCCTAATTATGCGTAACGTTGGTTCTCGTCGCCTACTCCGAACTTAACTGGGCGTATCCGTTAATTGATTGGTAATCCCTAATGGTAATTAGCGAATTTACCGATTTACATACCTAATAATAACATAAGCTTTAATGCTTTTAATCATGAGTAATACAAACATATAAAATTATGATTCTATACAATCCTCATATTTTATAGAGTTGAGAGACTTTGTTGTTTCTCTTTCTTTTTTCTTTTAAATACACTGCGAAGGTGACTGACTTCAATGCTTAACCACGCTAAAGAAATAATATTCTAGAGATATAATTATAAATGTTTCCCTGAAAAAAAGCTATATTCTTTAGAACTATAGCATGGGAATCGAATCCACAATCTTTCGCGTTTACAGTCACACGCTTATGGCCCTGCGCGACGACTGGCCTCTATGGCATAGATGCATCTATCTATTTGTTAACGAAAAACAACATTTTTCCAAAGACGGAGAAAAGAGAACGAGACTCTTATATTTTACACCAGCTAATGAATAATTTAATACTTCAAAGTACCTACTTACGGCGATAAGAACGTGTTATGGTTATTATCAGTGGGATGGTTCCTTAATACGTTTTACAAGTTCTGTTACAACAAGATAATATTAGGTTAATTCAGCGTATAGGAAAACTACCTTACATTACAATTTATCATGTTCCTTCATCTAGAAAAGGTTGATATTAAAAAATAAAAATCTAATTAAAAAAATATTATATTAAATATTTTATCAGTATAATATTAACAACAATATTATCAATGTTTTTTAATGGATATACTTTGTAAAACATAAATAACGGGGTTACAAGGCAAAGCTCGGGGTTGAGTTACGTCACTCAACACGCAATGCCTGTAGAATTCGGCGAAAGATGGGACACGGAGTGTCTTAACACTAGGTTCCCTCCGTTCCCTGAGGTGTGCCGGATACCGCGTGCAGTTTACTTTATTTTATATTTTACTCGATATATTCCAATATAATAATCTTATACACTTAAAATAGAAGTTAACTTATATGAAACTCATTAAAACTATTAATCGACGGATACGCATTACCTTCCATGCCTTAGAAGACACGTTAACGAAATTTCCTGGTGTTCAAGCTCTAAGGTATCAGGTCTTAGCACTATTATGACTATAAATATTTAATAGCCTGACTCGATTGTACTAGAATGAAGTGACCTCAATATAAATGAATTCGTGAAATGAAATGGCTAGAACAAAGAAGAGCTCCTTCTTTGTATATGTATTTAGCTGAAATTAATTTCCATTTTTCTTTCCTTTTAACAAGATCTCATATACTAAGAAAAAATTATTAAATAAGAAAAGAAGTCATGAATACGATCATTAAAAAATAAGTGAATACAAACGTAATTTAAACCCATGTAATAATTTAAATTATATTTGTTTTTTTTTTTAATTTTGATTCTACCTTAAACATTGTTGTTTGTATTTTTGATCTGTAAAGTGATGAGAATGATATTCTAAATTTAAGTTTAATAATATGGTTATAATTTTAACATAAGTTACTCTTTACAGCTTGCATAAAAAAGAAAACAGTAAAGAAATAAGTCTTAATAGGAAATAAAAAAATATTTTATTATTTTTGTTCTCTCTCTCTCTTAAACACTGATCTTCTTAAAATTTAAACACAAATTCTCAAAACGTTAACTCTTAGTGTTAGTCTAAAAGTTATAATTTTTACTGTTATTTGAAAATATTCGTTTTAATAGTAGCTATAATCATAAAAGTATAACAACAGTAGACCAGACACCAGTCACCAGCTAACAAGAACAATGCTTAGTTAACTGTATTACATAATTCCTTGTACTTTGGAACTAAGCCCTACTACGGACACTAAATTCATTTACCCTCATACTTTATTAAAGAAACCCTTTTATGTAATGTTGTATTCTATATATATATAAGAATAGGGTTCAAACTAGTTTAAACCAAAGGGAAAGGTCAGAAAAGTGTTTATTGAGTTAAGTGAACTAAAGTTCAGTACGTGCAAAAACCTATAAAATATCATTTACTTGAGTAATAGAGTTATATATGTATATTTTGTTTAAAGTAAAGCAAAGTTTTAAGCCTATATGATTTTCTTTTAAAAGAACACAGCGACTATTTTATTATAATAGACACATATTTTTAAGTTGAATTCTAACTTAATATTCTTTCTAGATCTATTATCGATATCAAAATAAACAAAAAAAAAGAAATTGCTGGACTAATTTTTTTTTTTTTTTAGCTTCACGCGATTTCCCGCAAATAGCACGGTAGGCAGAGGGCATGTAGTGTTAAGCCACTCCGTCACCTATTAAGATTTCTGTTTTAGAAATTCTTGAGGCATTGCGTGTTTAGTGGCGGTACTCAACACCGCGCTTTGCCACATTACCAGAGAACTGAAAAATAATGTTAGATTCTAATATAACTATAAAAATGGTAAATGTTGCGACAATCAAAATCAAAAGGATATTATTATAATCACTTTGTAATAAATAATTATGACGTGCCCATAAAGAACCTCATTGGTGTCGAGACTAAATATTTTATAGACGCAATAAAATGATGACAAGATCCTTCAAAATAGCCCTAATTTTTTTTTCACCGTTTATAATACCAACGGAAAATGGCAGTTTAACGCTTTTTCCGCTTAGTGGAGGCAAAGGCTTTGTTACATACGAGTATAACAGTGAAGGTGTAGAGTACGCAGCAACCGGAAAAGCGTAACTCAACGCCGAATCATGTTTTGGCAGAGTGGGGAACAATAACTTTTCATTTATTTATACTAATTTATTCATACTAATAAATTCTGATTTTTAATCTCGAATCGGGTCAGGAATAATAGAATTACTAGCAACTCTCTTGAAACTTATAACGACGGAAAAACCGAGTGAATATCAGAAGTTCTTCGCATTACTATACGAAGCTTCCACCGCGGAATGTATTAATGAATAATTTAAAAGAAGATTATGATGCTTGAGAAATTTACCCTTTTTTACTACAAAGTGTTACGAAAGTTCCATATAAAATGACATTTCCTTGATAAAATAGTACTGGATACCAAAATAAGCATTTAATTTAAATAAGCTTCAATTGAGGATGTCGTGGCGATTGACTGTTAAACGCGATGGTTGTAGGTTCGATCCCCACTAGGGAAAAATTATTATTTTCATATATATAACTAGCGGACGCGCGCAGCTTCGCTTACTTATTTTGGGGGTGAATTCTAATAAACCATAAAACATATGTTCAATGAAATATTTTTAAGAGTCTAAATTTCAAATTTNTAATCATAACTATAAAAGTAATCGTATTAAACTTACAACTGCTTATGAAGCATTTGTAACTAGTTACAGAAATAACTAGTTTCTGAAACTAGCTACGCGTGTACCCGAAACTAGTGACCACTGGTTGTGCTTAAAAGACGTTACGGCCCATGTCTAGTGTTATGGTTATTATCAGTGGGATGGCTCCTTAATACGTTTTATAAGAAATAACCGTAAGCATCTGCCTAATGATAGTAGCTGTTCTGTTACAACAAGATAATATTATGTCCATTCAGCGTGTAAGAAGGCCACCTTACATTACAATTTATCACGTTCCTCATAGATATTTAAAGATTGTTTTAAACAAAAGGCTGATATTAAATAAATAAAAATAGAATAAAATAATATTATATTAAATATTTCATCAGTATAATACTAACAACAATATTATCAATGTTTTTTAATGGATATACTTTGTAAAACATAAATAACGAGGCCAAGCGCGGGGTTGAGTTCCGTCACTCAACACGCAATGCCTGCAGAAAACGGCGAGAAGTGGAAAACGGAGTGTTTTAACACTTGGTTCCCTCTGCCTACCCTGCTGTGTGCCGGATACAACGTGCAGCTTATTTTATTTTATATTTTACTCGATATATTCCAATATAATAATCTTATACACTTAAAATAGAAGTTAACTTATATGAAACTGATTAAAAATAAAAACTATTAATCTTATAAAACTATTAAACTGATAAAACTATTAATCGACGGATACGCATTACCTTCCATGCCTTAGAAGATACGTTAACGAAATTTCCTGGTGTTCAAGCTCTAAGGTATCTAAGGTCTTAGCACTATTATGACTATAAATATTTAATAGCCTGACTGGATGAATCTCGATTGTACTAGAATGAAGTGACCTCAATATAAATGAATTCGTGAAATGAAATGGCTAGAACAAAGAAGAGCTCCTTCTTTGTATATGTATTTAGCTGAAATTAATTTCAATTTTTCTTTCCTTTTAACAAGATCTCATGTACTAAGAAAAAAATATTAAAAAATAAGTGAATACAAACGTAATTTAAACCCATGTTATAATTTAAATTATATTTGTTTTTTTTTTAATTTTTGATTCTACCTTAAACATTGTTGTTTGTATTTTTGATCTGTAAAGTGATGAGAATGATATTCTAAATTTAAATTTAATAATATGGTTATAATTTTAACATAAAAGCTTGCATAAAAAAGAAAACAGTAAAGAAATAAGTCTTATTAGGAAATAAAAAAATATTTTATTAGTTTTATTCTCTCTCTCTCTTAAACACTGATCTTCTTAAAATTTACGCACGAATTCTCAAAACGTTAACTCTTAGTGTTATTCTAAAAGTTATAATTTTTACTGTTATTTGAAAATATTCGTTTTAATAGTAGCTATAATCATAAAAGTATAACAACATTAGACCAGACACCGGTCACCAGCTAACAAGAACAATGCTTAGTTAACTGTATTACATAATTCCTTGTACTTTGGAACTAAGCCCTACTACGGACACTAAATTCATTTACCCTCATACTTTATTAAAGAAACCCTTTTATATAATGTTGTATTCTATATATATAAGAATAGGGTTCAAACTAGTTTAAACCAAAAGGAAAGGTCAGAAAAGTGTTTATTGAGTTAAGTGAACTAAAGTTCAGTACGTGCAAAACCCTATAAAATATCATTTACTTGAATAATAGAGTTATATATGTATATTTTGTTTAAAGTTAAGCAAGGTTATAAGCCTAAATGATTTTCTTTTAAAAGAACACAGCGACTATTTTATTATAATAGACACATATTTTTAAGTTGAAATCTAACTTAATATTCTTTCTAGATCTATTATCGATATCAAAATAAAACATTTAACAAAAAAAAAATTGCTGGACTAATTTTTATTTTTTTTCAGCTTCACGCGATTTCCCGCACATAGCACGGTAGGCAGAGGGCATCTAGTGTTAAACCACTCCCTCCCCTATTAAGATTTCTGCTTTAGAAATTCTTGATACATTGCGGTACTCAACACCGCCACTTTACTCACTCAACACAACACTTTGCCTCATTACCAGAGAACTGAATAATAAGAGATTCTAACATAACGATATCAAAAGTATATTATTATAATTACTTTGTAATAAATAATTATGACGTGCCCATAAAGAACCTTATTGGTGTCGAGAGTAATTAATATTTTATAGATGCAATAAAATGATGACAAGATCCTTCAAAATAGCCCTAATTTTTTTTGACCGTTTATAATACCAACGGAAAATGGCAGTTTAACGCTTTTTCGGCTTAGTGGAGGCAAAAGCTTTGTTACCTACGAGTATAACAGTGAAGGTGTAGAGTACGCAGCAACCGGAAAAGCGTAACTCAACGCCGAGCCATGTTTTGGCAGAGTGGGGAACAATAACTTAAATATAATTTAATTTTCATTTATTTATACTAAATTATTCATACTAATAAATTCAGATTTTTAATCTCGAATCGGGTAAGGAATAATAGAATTATTAGCAACTCTCTTGAAACTTATAACGACGGGAAAACCGAGTGAATGTCAGAAGTTTTTAGCATTACTATACGAAGCTTCCACCACGGAATGTATTAATGAATAATTTAAAAGAAGATTATGATGTTTGAGAAATTTACCCTTCTTTACTACAAAGTGTTACGATAGTTCCATATAAAATGACATTTCCCTGATAAAATAGTACTGGATACCAAAATAAGCATCAATTTATGTTCTGGCGATTGACTGTTAAGCGCGATGGTTGTAGGTTTGATCCCCACTAGGGAAAAAATATTTTAATTTCCTCGCTTTGATTTATATTCATATTTTTTTGATTATATATTTATTTATATTTATATTTTTTTGATTATGATAGAGCATAGTACAGCGTTAATTTTCGTCATTCATTACNCACCCCTTTAGGGTTAAAATTTTTCAAAATCCCTTCTTAGTGGATGTCCAGATTACGAAAGTAAACATCTGTCCAAATTTCATCTTTCTACCATCAGCGGTTACGGCTGTGCGTGCGTCTTACCTCAGTCAGTGAGGACAAGTCCTTATATATATATAGATTATTTTCATTTGCTCGCTATGATAGGGCATGAACCATGGTACAGCGTTAATTTTCGTAATTCATTACATAATCCATCGTATTCGGACGAAAAGCGGAGTGTCTTGATACTATATTCTCTCTGTCTATTTATGTGTATAATGATACAGGTAATACAGGTTGTAATATGTAATACAGGTTGTATTCAAATTCGAACAACTAATTCCTAATGATTATCCAAACAAACTGAGCCGAGTAGTAAACAGTAGGTTTAGACTCTCTATGCAACATTTTAAAGTCCTTTGTAGGTATGTATAATTATATACCAAAGTCTAATTACATTGTCTAAAATGAGAAAATATAATGAAATTATTATACAATTACTAACTCCGCTTTCCATGTGCCACACAGCTTTAAGCCTTAACTTATCAACAATTATAAAGTTACGTTCCCGTTGAAAGTTATTAAATTAACAAAGCGTGAAATGTACCTGTCCGTTTTACAGGCGTCGTAAATTTGAAGGAGAACCTATAAATATATATTAGGGCCATTTATTTTATTATAAAAGTAATAGCCATTGAATGATCCTAGTAGTCTTAACTTTTACCTGTATCCTGCATATAGCAGTGTATGCAAAGAGGACTAGTATTAAGATATCTGTTCACCATGTTCCGCTCAATTTTTAAGACATTGCATTTTGAGTTGTAGAACTCAACGCCACGCTTGTTATCAAAGAGAGAAAATGGAAATAGTTAATTTCTCACAGCAGGAATAGAATCCACAACCTTCGTGTTTAGCGCCAGAGTAGTGTAGTATTCATAATTTGGTAAGATTACCATTAGAAATAGTAGTGAGGCCGTCGTGGCCCGGTGGCCAAGATATTATAAAGAAATGAATTTAAACGCGACAGTTGTGAATTCTTTAAAAAAATACTTTTGTATCGTTCGCAAATATGCGTTTAATTTTGTATCATGTGACTTAGATTTTAGTAACCATGCTTACAATTTCCATAAAATTATTAATCATAAAAAAAACATAATAATTATAAAATTACTCTACTCTCTTACTACTACTCTACTATCTTATTTCCAAGTTCAATTTTAATAATTATAAAAATCATCTACTTGTACTAAAACCTAATACCCTTTTAGAGCAACGTACTTCCTAATTTAGAAAGGAAATGAGTTCGCGTCGGGATTTCCATGCGTAATCTCCAACAAGGGCTCTTAAATTAAAACGTTATACATACGAAAAATCTATATTGGAAAGGAGGGTCTGAGTTTTTCAGTAAAATACTTTGCTAGCACATTATTTATGTACTTCTATATAAATATAAAGTAGGTATATTTTGCGCCGCTCAGTTCAGAACCAGTCACACACATCAGCTGGATTCCCACTCAAAGAAATGAAATATTTAATATTAGAGAACTCTAGGTTCCTAGGTTCCCTCTGTCTACCCTAGTACGAGTAAGTGCGGAATACAACGTAAAGCTAAAAAAATACATTTATATAATACATATATATACTTACTAAAAATATTTAAAACAGCCCATTACATATTTTATAAGGAAGAGTATGTGAACATGGAAAACCAAATCGGATTAATTCCCTGTGTACATAAAACCATAGTAAGAAGCTTTTCATCAAATAATATAACATTCATTCGTACAAATGAACACCTCATATGTTACGATTGTCTCAATATATCAAACTTATCAGAATCTCGTGGATATTCGTAAAAGATGGAACAAAAAAGGCAATTTTCTGCCATCGCGTCGCTTCGAATATGTATATAGACATTAGTGGCTCATTTGGTTTGAATATTAACATAATGTTATATACGACAGACGAAGATGAATAGGCAGATATCCTTTTTTTTTTAGCTCCCCTCCCAGCTTTTGCCATCCCCCACGTAACAGGCAGAAGGAACTTATTGTGCATTCCGTACCCTGCTTTCCGCTGAATTTCCGATGCATTGTGTGTTGAGTGGCGGATAATTCACCCCCCGAGAGGGAATCATACCCACTACCATCGTGTTTACAGTCACACATCAATATTTAAAAATTTCATTATATATCAGCTTCACGCTGTATCCCACAACCAGTAGGATAGGGAGAAGGGACGTGGGAACCTAATGTTAAAACAAGTAATATGTAACTAGGTACACCGTTATATATAAAACCATAAAAACAAAATAACAAGTTAAATAAACGTCTATAATACGTTTAACAGTTGATTGCTTAAACGTATTTCCACGGTGGCAATGAAACATCGTGAACAAGGAAATTGGAAATCTCACGTGTAATAGACATTCCAGCTCGACTTTCAATGTTCGTGAAGTTTTTGATTTGAATTGTTACCTTTGAAACGGTATATCACTGGCAGCAGTATTGTTTTTCCATACATTTATACATACGAGTATATGTGTATAGGTGTTGTATTTTTTTGCATTGTTATAATTTAACGACATGACGCAGTGGTGATGATGGTGATGGCTGACTGTAAAGACGACGGTTTTGGGTTTGGTTTCCACTCGGAGATTATTTTTTTTTGTTTTCTCGCTCCGGTAAAAAGACAGCGCTGCTTTGAGTCTGCCACTCTTGAAAATTGAGTCGTGTTTGGGGGTAGTAAGGAGTACCTTGGCTGTAGGTTCCCTTCCCTGTGTCCCTGCTATAAGTATGCGGGGAAAAACTGATGCTGACAAATTGTTAACATACCTACTTTTATTTAAATAACCGGCGTCGAATACACTTCATACGCAATGCCTTGAGAATACAGCAGAAAGTGGAGAACGGTTGTTTAATAGAAACTGAGTTTTTCAGATTTTCTCTGCCTATCCTTATGTGGAATACAGCGTGAAGCTAATACAAAAGAAAACTATGTTAGTAGCTATTTTCAAGTTAATTTAAAATGTAGTGTATTTTAATGATTGTGTAATATTTTTGTTATTGTAAAATACATCTATAGGTAATTGGCTATTTTGTGATATAAGTAGTCGAGGCAGCAATGTATTTTATCTTGTTTAAGATGGTTTTATTTTCTATTTTAAAAATTTAAAAATCTTTTATCCAATAATAATTGAAAAATAAGTAACGTCAAAAAGTAAAGCTTGGACAACATTCCAGAACATCGTTATCGAATTTTATCAATTTCATTAGGAATGATTAGATTTCTAGACGGCATTAAGGTCCCAATTGAATTGGTCCTTTTTACGGCTACATAAAATCTTACTCTAACAACCTATTATTACTCTTGTCGAAGAATTACTCGTACTAACGGCATAAGTTTAAATTTACTGAAAAATTATATATTTTTGCACTTTAGTACAAATTTGGTGATAAAATAATATTAGAGTTAGTCCAGTACTAAACCATTCATGAAAACACATCATGGAAATGATTAAGATGGACAAAAGAATTATGAAGTATAATCGATGTCTATAATTTATTTAAGATAAACTTTAGTGCTTATATAATTTATCTCCTTCTTCTTCTTCCTCCTGGCATTAATCCCGGCTATTGCCAGGGTCTGCCCTCCTACTCAACCTACTCCACTTTGCACGGTCTTTTGCGTCCTCGGTGGTTAGACCATTGGCTCTCATGTCCTGCATCACGACATCCAGCCAGCGCTTCCTTGGGCGTCCAGGAGGTCTCACTCCAGGAACTGATATAGCAAGGCACTTGCATCCGACATAGTTCTTAGGCCGGCGCGTAACGTGGCCAAACCATCTCAGGCGGCGCTCTTGGAGCTTATCCGCTACGTCACTTTTATATACGTCACCTGTATATAATTTATATAGAATTAAATATCTTTTTACTCTGGAACTTAAAATCCATGTTAGCACTAAATAATTTATATTGGAAACATGGGGTCGAGTAGTCTGTGCCCATTCCATACATTTTATTAATATAAATATCGAACCTAGAAACATCGCGTTTACAATCGGACGCTCTCCCACTGCACCAAGGCAGCTTTTTAATGCTTTTTTTTATTTCCTATAAGTACTTATTTGTTAAAATAGGCAAAAAGTAGTAAACACTCCATCCTATATCTTTCGGCTATTTCAAAGATGAAGTTAAGGTAAACAAACCTTTACATACTCCAATCAGATGAGTGAAATACATTTTTAAATAAAAAATTCAATATTCAAAATTGAAAAATATAAAGTAGGTAAATATTTTTATAATTCTTATAGGAAATGCACCAATTGTGACGCAGGGGAGCAAAGTGTGCCTGTAAACATGACTGGTTGTGGATTTGATTGCCACCAGAGGAAATGAAATATTTCTTCGCTCTGGTGTCTAGACAAAGCGCAGCGTTGAGTTACGCTACTCAACATACAATGCCTGAAGTATTCTGTGGAAAATGGGGATCGGAGTGTCTTAACACTAAGTTCCCTCTGCCTACTCTGCTATGTGCAGGATACACCGTCAAGCTGAATGGTTGATTTTAATTAGGAAAATAAAACAACGGTATAGACCAATGTGGTTTTATTTAAGATCAGTATATTTTGGACTGATTTAAAATTATCTTACATTGTGCTTATTTATATATATAAGTTAGGTCTATTAAATAGTTAGAAATGCTATAGACTTAGTGTTCCTATAAATAGACAGTAGTAAAATACTGATATACGAGGTTGTGTTAAAGAACGTCGATACAGAAATAGTTTTCTTTGGTGCACTAATAGTGTTTATAAAAAATGTTGGTCTAAATTTTTCATACTGACTGTCAGTCTCATTATCTATTGGGTAAATATTGAAGATTTTTTGAATGAATCTAATCTAAATCTACAATGAAATCTAATGTGTTTAAAAAATGAGAAATTTAGTGTTAACTTCTGAATGTATGTTTATAACTTCGTGAGAAAAATATTATGTCACATATTAAAAAAGATAACCCGTTCTCATATTATATATTCACGTGTTCATTCATATATTATAGTTTATGAACAAAACCGGCATCTCAAGATCGATGTGGACATGAGAGTGGCCTATAAATACGAGCCTAAGTTATAGCTTAGGTTATAGGTGCTTATATATAAATTACAACAATAAATATTTATTGTATATACAGAATAATTAGGCACAGTTTCATTTTTTTAAGTATAATACTATAAAAAATTTAATAGAAATAAAAAACATATTATGATAAACTATCATGAATTCGTTTTGCCCTTTAGACCTACACATTTTCTCAATATACCTATATAGCACTTCCTAGGTCGAAATGGCATGGAATAGTACTATTAAAAATTTAATAAATATAAAGAGATTATAAATTTAAAATTTTACCTCTACTCGTCTAAGAATTATTTATGTGCGCTTATATTTTCATTAAGTATTGTTTAATTCTATTACATATAAAATATATACATTCAATACAGAAGGCCAAAATCTATCTCTCGATTACTATACTATAAATATCTAAATTTTAATTGTATAATCTGTGAAATATTTTAAATAATATGTTGATACTTGACAGAAATAGAACATTAACTGTCATTAGAATGAAAGTTATTATTTAAGTAATTATTAAATAAACTATTCATGTTGTTTAGTTGACTTTATAAATAACATTTACCAAAACTAGCTCACTATTACTGGATGGATAGGTATATATAATATAATGATAGTTTAAAATTTCAGTAAATATAATAAATTGACATAACATTTAAAAAATCTTTAAAAAAATGTTTTAAAAATAAAAATAAAAATCTGTGTATAGACAAAGAAAACTTTGTTTATATTTCAATACTTATCCGAGAAGTCAATAAAATAACTATCAATAAATATTTCAAATAAGTACAGTATAAATTGACTAAATATGTAAAGAATACAATTCAAATTAAGCTAAAAGAAATTTTCACCTCAAAACGTAAACCTGTACCATAGTAAATAATGTTAAAATCTATTTCTTAGGCAGTATCTTACAAATCGATTTTAAAATGTAAAATTTTAAAAAGCTACAATCCTACAATTACAATTTATAAATTTTAGAATATCTTTCAGAACACGGAAATACAGTTAATTTGACAGGTAATTTGTAATACTTATAAAGCCAGGTAAAAAAAATACGTATTTTTTGTGCCCAAGTGAAATTTTCAAATGCCATAACTAAACCAACTTGCAAAACACTTTTAACAGTAAATAGCCATGATGTAAGATTCTAAATAACATTTATAAATATGTATATAATTAAGTAATAAATTATTATAAAAAAAAAACTTTTTTTTGCACTTGTAAATTATTCCCCTTTGCCCATACAGGGATGAGATATAGTACCTCTATATGGTAGAATGTTTTCCAGTAAATAAAATCTTTTTGCAAAATAAATTGGTAACAGAGTTGGTCCGATAACCAGATGAAATAAATAAATTAAATTTATCACGAAACATTGAAATGGAGTTACTCCTTAAATTAAGAATCATAATCTTAATTTAATAATTTTACTTAAAAATACATATTTTTCTATTTAAATTTAATACTAACTTATATAATTGATATAAGTCCTGAATAATATCCTTTACAAGAGTACCAAGATCACTATTTTAGTACTATTAAAAATATAACTTAAATATGGCACAAAAAGCTATTGACTAGAGATCAGAATCCCATAGAAGAAATTAATTTATTAATTTGGGGCCATTCATAAATTACATCACATGTTAAGGACAGCCCGAGCCGAATTGTGGCAAGGGGTGGAAGTCCTTACATTCATGACATCAAATGTCAAAATACAATATTTCGGTATTAAACACGGCATGACCAGGAATAATGTTCGAACAATTGTTTAAACATAATATTTTCTATTTAAATCTAGGTGCAAAATATGTGACGTCACACTAGGTAGGTGAGTATTTATGAGAACTGTGATAAAACGAGACAACCAACTGTGACAAAAATCATGCCATTTGTGTAATGTAATTTATGGATATAACCTCTTTATAAGTGTATATAGGTATAAGAAAAATAGTATATAATAAGATATTTTTAAAATAAGAAACTATAGGTAATTTAGACAATAGGAACTTTGAAGAGTATTGAAAGACACTAGATACTATATTTAGAATGATTACTTAAAACTAACGAAGTATTTATACATGTTAGTTTTAACATTTTAAAATAATTATTATTTTTAACTGGATTTACTAATGTACATTTTATGTGAACACAATTTTTGGCAAGAAAAGCACATATAATTATAAAAATAAAAAAGAAAAACATCACATTGGCTTTATAAAAGGATTTTGTTTGTAAGCCTTGTCAAAGTTAAAAATAATAAGTTCTTAAATGTTTTATCAATATCACAGGGGACAAAATCAATTACATTTTTTAAACACTGTAGGCGTATAAATACTTATTTAATACAAATTTACTCATATCTTAGTAGGCAATAGAATACAGGCAGTAAAGATACAATGTAACATTAAATTTTTCAATATATAATAACGAATTCACATTTAAATCATATCACTCACTGCATATTTAAATATAAAAACTAATTAACTAAGTAACTACTGTTTGTGTTTATATTTACTTAAAATATAAATTAAAATATTTTTGGACAATATATAAAAATTATGTGGCAAGACTCAAACCTGCATCTCTTGGAAACCATTCGAACACTCTGACCATTAAGCATTCTTATCCAGAAATACCAAAATTCTTATACGCTTGTTAAATTTTTATAAGAACACTTTGTAAAAAATTTACAGAATGATGGCAACATCTGGTATAATAATTGTGCAGTTTTCATTAGTTGAAGGTGACCTCCCAACATATTTAGGGTCAAGTTTTTCTAAGTCAATATTTAACCCTCTTTTCTTTGCTGTCTTCACAATGTATCGTTGCATTTTCAAATCACTGAAAATTTATATAAAACATCATATATTACTATAAAATAAAAGGAAAAGTAATTGAGGGCAAACATGCATCTGTAAATATGAGGTTGTGAGTTGCGTTTACATTCACAACACACACAATATTAAATATTTCTTTTCCTCTGGTACCATTAAGTAGTTAGTAACATACCAGAATTTGTTGGAAATTTCAGAACAGAAATATGTTATTGGGAACAGAGTACCTTAACATTAGGTTCCCAGGTTACTACTTGTCATCAAGACATTTTTCTTGATAATATAATAATTTTATTATATTATTATAAATTTTTGAGACTATGTTACTGAAATAAATAAAATATCCTAAGATATTTTTTCTTAATTCTTAGGAAAACATCTTAATTAGAATAATTACATTTCAATATTAATGGGTTAAAAATTATTTATGTAAAGAATATTTTTCACATCTCACTTATCTTACTTTTATAGCATTTTTTTTTTAAATAATGTATGACTCTAGATTTTCAATAATTGCAATTGGCTATTACAATAATAAATTTAAAAAATTGTTTACCTAAATTTCATGCATAAACAACACAGGCAACTCAGCAGCACCATGGACACCAATACACATAATGTCGCAATTACTAATTCCATTGAACTCATATCCATTTTTCAGAAACTTGCTTAAGCACTGTAAGTTTTAATACAAATCAAAAATTTATTCAATTAAACGAATGATTAATAAATTAAATATTAATGATATTTACGTACCAAAAAATTAAGAAATAATCATTGCCCTATATTAATGAGTTTTGCGTTAATAAAAACATTTTTAAAAGTATAAAACAAAATAATAATTCAAATTTTAAACATATTCCCCACAATAAACATTTCATTTCATTGATCTCGTAAATCGTAAGTGTCAAATCGCAAATGTTTTATTGCCATATATTATTATATTTAGATTATTCTCTATGGCAACTAACCGCTTTGTTGCCATAGAAAATGATCATGCATTTAAATAAAAATAAAAAATAACTGGTTATCTGTAAAGTCGGTTTAAGGACGATAATTTTATATGATAACGACATAAGAAAATTGAGATGAAAAGTTGCATATTTTTATGAATTGAATTGAGTTATTATCAATTATTGATGACTAAATTTATTTGCACTCGTCANAGTAACATACCAGAATTTGTTGGAAATTTCAGAACAGAAATATGTTATTGGGAACAGAGTACCTTAACATTAGGTTCCCAGGTTACTACTTGTCATCAAGACATTTTTCTTGATAATATAATAATTTTATTATATTATTATAAATTTTTGAGACTATGTTACTGAAATAAATAAAATATCCTAAGATATTTTTGCTTAATTCTTAGGAAAACATCTTAATTAGAAAAATTACATTTCAATATTAATGGGTTAAAAATTATTTATGTAAAGAATATTTTTCACATCTCACTTATCTTACTTTTATAGCATTTTTTTTTTAAATAATGTATGACTCTAGATTTTCAATAATTGCAATTGGCTATTACAATAATAAATTTAAAAAATTGTTTACCTAAATTTCATGCATAAACAACACAGGCAACTCAGCAGCACCATGGACACCAATACACATAATGTCGCAATTACTAATTCCATTGAACTCATATCCATTTTTCAGAAACTTGCTTAAGCACTGTAAGTTTTAATACAAATCAAAAATTTATTCAATTAAACGAATGATTAATAAATTAAATATTAATGATATTTACGTACCAAAAAATTAAGAAATAATCATTGCCCTATATTAATGAGTTTTGCGTTAATAAAAACATTTTTAAAAGTATAAAACAAAATAATAATTCAAATTTTAAACAAATTCCCCACAATAAACATTTCATTTCATTGATCTCGTAAATCGTAAGTGTCAAATCACAAATGTTTTATTGCCATATATTATTATATTTAGATTATTCTTTATGGCAACTAATGGCTTTGTTGCCATAGAAAATGATCAAACATTTAAATAAAATGAGACGAACAGGTGAACCAGTTATATAACAAAGACATTAATGAACTTTATTATTTATTAAACAATAGACAAACATAAATAACGTTATATATCAGACTACAAAAACACCAGCATCTGCTACAACAATGTTACAATTTTCAGCTCCGGGTCGCGTTGGCGTTTTTTTAATTGTTTTCCTTAAATGTAGATCTCTTTTTAATTTGTGGGCTAAAGCTTCTACGTCATTTTTGAGGCGGGTATCCCTAAAATATTTAGAAATTATAAAATGCTTTTAATTTTTAAAAATATTAAAAATGATTAAAATAAAAATATATTCTTACATATAATTAATGCGACAGCAATATAAGCATGCTGTAATCATACATAATCCAGCACAGGTAATAAATAGTATAGCGGCGAATATTATCCCTTTAAACACTTTATCAACTTCTTGACGGATATTGTCTGAAAATTTAAGTATCGCATATTCTGATTTCACTTTTATATAAGAATTATTACATATTTAATTTTTATATGTTTACCATGTGTATTATATTTTTCAGTTAATGCCATTAGAAGTCTTTTTACATCAACTACACACTCATCTAGGGTTTCGTTATAAAATAAAACTCTGGAAAACAAGATGGCTAATGAAATATATATATTCTCAAATAAAATAATGGACTTTGATAATAACAAGGCGTACGTGGCGCAGTAAGTGAGGGGCTAGAACGCGACGGTCGTAAATTCGATTCCCACGCAGGGGAACAAAGTTATTGTTTATTAATATTTTCTCTTTATTCGCTGTAGGATTAAGGCAAAAGGGCGGCGTTAAGTTCCGCCACTCAACACACAATGCCTCAAAAAATTCGGCGGAAAGTCGGGAACGGAGTGTCCTAACACTAAGTTCCCTCTGTCTACCCTGCCAATTCCCGCATATGCATGAATAATATACAGTGTGAAGCTGAAAAAAAGTAATTAAATTTGAGAATAAAGAAAATATGAATACTTTCTCATTAAAAATACTTACGCAGCAGAACTATGGCAACCACATTTATTAGCACAAGTGCCATTACTAATACAATCTCCTAGTTCTCCACATCCTTGATCGATTTGCTAAAATTATGTTTCGCTATTAATATAATAATTAAGGATATACTCATTTAAATATATATCGTACATATCGGTATTAAATAAATGTATAACATACCTTTTCAGCGTTTATGTTGGTGGTTTCTGCAACTACATGTAAGGAATACATTTATATATTAAATAATAAGCCGTAAAGAAAGAACCACTAACGTATTTCACTTACATGGCTAATGTTACAAGATAGTAAGTAACTAAGTACCTACAGAATTTAGAATATCATAAAATTACTTTATATAAGAAATAGTTCATAATTTTACAAATATTTTGCTGTTATTGATCGAAATATATTCTCTAATTAATTATTATAATTTAACTTCATTTCAAACAAATATTAATGAAATTATTAAATGTGAGAAACGGTCAAAATAAAATATTGTTATTACTTCTAGAGTATTTTCATAAGTACTGATAAAATAAAGACATTGTTTTTTTTTATTAATCTATACTGCTCAAAACGGAAATTTTACAATAAATTCAATAATAATATCAATAAAACTGGTGTCTGTAAGACCATTCTCTGCCTCGAGTAGGTAAAATATTTTCAAGAGTATAAACACATATTGAATAAAAGCTAAATACACTTACAAGTATTTGCCAACAAGCATGATAGAATCACAAACAGCACTATCATTTTTATATTATTACAATTTTTTTAATATAAATATTTTAAGTAAAATATAACTAGGATAACACTGTAATAACTATTGGAATCTTTATAGATTTAACTCGAATTCTAACGTAAGTTTAAAATGAATTGAGAATTCCCACTGTTTAGGCGGCGACTAAAATAGATTGACCTCGAATGGTATTCCTAGGAATGACATTACCCGAAATATTTAAATAACTATTAGACTTATAAACTATATATGTAAGTAATAAATTATTTGATTAGAATAATGAAATGAAGTATGAGTTATATAAAAAGATATAATCTTTATGTTTAATAAATCATAAAATCCTTTTGATAATTATACAAACAGTAGATTATAGAAATTATTTAAAATATTCAATAAATAAATCACGACAACATGCCGCTAATTATATTGCATTTATTATTTAGCGGTATATTTCTAATATTTTTTAATTTTTATTATATTAAAAAGCAAAGACCACGAAAATAGATACTTTTCAAGTGTAAACTTTAAAAAAAATACCATTATTATGTTAACATGCCATAACTATGCCTAAAAATACATTTTATTTTAATTCTAATAAAATATATTTTTTTGTACAATATTTAATGTTACAATTGTATAAAACCTATTACAACTACAAATTTGTATTCAATTTGAAACAAAATAGTGATTTTAAATTAATATGTATTTAATGGTCATTTAGCAATACACGAAATAATTTTTAGTTAAATAATAAAATTTTTGGTCTATGCAGGGGAAAGTAAGGTTAAATTTAGATGGTATAAAAATTAGAGAATTAATAGAAGAAGTACCATGCCGTACTATTTATCACCGTTATACATAAAACAATCACAAACTTAACATTGTCTGTATGTGTAAATAAAGTGACAGCTGACAGCGCTTTGAAGTTTTTATTATCTGTTGTGTAGCAACGGTGTCGGCTGTCGGGTGAACTCAAAAAACCAGTTTATTTACTGATCACATTCAGTAAGAATTTACGTCGCGCGCGGTAAAAGTGTGAGAGTATCGTGAGAATATGGAATACGCTTTAGCGTATATATATTTAACATTTTGAGAAAAAAATAATCTGTTATCACTCAAATTTTATTATTTATATAGTTTATAAAACAGTTATTTACTTAAGTGAAATAAAAATCGACTTTAAAGCGAAGGTGTGTCTCGTGTAGGTTCGAATTTCGTTGTGAACATTGTTTGTGCATTCACGTGAAAACGAATGAAATGTTACATGCATAAAGAGCTGTTAAAAAGAGATGTTATTTCGATGTAAATTCATTTAGAATCAATTAGTGTTTACATGAGTGGTATTTATTAATATCGTGATAAATTATAAAGAAAACGTGAGTAAAAGTAACATTTGAATAACTGTAATGTAGCTTTTGATATTACATGCTATATGCTTCAATAACCACTTTATAATTTTTTTATAATTTTCTAAGCCTTTGATGTTTTCTTGATATAAGAAGTTAAATTCAAAATACTTTTCCAATTGGATTCTTATAACAAAAATGTAATAATTAAATGTGCATATCTTACAAGAGATTATATTACTTATTAGATTTTGTGTATCTTTTTATAATTATATATAAATTCATTTTAAATATAAATTGTTATTTTGTTCTAGATGGTTGGAAAGCTAATTCGTCCTAAATATATATCCTGATGCTGTCTAGAAGATACAGTGAGATTAGCTAACATGTAGCCATGGCCAGCGGCAAAGCTCTATATTCTATAGCCGTAGTTGTACTTGGCTTTATTTGCTTTGTGGTTGGTGCTGTTGCTGTTGGATTGCCGACTTGGGGACATTTTTACAGTTGTAAGTACTTTTTCTTACTATTTATATTATTAAATACCTCTTGACAAAATTTACTAGTAATTTTATATATATATATACATTACAGATTGCACAACCATACAATGAGATATTTAACAAAATGGTTTGGCACTAATTAGCAATATATTACACAACTCATTCAATACTTAGTTTAGTACTTAACTACTAATGTTTGTTAATGTAAATGACAGAATCATTAATTCTATTGGTATTTAGTGGACAATACTTGTGAGTAAACTGTGTTTTATGCTTAACTGGTATGTTTTGTAACACCATGTTTTACTATACACAGTTTTACATGTGTTTGGAAAATATCTATATTGAGGTCATTCTGGCTATTGGGACAGTATCTGTCATAAAACAATGGCTGTTGAGTTAATCATCGCTAGTAAGAGTAATAACTTCTGGTAATAGACAAAAATTAAGATGATTAATTCTCCCAAGTGGAGTTGAGTTCTGCCAGTCAACATCATAACAAAGTCAACACAATCGGGAGTCAAGTAGAGAACAAAATGTCTTGACATTAGTTTCAACAAACTGAACAATCTAATAATAATATATGATCAAGAACCGGATACAGAAGGCAGTGTTACTTGAGACGGTTTATAATAATTTATATTTAAAAATGTAAAATTGATTCACTAATTTAATAAAAGTATATTCAGAATTTTTTATATAAGATACTCTTTTAAAATGTGTAGGTAATTAATACACATTATTTTGACACTCAACCCTCAATGTTCTTGTAAATTGGATGGTATGTGGGGAAAATAATGTTTTAATGAAATGCCCTTTATCTAATAACAATTTTTATTTTTTACTTTATTATAACTATAATATTGTCCACACTCAAAGTAAAAATCATAATGTTGTACTGTCATGAACTGTCATAATTACTTAACAGGTTAGTAGGACAATATAGTATTGATTGTACTGGAACAGGTTGGTATGTTAATTTTTGCATTGCTATAGCAACTTGTTGTTATTTTCACTTTATACAGTAATTCTGCATATAGCAGTGTAAGCAGTGGAAACTGGGCACCCAGTATTAAAGTCACTATTTTTTACATCTTCGTCAAGTTTGGACGCATTGAGTGTTGAGTGGCAAAAATTTACCTCCACCTTTTCCTTTTTTTGTTGCCAGAGCAAGGATATTAAAATATTACATTTCCCCAGTTAGGATCAAACCTACAACCGTCGTATTTACAATCAGAGAGAAGTTGTTTTATTTTGTTTCTAGATACCTAAAATTTTACTTTATCTTAAAATTTGACTTTGTAATATAATAATGTACATTTTACTTAAATAAGAACTCGATTATAAATTTTTATTATTTCGGCCGAGACCGTCGCAGCGAAGTGGCACAAGTGTGCCACTGTAAACGCGACATTAGATTCGATTCCCATTCGGGAGAATAAAATATTCAATATTTTTATATTTCCTCGTTCTGGTGAGTTGGATCTGATCGAAAAGAGACTTTGTTTAGATAATAAATTGAATATTTCTTCAGAAATATATTAAAACAAATTTTACTGTATAACTTATTATGGAAAACTAGTACAATGTATCACTCTATTAATTAAGTAATACAAAGAATCTACTGTTTTAAACTAAAGTGTTGAATTATTATATTTTTACATTCAAATTATTCATCTTACAGTTTATTTAATAAATTTATATGTGATACAAGCAAAGGTGTCGCTTTATTTTCGACATTATATCTTTGCGATAGTAACGCAAAAGATTTTTTTAGCTTCACGTTGTATCCTGCACATAGCAGGGTGGGCAGAGGGAACCTGGGAATCTAAGCAATAGAACAGAGTGTCCAGCCTACTGTTAAGACAGTACTACCCCACTTTCCGCCGAATTCTGGTGGTATTGGGTTTTGAGTAGCAGATCTCAACGCCACGTTTGCCTTGTTACCAGTGCTAGGATATGAAAATATTAAATATTTCATTTTCTCGAGTGGGCATCGACCCTCGACCTATCGCGATCACAGTCAACACGCTTATACCCTTATGCCACGCACGGCCCACGACTGGCCTCAAAAAAATGGACTATTAAGCAAAAAATGCTATAATTTAATAATTTTAAACATCTAAACCAATTCTAGAACTATCCAAATCTTATTGTAAAAAAAGATCAAAATTTTAAAAAGTCATCAACAACCGTGAAATAATATAATTAGTTCAAATTTAGAATGACTTACTTATTGAGATAGAATAGAGATAATCCGTTACCTGTTACCCCATTATTTATATAAAGATAGAAAGATTATCTTACATTACAAAAAAAACGTGTGTGAACGTCACACGTGAGTGAAGTGTAACACGTTGAAAAGTAAAACCCTAACGGAAATACGGCGATAGAGCAAAAAATAATGCTTTTAAACAAATTTTGAAATACTTTATGATAATGTTGGACCATTAATATGTAGAATTAATGGTATAAAACTATAAAGTTTGTTTGTTTGAACGCGATCATCTCTTGAACTATTAGTTCGGATTGAAAAATTCGTTTGTGTTGAATAGTCCATTTATCGAGGAAGGATTAAATATTTAGAATGTGTTATTTAAAGCAACTATACTATAATATAAATTATAAGGCCTATCAATGAAAACCACAATAAAATTAGTTGTGTTGTTTGAAAAATTTAAGCATACATCATGGGAATGAAGTTTTATTTATAATTCTTCATCTTCTTTCGTCTTTAATGAATTATAGCTGCAATGCAATCGTGACGCGTATGGCAATACCAATTTGCTAAATTCTAAAGTCAGTCTAAGGTCGATATGTATGTTTCGTATGCAATTAAATAATCATTGAATTTCTATATTGATGCAATCAAATTTTAAATATAATTGAGGTATATATGCTAATTATTTTACGATTGAAAGAACCAGGGGCTAAATACCTATAGGGCTAATAGACTCAAAACTGCAATTTCCACCACTTTTCGGAGTGGACTAATCGTTTAGGCATAAAAATACCAAAAAAATACAAAATATTGTCAAGTAAATTTGAACATCCAACACAGTGCCATACACAAATATACCAACGGTTGCTTACTTTAAAAAATACCTGAGAGACATTGTAGACGTTAAACGTATTATGAAAGCGAAGCTAGTAGATTTCGTAACACACTTTTTACATATGCAGTTGTTTAGGACAGCCTTAACCCAATATCCGCTGTATTGATTGTCAAACTCTCGAAGGCGTATTCATATTACAATGATTTATTAATACATTTATTTTTTTATATTATTGTTAATAAAACTTTTAAAGTCGTTGTTTACAGTAAAATAAATATAAAAATAATATGTTTTAAATACGATGACAAATCGTATATTTTTTTATTTTTTAATGTGGAAAATTGCAAAATTGCAAATGAAATAAGTGCATTTAATATGGCGACTTTGAAAATGTACGTTGTAGTAGGTATTGGGCTAACTGGTTTCACGGTCAATAAAACAATCACAAATACCACAGATACCGTTGAAAGGTAGCGCTCAAACAAAATAATAGAGCATAACACAGTCACACAGTCCTTTTTAATATTTTCGATTTCGTTTTCACTTTTATGAATTATTTTTTTGGTTTTCTTACACAAATAAATAAAAATAATAAAATATTTCTGAAAACATTTCAAATATTTATTTTTAATTTGTTTTTATGTGTTTTATTTAGGTACTTAGGCTGTATAACAAATGCTTGTGCCTAAACTCGGGCTGCATTTTAAAATGTGGCCCGCCCGCCAAACGGGGCATTGACCCGCGAGACCTTTGTGACAAAACTTGTAGGAGATACAAGAACGCGAAGAAGCTTATGGAGTCGTTTTTTTTTAAAAAAATAATATATCGAACATTCAACTTATTTTGTAATATTAAAACGTCTAGACTAAACTATAATAAACGTTACTTTTAAAGGCCGGCTGAAACAACAGTTGGTTACAAGTGAATTCGTTCTATTGCGCCTCTTGTATTGACAGTACTAAAGTAATTAATATGAATTAAAGTATTAACATTTCATTTTTAATGAATGCATGAACTACTTAAAATTATAATCTGCAGTTTTTTATGTTTGACTATCAATTTACACCCACGTTAATAACGGTATACCTTTGTGAGTAACACTGTACTGTACACAAAAAAATCTTTATAATTATAATTGCTCAGTAGATAGTAGTTATCTAGTAGTCTTGACTTTTTTAGCTCTACTCTGTATCTCGCACATAGCAGGGTAGGCAGATGGAACCTGGGAACCTAGTACTAATAAACTCCACTTCACGTTCCCCATCGGAGAATTCTAGAGGCATGCGCGTTGAGTGGCGGAACTCAACGCCGTGCAATGCCTCGCCAAAGCTAGGATATAAAAATAATAAATATTTTATTTCCTCGATCGAACTCACAACCTATCGCGTTTACACGCATTTGCCCCTACTACGCCACGACAGGCCTCGAAATCCTTACTTAAAAGAATTAATATAACTAGTATTTACAAGGAATCTAAATTCGTACTGTACATTTTTTACAAGAACTTTAGACGTGCCATTATGTTTAAAAAACTGTTTTGTTTGAAAACACGTTACAACTTACAATAGAATAACTGTAATACGTAGGTACTCGATTCTGAACGCGTATCGTTTCATCAATGGTCAGCATGACGTTAGGTTTTTTTTTTAAATGGCAGACAACGACCGTATCTTAAAATACCAACAATATATTATGTAAAAATATTTTAAAAGATTTTTTTTTATCTTTAGGATTTGTTTTCTGTTCTCAAAAGTCAAGAATATAGCGTCCGTGACATCTTTACAAGTTACATTGTATACCTACTATATTTAGATTTGTGGTGTTAATAAAGCCCACACAACTCTTGAAGATCTCTTACTACTATACATATATATTTTTACTATTTATAATCTGTAAGTTTTTTATATTTTTTTGTTTTTAGTAATATGAAGTAAACAACACTAGTTTTCTTATATCTTTGGACCACAGGAAAGCTATGCTTAGATTAATTCGACCGTAAACATTATGATTCAACGCTTATAATCTAGGACAAATTTATTTCTCGAGGTTTCCTAGATTATTTTCTAATTAAAAATATCAATCAATACGGCTCGCTATAGGTAACAACTATCAGCGATCTCAGACTTCGTCCAGATGTAGAAAATTTCATCAATATTTTTTTTTAATTAATATTACATTTTTTTAGTTTCACGCTGTATCCCGCACATAGCAGGGTAGGCAGAGAGAATCTCACCGAAGTTGAGTGGCAGAACTCAACGCTGACACAACACATAAGTTGTCAATACATAGTTTAACTTTAACTTTTACATGTGTTTTAAATTTGTTGACCCAAATACACAAATTTATTACAACAAAAATAGATTCTTCGACAGACTATAACACTTACACTGTAAATAGTTTTATGACCAAATCTTTCAATACTACGTACGCGAACCTTTACATATTACAGACTACTACCTTCACCTGCAACTTCGTCCTTGTGACCAAATGAAAATAACTTTTGTGTGACACCCGGCGGAATATTCTATATTACATATTATCATATATCACTCAGACCGCAGTGAGGTAAAAGGTAAAATCGACATGACTAACTATCGATAAATAGACTATCCAGCTCAAAAAGAAAATTTTACATTTCTACCTATACAATGCACCTATAGATTTTTTTTGGGGAGGTTTGGTCTGATCTTTGAACAAATACATAGGTATGTTCGTGTAAAAGTATATTATATTAGTAAAATAGGTTATTACTCTCCTGCCCGAAATTACCATTCACCTGCTCACATGACGACTTGATTGAGGCAACAGATGCCGTGGCTAAATACTGGCAAAATATGATCTGAATTTTCCAAGCATT
>JAKRZM010000541.1:0-26211 GCA_036379175.1 Heliconius cydno galanthus | reverse complement strand
CATTACTAAATTAGCTAACATCCAATTCACGGTGTTCTACAAATGAAATTAACATATTATTGAGAAATCGTGATGGACAATGTTTCTCTTGGTTCGACCTTCTGATAGAATGGAATCGTGAACGCTAATTTATATTGCCCAGAGCTGAGCTATCTGTATTCTGTTGTCTCAATTGTTGTATATGGAATAGGAAAATACTGCAAGTTGATCTAATGTTGAAGATTTACTTCTGGTAGGTGTTTACATATAACTTGAAAGTTTTTTTATAATAGTTCTATTTCCTCAAATTATGGTTTTTTTAAGGCAAGTCGTGATGAGAGAGGCACAAAGTGTGACTGTAAACGCAAATTATGCCTCCAGAATTTGGCGGAATTCCGAGGCATTACGTGTTGAGTGGCGGAACTCAACGCCAGGCTTTTGCCTTGGTATCAGAGTGAAGAAATGTTAAAAAATAATAATTCATTGCTTCGAGTTGGGATCGAACCCAGAACCGTCGCGTTACAGTCTTCGCGTCGCGGTACTTGTAATCATGGGCCACGACGGTCTCAATAAAAAAATGTGTATAAACAGAAAAGTTGATTAAAACAGTTCTCTCTATACCAATCAATATTTAATTAAAATTTTACTTCAGTAACCCACTATTAGACCAAAATTGGGTCGTGCCAAGCATCAATTTTGACAACTGTGGCATCGTTTTTTTTGGAGGTGTGGCATTTTGCATCGAACGATTTATAGAGCCTTAAAAGTTTTATTAGTTTCTTCCCTCAGACTTTCGTGACCGTCTCGAATTTCGTTTAACGTAAAAGCCTATTATATCTATAGCTATATTTAGCCTCATGTCACTTTATTATATGACGCCATGTTATTAATTGGGTAAATAAGATATTTTTAGGTTATTTTGGTAATGGCATAATGTAGGCGTAGGTTTGTAAATATTTCCTTATAGATTATGGTAATTTTGTTATTATATATTATATATGGACAATAAGACAATTGTGGCTTATTTGAGGGTGTTTCAATTTAAAATAAGTATAAATTTAAATTTATTCTACTTAGATTGTGTTTCATTGCTTAATATAATACACTTACTTCCAAACGGCAGCGTTGAGTTCCGCCACTCAACTTAGTGCCTCAAGAATCCAGCGGAAAGTGGGGAACGGAAATGTCTTAAAGGAGAGCGCAGAGTGTCTTTACATTAGGTTCCCAGGTTTTCTCTGCATATCTCTGTTTTACCTGCTTTGTGCGGAAACAGCGTGAATCTAAAAAAGTATAACCTGCTAGGCCATGTTTTATTTTTACTACATACCTAAAGAAAAAATATATTCATATATATTTTTTAACTGATGCATGTCTTTTCTATTTGTCCACAGTAGAGAATCCCAACTTCGACCAAGGCTACTTCGGACCATGGCGTGTTTGCAAGCGGCTGCTGTACTACAGGGAGAAATGCGGCACGGACGTATCGAAGTTCCGACCGTCGTGTAAGTCGTGATCAACATTTTCTCTTAACTTTATTTATAATAGCACGATTCGAAGTTCAATTTAATCGAATATAAAGTAAAAAGGTGTAAATTTATATAGTGTTATTGACAGCAGTTTTCATATTAATAATTCATATTAATATACACATAGTAGAAATCGTACCAGGATTTTAATTTGACAGAATGTGAACGCATAGTAAAATTGGGTAAAGTGCTTTTAGACATGTAATTCGAAAGACTTTTAATATGTCCATCCTATGTGCGTATGTGATGTATCTAGGTATATGGAAGTACACCTTCATCTAAAGCTTATAAAAGCAGTGTGTCAAATTTGTATTGTAATTTTACATCTTTACTTTGAAAAAAAAACAAAACTTTACCTATAGGTGACTTCCCATTTTTGAAAAGAATAAATAAAGGTGAATAAAACACCATGTTTTCAATTACAGATTATATAAACCTATAAAAGTGCTTTCGTTGAAACATTTTAATTACTTCGATCGATTTTCCATAACTTCCAACGCCATTTTACATATGCACCCATTAGTGGATGAAGCTTCTGAATAATTTTAAAACATAACATAAATGCAATCTATGCGTTATGATTTTAAAAAAATATTTAAAAAAAAACATTATGTATGGATTCCATTTATTTAGTTTAGAATTATTCTAATTGCATGGAGCTTTTGCCATATGCACCCATTAGTGGATGAAGCTTCTAAATAATTCTAAACATAAATGCAATCCATACGTTATGATTTACATTTATTGTGAAATCAAAAACAACACTCGATCATAAATCATAGCTACGGAACAATCTTCGACGTAAGACGAAGCGTAACTCAAATTCCTACCATTATTTACAGTTATTTAAAACGCTATGCTCCCATTCAACTACTAAGTTTAGTTTAAAAGTTTATCATGGTGCCAGTCGTTTCTTGTAGTACAGTATGTAATAAATATAGGAATAAAATTATTAAAGAAAATAAAGGCCGTTGCGGCACAGTGGCTCAAGCGTGTGACCGTGAACGCGTCGGTTGTGGGCTCGATTCTCACTCGGGGGAATGATTTATTATTTATTAATATTTTCCTTTCTTTTAGGCGTTGAGATCCGCCACCCAACACATAATGCCCCGATATTGGGGTACAGAGTGTTTTAATGATAGGTTTCCTCTACGTACTCTGCTATATGTGAGATAAGTAGTGAAGCTGAAGAAAATTCAGAGAAAAGAGTGAAAATTCATTTCATTTAAGACGCGAGATAGGTATTTTCAATATCGCTTTTTATACAGCTAGAATGACATGAAAATTGTATGATCAATACGAGCCAACCTTACGCTTCTACGTGATATAGGTTGAGGAAATTACATTATAGAATGTGTCATCGATAGACCGGCATTTATTAGTATAACAGAGTCAGGCATAATTTATAAAGTAAAGGCGCCCAAGTAACTTACGAGTAGATCACGATTCAGTACATAGAATTGGGCTGGCGTGGCGCTGGGGCAAAAGCGTGTCACTGTAAACGCCAAAGGTTGTGGGTTCGATTCCCACTCGAGGCGCTAAAATATTTTATATCAACATTTCTTCGCTCTGAGACTCTCTCGCCTCCAGAATTCAACGGAAAGTGGGGAGCGGAGTGTTTTAACGTTTCCTCGGCTGCACACTGCTACGTGCGAAAAAAAACGATTAGATAATAGCCGAAGGAAAATCATGGCCGAAACACTTTAAAGCTACAAAGTACCATTGAAACAAATATTGACGGCCAGGAAGGAAGTTTGTAAACAACTGCAGTGGCTCCTTTGTTCACTTGTATTGATTTCCACCGGCATTGAGCGCATCGGACGGCAAATTGAAATGTCTTATTTGGCGAGGGGCAACAGGTGCTTTTTTTTATTTTCATTTATTACTATCAAATATCCATACAAATATATTTCAACATTGTTAAAGGCACTACAAAAAACCACGAAGGTTTGTCTCGAGTACCATAACTCGTCTAAATTATAGGTTTAAATAAAAACTATAAACTATATGTCATATCAATTTTGTATAGGAAAATGCAGGATATGTGGTTGGAAGATGTACTCTTAAAAATACTATGATATGTAATCTTTTACAGCATAATATATAGACGGAGAAATGTGTCGTGTTCGAAATTTGCAAAAATAAACATGGTTTTTGAGGCTGTGCAGCAGTTCTCGCTTCGCCCACTTCTATACTACAAAATCTAAATCGGTTTGACTAAAATGTTTTCGTTCTATTATACATATTGATAAATGCCCCCAATAACAGCTCTGATAGAAAAACTGCGGCGGTGGGCGTAGAATTTCTCCACTTATCACAATGATATTAGACAGAAAATGTAGAAGAGAACACTTTCCTTTTCTGCCAATCCTGTTATGTGTGAGATACAGCGTGAAAAAAAGAATAAAAATATATTTTAGTAACATTTAATATCTCGTAATGAACCAGACTATATTCAGAATTGCGTGACTTCGGAGTCCGCGGGTCATATTCATTAGCACGTACACACGTATTTGACACTTTCATCTACCTACATGTCACGAAGCCAACTAATTATTATTATTTGTGACACATTTAAGTGCAAGTTCGTTTTATTTATTTATTTATATTCACTAGTACTAATTTTTGAACTTTTCGTAATTGAGCGGTTATTAAATTTGTCATATTTTCTTTCATATGAGTGAAGAACATCTTTTTAATCATCACCCACATTACTCTAAGAACATATGTCCGCCTGTCACATATGCATTATGCACCGTAATAAACGATTTACCTGTATAATACTATAGGTATACAGAACATTGGGGAACAGAAATGTCCTAGGAACGGAGTGCCTTAGGTTACTATTAGAAGGTTCCCAGATACCCTATGACTATCAATCTATGTGCACGAAGCTAAAAAAAATGAAATAAAGAATCATTTTGCATTTCCCATCATTAAGTTATATTTAACACACACATATATATGTAAATATATTTGCATTAATAAATTAAAGTAAACTTTATTACTTTGTGTTTTTTAGTCGTACATTACTATTTTACATCTAAGTGGTTTTTTTTAATACAAACAATAGTGTGAGAATTAATTTATGGGGTCATTAGTACGGAATTTGGCAAAAGAATAAAACATTATAGTTCACTGATCTTTAAACAAGATAATTTTTAAGAATTTTAATTGCAAGTTTAGCACAGTTTAAAAAAATAATGCGGTTATCTTTTGAATTTTTTCATCTATATTGTATTTGCACGTGCAGAATTATATAGAAATCTATACATAGATATCCGGTAGTGACGTAAAACTCGTTTGCCATTCAGTCCATTCAGAATCTCTCTTCCGATGAACAAGATAAACGGCAAAAAGTAGTAGTGTACGAGTATGTTAACTACATTCTAACTAAAAATGTTACTATGCTTTTATTTATCTATTATTATTCCATTTGGCTGTCATGCGGTAGGTACAGCATTTGACTATAAACACGACGGTTGTGAGTTCAATTCCCACTCGGAAGAATTAAATACCTTTTTATTTCCTCGCTTTGGTAGGAAAACGCGCGGCGTTTAGTTCCGCAAATCAAAACGCAATATTTCGAAAATGTCTTAACACTAGTTAAAATAAAAATGCTAAATATTACTTGTTTGTATGTATTGCTGTAAATTCGAATTAAATAGTTGACTTACCCTTAACAAAAGGCTAGGCCATTTTAGGGTATGTCCATTACAGGCCTAACTATCTCAGTTCAACAAACACTGCTGATAGTCTAACGTGTTAACTAATTATGTGATACAAATAACAGAACAACGTGTTAAGTAAGTTGTAACGTTATTTATCTAAAAAAAAACGAATTCTTGTTATTGTTTATGTCTTTTACTTTTTTAGCTTTTCCGTTTCGTAGGCAGGCTGGGTAGGCAAAGATAACCTAGAGGTTTTGAAAAGACACTTTGTCTGTTCCCCATTTTCAGTCAAATTTTTGAAACATTGAGTAGCGCAACTGAACGCCGCCAATTTATGTAAATTAGCGTTTAGAAATCTATATCTTTGAGTAAGCACTTTTTTAACTTCACGCAATATCCCACATTAAGCAGCTTAGGCAAAGAGAACCCAATGGCATGACACTTTATCTGTTCCCTTGTTTACCACCAAATTTTAGAGATATTTAATGGCGGAACACAACAACGCGCATTTAAATAAATTTGAGTTTGTTTAGAAATCTATATTTCATTATAAACAAAGGAAATATTAGTCTTTTTGTTAAATCTCCAAGCCCAGTGGACAATATTACAAAGTATCTAAGCTGCTGTGAGTGGGAAAGTTTTTCAAGAAAAGGCGGTCACGATCGTAAGTCGTGTTCATTTGTGGAAGACTCGCACGCGCTAGTTATACTTCTTGGTTCGCGTTCAGATTATCTCTGTGATACCTAAGTATTTCCTTTCAAAATGTATAATTTTGAACTTAATATAATATGAACTTTGTTTTTTATTTTAATTTTTCGGGCTTCGGCTCCCAACTTGTTGTTTGAATGAATTGCGGTTGCGACGACATGATGGATAAACTCTTGTAGGGGAATAACCTAAAGTTGTATTTAATTGCAGAGGATCAAAAGGCTAGGAAATTTATTCAGTATGGTATAATAAATTGAAATTTATTAACCTATGAAACTATTTTGATGTCGATTTGAAAGTAGAGCTTCTGGCCTTTGATGAAGCGCTACACAAACTATTTTTTACAATAATAGACGCTTATTGACGTCAGAAAGACATTATAATTTAATTTAAGCCAAAAAAACTTTGCTTTTTAATTGTTTTTTTTTTGTAGCTTCACGCTGTCTCCCGCACTTAGCAGGGTAGGGAGAGGACACTTAGTGATAAGACACTTCCTTTCGCACTTTCTGTCGAATTTCGGAGGCATTGCGTGTTTCATTTGCGGAATTCAACGCTGTGCTTTGCCTCGTTAGCAGTATTCCAATTCATTCCAAATATTCCATTTCATCGAGTGGGAAGTGAACTCATAACCTACCTAAACTAGCCTCTGCATCACATTTGTGTCGGCAGTCTTACATCTGTTACAGTTTATTAAAGGCTGTATATATTTTTTCCTCTTATCGTGGCGCAGCGGTAGTTTCAATGTAGTAATGAAGAATCAATTAATTCCTTCGCTCTTACCACTTAACACGTATGTATGTACTAAAAATTAGACGCAAAGTGCGGAACGAAATGTCTTCGTTGAGTTGAGTGCATTTTGATAAACTATTCAGTCACTTGCCAATTCCGTGTCACCGTTACCATCCATTGTCATAAGCGCATAACACAACCAGGTTTAGCTGAAGTAGGTGTTGGTGTTACCTTAGAGTAAAGAGTCAAAAGTGGCATTGGGAACATAATCCCATTTTTTTTATTTAGCTTATTTTAATGGATATAGCAAAAATGCCATTTTTGATATCGCTTTGTTGTGCATTGAAATAAAAAAACTGATATCTATAATTTTTTGTCCAAAGTGTTATGTTTTATTTTATATTGGTTTATAATTTATTAAAATATGTAGATTTTTTTATATATTAATTTAAATGCAGTTTTTTTATATTAAGTATAAAAAATAAATGTGATATTTTTATCAAATTAAGCTCAATATATCAAAAATATATTCTGTTCTAAGGTGTAATACTCAAACAATGACATTGTGCTAAGCACCCACTTGTGTAATGCTTTCATTGTTTTCAAAGCATCCATCGTTTTAAACATTCTCAGGCTCACACTCAGTGCATCGATACTTTCGCACACAATGTACGAGGAAATTTCATATTTGCGTACCTATTGGAATTTGTAATAATGTTTATATGGACACTACATTATATAATAAAAAAAAAATACTTTATTTGTTTAACAGATTTTACACAAAAATAATTGTTACAGAGATCTCCTTTTAAGCAAGTAATGCCTGTGTTAGGAGACCCCGGTCTTCCAATATAATATCTAAAATCTCATCTCTCAAAACTCAAAAAAGGAAAAGAAACATTTTACAAATAAAATAAATTAATTGCTTTGTACATAAATATATAAGTTAGGTTGAACATGTCTTTTACAGATGGTACTATTTGCCGTTGCATGATTATCGATGATTTAAAACTATTTTTATATGTTATTTATTCTTATTCTTGTACAAAACACACTTATGTAAGTAAAACTTATATAACATTTTATATTTGCTTTATCCTGTCAATTGCAGTGTAGGTAGAGGGAAACTGGGGACCTAGTGCTAAGAGAAATTCCGTTCCCATTAAAACACTTACCCAACCTCTCCCCCCCCCTTTTTAACCGTTGCGAAACTTTTCGGAATTCGACAGAACGTGGGGAACGGAGTGTCTTAACACTGGGTTCCTTCTGCCTACCCTGCTGTCTGCGGGAAACAGCATGAAGCTGAAAAAAAATATATATTATTAATAATTTAAACCTTATTTGATTCCCTGTAAAATTAATACCACAGTTGATTAAATTCGTAATTTCTTATACACCATGAAATTAAGAAATAAATAGAAACTTCTCCAGTTATTAAAGATGGACGGGTCTCGGTTGTTTTTTGTCAATATATTATTTACATAGCGCCTGAGCAAAGCATAATTTACTTTCGCGCAGCTCGTTTATGATCCAGATAGTTTCTAAGAAACGGTAATGCCGGTGTTTCTATTACATTAAGTGCTAATAGTGAAATAACTATTTAAAATCCAGCTTTTCACTTTTTTTCCCTTATTTCAAAAGTAAGTACAGTTAACCTGATGTCACTCTTCTCTTTGTTCTGCACATATTTGAGACATTGCGTGGTGAGTGATGGAATTTTTTTAAATATAATTTTTCGTCTAATATACTTTGTAGAATATCTAATGTTATTATAACAAATAAAGAGGCAGCGGTACAAGGGTGTAACTGTAACGTGACGGTTGTGGGTTCGATCGAGGAAGTGAAATATTTATTTACGTTTATACTTCCATTTCTTCGCTCTGGTGTCGAGGCAAAGCGCGGCGTTGAGATCTGTCACTCAACACGCAATGCCTCCAGAATTCGGCAGAAAGTGAGGAACGGAGTGTCTTAACACTAGGTTCCCTCTGCCTACCCGGCTGTGTGCGGGATAAAGCGTGAAGCTGATTTTTTTCATAACAAATAAATATTACCACCGACCCTCAGCTAACCAGTGTGGCAACACTGCAGTAGTATTGTCTCACCATGTCCATATTGGGTGTCCCAATGGGATGCATAAGAACGCGAATGGCATTGTAAACCCACTGAACAAACACCTGTGCGTACAGATTAAGGATTCCACACGTATAACATTCTTCTTATTTAGAACAGTAGGTATTTATTGGTATCTTGAGATGTCGTTTCATAGATATATAATTTATAATTGACAACGGTATCTCACGATCGATCTCAGAATTGAGAGCGGCTTCTAAATACGGGTCTAAATTTTTATAAGTAAAATATAATATACTCGTATAATCATCATCATCAGCCTGTCCTCGTCCACTACTGGACATAGGCCTCTCCAATGGCACGCCACTGAGCTCGATCTTCAGCTCTTCGCATCCAGCCGTTGCCCGCCACTTTGCGGATATCGTCACTTCATCTAGCTGGAGGACGTCCTACATTACGCTCGCCGAGGCGTGGTCTCCACTCTAGAACGCGCTTACCCCAACGGTCATCGGTTCTGCGGCAAATATACTCGTATATCTTCTTTTTACAATAGTACTTGGCGGTCCTTTTGTTACGCATTACTTTGAATCCATGTTTATGATTTAAAATATGCTCTAAATGTGTTGATTATATACATATCATCTATTGATGTACATATAATACTTTTGCTATGGAATCCTCGAGTGAATATATGGCTAATGCCGAATCCGAAATTCAGTGAATCTTTAAAGAAAACAGGCTCGTTTTCGTGCTCATTCCTATGATGGTACATGTGGACACGGTCATCCATGCATATGTAGGTACTAAGTGCGGGATCTTACCGAAACGACTCATATTGTATAAATGTGACTCATATGCTGGTTAAACATTATACACAGTAGATAAATAAAATAAATAAACCAGCTTTCCGCACAGAGTAGGGTAGGCAGAGCGAACCTTAAGCGAACCGAATTAAGGTTCTGTATTTATTGAATATATATATATATAAATGTATGATATATAACAAAAATATCTTTGTGCAGCGTCCGCCAACTATGATCTCCAATTATTAGTTTTTGTAAATAAAAGGTTGCCTGTAAGAGATCACTTACAGTGATAAGGCCGCCCTTGCGCTATGCCTATGCGCTATAAAATACTATAATTCTCATGTATCTTTATGTATCTTTGTGCAATAAAGTATTTTTGATTGATTGATTAAGACCATGTTCCCCGTTTCCGCCGAATTTTTCGAAATTGAATGGCTTTTCCTTGGCCTGGGATTTTCCTTGTTACCGCACCGATAATTCATTTCTCCCAACGAGAAGCCCACAACCGTCAAGTTTACAGTCAGACCCTATGAACAGCATGTCTCTGACATATTACAATTAATATATCCAATATCTTAAATCACAGTAAACATTGAGAACGGAGACTCTTAGCACTACACTCACGTCACTTACCCTGCTCTGTTGAGAAGGTAAAGAAAAAAAAAACATTATATAATAATACCTTTTGTATTAGCAATATATTTTCCCATAATTACCTGCGCGCCTGAATAGTTCCATAATTAGCCACGTAACCATCATACTATAATTTGCGTGATTAATTAATAATTATTTATCTATAGAAAATACAACAGGTAGGAATATTAATAAATGTATTAGACACAGTGGTATGAGTCACAATGCAACATGAAACGTGTAAAAAGTGTCATTTTGACATTTAGTTTCGTTTCTTGTTTTTTTTTGTAGGTATCAGACATGAATGATATGATACGAGTTTTTTTTTTTATCATTTTTATGACGACATTTTTAGGAATATTATAATTCCAGTCTGTCAATATATGCCTCAGTATGATAATTCTCAATTTATCCTGGATTTACCCTATATCACATTATGTATATATTACAGTGACATAAAAACAAAACAAGTAAATCCTATTTAATAAACTGTTTCATCTATTTTATGTTGCTCACATTAGTTATATACATTACCCTAAAAACAATTGTTTCATAATAGAAAATAGGCAGTGCTGTAAAAATATATATACATAAATAAACTATATTATTTTTGTATTTACATTCCTTTCATATAAACTGATACTTCACTAATCCTTGTGATAATTGAGGGAAAATAAGTAACAAACATTTCTTTTTTGCATGAAATATTTACAATATACATACTTATTTGAAATATTTGAAATATTAATTCTGTTTAAATTCAAATACACGACTTACACTCGTTATAAGACATTTTTATCAACATTTTTTTGATAAAAAGTGTCAAATACCAGTTTTGCGAGGTGCGTGTTACGTTAGAATTCGTAACCATTAAACAAATTTATTTTAAACGCTTTTTTACTTACTGCTTTTAGATACTTTTTTTTATTTAAGAGCTTGTACGGGTCATTACATCCGCTTTCCAAACATTCTGTGGCCAAAGTAATAATAACTTGTTTAGTGTAGCTTAAGAAAACAATATAGTAAAAAAATATTAAAATTAAACAATTCAGTTTGCATTTTCTATACTCAAATATTATATCACTGACTTCTCATTTTCTTCATTATCTGTTTTTTATTATTAAACGTTTATATATTTTTCATAACACATAATAAAAGTATTTACTTAGTACTAGCGGCCCCTGCATGGCTTCTTTAATTTAAAATACTTAAATTATATAAAATCTTTTTTTTATTTAATATTATTTAATATTTTAAGGAAAATTGCATATAGCAAGGTAAGGTAAGAGACTGCACCACGACAGATTCAAGTATAGTAATTTTTATTATACATGCACATCCTCAAACCGGAGATGTGTGGTTTCCTTCTCTCAGTTCTCGGTGTTCATTTTGTAGGTTTCCAATTGCCAGTAAAACACAAAAAATTGATTTATAGAGATATCCATTTTATTTATTATTATTTCTTATATTTCTTAGGTTTTTTTTATAATAATCTCATTATCTGACTAACGTAAACGACGATTCGTGCGAAAATCTAAGCAACTATTACTAAGATGCAGTTTTTCAATGCCAAGCTATTGTTATTTGATGAGTTGTTTTTCGTGACGCCATTATAAAGAAGGCAAAGTCACCACGCATAATTTAATATAAAAATTGCAAGTTCCCCGACAGCCTTATAAATCTTTCCATTGTCATACTTAATTATCTCGTTATTTTATATTTATTAAGGAAATTTTGCATAATATATTTTTTTGGTGTATTTTCTGTTTGTTTAAATATACTTAGCAAGCATACTTAAATTCATAAGTATTTAATGCACACTGTTTTTATTTTATTTTAACGCTAATTAATTTTTGAATTTATTTGAATTTGTCTCTGATTCCCGTTTTTTTGGACGAAATAACTATTATACGGCTATTTATAATTATTTATTACATAAGTTATATTTTTCATAATACATGCAACTTAGAACGTCTACTGCGGCACGCCTTTTAATGGAATGATGTGTGTTAATTATTGTTAACCTTAGGTACTAGTACTTTACTATTAAATTAATTAAAAATTTATTTCATTTAAAAATATTTGTATGAATTATATTCGTTCTAAATTTTAAAAAGAAAGATAGGCAAGTTCTTTCTTTAAATTGCCATCACGTATTTAGTTCTGTAGTGTCTGAAATTTAAATTTAAGTATAGTATTTTATCTCCACCCAGCTACTGTGTTTTGATGCAACGAAAACTAATTGAAAAAATAAATACAAACGCGAAATTTTACTAATATAAACTATATTAGCGTAGTGTTGGGGCTCCGTTCTCTCTGACTAACCCGCTAGGGATAAAGCGTGAAGTTAAGTTATAAAATATATTAGTAAAATTCCCCTTTATGACTGTTCATTGACAGAACCCATTGCCAATTATGTCAGAATAGTGTCACGACGGCGTTTGTAATTAAATCAAACGACCCATTAATATGCGAGTTAAGATTATCTTTTCGCTATAAAGATTAAATTAGCTTGTAATATTCCATTAACTCAGTTTTGCCGTAGGTACGTTGTAGCATAACGTTGTTACGTAAGTTTATTAATGGTCCTTTATCCGCGTCTTCTCATGTTACTCCATCCTAGTTAGGAATAAATAGAGAGATACATCACTTTTTTTTCTAAATTAATTTCATACTGCTATAAAGATTTTTTATATCGATACTAATGTTGCACTTGCGACTTCGCCCGCGTGGATTCCACGATTCTGGTTGATTATATTCTCCCATTTTGGGGCTTAGGCAAAATAAATGTTTTTTACGAGGCTACATTACATCTTTGATAAACTTGACTTTATTATAATTAAATAGTCATATTCTATACATGTATAAAATAAAAAAAAATAAAAAGCCAAATTATATTTCACTTTTGAATAACTTCATATTGCAATATTAATCGATAGTTTTATATTATCTAAAAAGATTCTTTGGATTGAGATTTAAACCACCATCGTTTCATACATATACTATCCTATATAATATATACCATAATGTGGTACACGTATGTAATGTTTTACATAATATATAGGTATCGAAAACATTACATACTCATAGATTACATAAAACATTACATTATTACATAATTTAAAATAACCACGAGGCATAAGCTAATCACTGGACATTAGGAAAATTGTCAAGCCAACAAATGAATACTATCATTAGTACGGCCGACCTTGGTAACTGGGCCGAATATGTAAATTGCACGTTTACCCACTAAAGTCTACTTACTTACTGCTAACTTGGTGAATTTGCTAATTGAATTACTACGATAATGCCTGTGTACACAAATATCCGTATTACTTATACTACGTACATGTGTTTGTACATAATTATATGTGTATTCTGACGTTTGCTCTACGTTCAAGGCCAAGTTCAAGTCTAATAAATAGGTATTTGCTTATATAAACGTTTTGTAACTGTTATAAAGAAATGTTGAATTTCATTTCTATTAAATATTGAGTCGTTTTTGATGACTCGATAGCATTTCAAGGCCTTATATTGAGATGTATTTTATTGCTTTCTACGTTTATATGAGTAACATTAGTAGTAGAATATTCTAATTTTTTAATTACAAACGTACACAGCTATACCTTTGTTTTATGCCGTTGTCGTAGCAGTTGTTTATTCAAATGTCATTTAAAGAGGCTATATATAAGAAGAAGAAAGATTTATAATTCTAATTCTAATGTAAAATAAAGAAAAATATAAAAAAATGTTCTATTACATTTATAGTACTTTACTGATTCATAAGGATAGCTTATTAATGTTGGCATATTGAATTTGTAGATACAATTTTGCTCTCTACTAGTAATCTAGGCAGGCAATAAAAGTGCACTCTACATCCTAAGTGGCATACCGTTGTTGAGATTCTGCAGACATATCTATTTAAAATAAGTGAAAGTTCATTCAATAAAAATCCTCTTTCCGTCTGAAATGCATTTTTTTTATATTAAAAAGCTACTTCGCTTTCAAAAGCTCTAATATTATATTACGTATTCATGAGCTTAACTCTCGAGGATGCCCTCTTGCATACTACTCACAATAGTGAGTAAGAGGAAAGTTGGTTCGCATGAGTCAAGTGGCCTATCAGTCACTTGCTCAGCTTGTTTAGAGAAACATCCTGTTTTACTCGTTCACTGATTTTACTAACCTTATTAATAGTTATTATGTGTGAAATTTGTAGGCTAATGTGAGAGAAATGGTATGTAATATTGCGTACAGTGAAGTGTTTGCGATATCGCAAATGTAAAAGGTAATTAATTAATGTGAGATCGCTGACGAGGTTTTTTTGATGCTCAGTGAAAATGGATATATAGATGGATAGATTATAGATAGATATATAAATAGATAGATTATTGAAATTGCATTAGGTGTATATGAAAACTTTCATGCAACCCCCCTCGCACTATGCAGGATACAAAGAGAGCCTTTTTATAATTGACATATTAAATTCTTTACTACATTAAAATATGAAAAGGAATATTGTTATAAGTACAGGTTTTTTATAATATTTTTTTCCGCAAATTAAATCAACAATTATAAAAATAAATATTTAAAAAAAATATAGTCGATGGTAACATTGAATCCAATATGAAGGTTGCAATCGTTGCATGACACTTTTTATTATGCTTACTCAACTACNAACCGGTGGTAGCTTTTTGTTCATATGTTCATTCGACGATTCAAAAGTGCTTATAATAATTGCCTATTTGAATAAAGAATATTTTAAATTTGAATTTGAATTGAAATTGCATTAGGTGTATATGAAAACTTTCATGCAACCCTCTCGCACCATGCAGGATACAAAGAGAGCCTTTTTATAATTAACACACATTAAATTCTTTAGTACAGTTTTTGTACAGTTAGTACAGTTTTTGTTCCTATATTTTCCAAGTTTCTTTCCGCAAATTAAATCAACAATTATAAAAATAAATATAGAAAAAACATAGTTGATGGTAACATTGAATCCAATATGAAGGTTGCAATCGTTGCATGACACTTTTTATTATGCTTACTCAACTACGAAGTTCTTTAATCACTCAAAAGGTGCTTCAAAAGAATTTTAATGATTTACATTTAATTCCAGTGGCAGTGTACATAGCGGGTGTCGTCGCGTCGGTCGGTGTGTCCGTTCTGGGTGTGTTCTGCATACTGTCTGTATTGCAACTGGCCATGATCTCCTCGAAGGAGCGTGTTGGCTTCAAATATACCAATCTGGTTATGACGAAACTAGCCCTAGCGCTACTTGCAAGTAAGTTAATAAATATATATATATATATATTTTGTATGTCCCATGCAAGGCATTTTTCAGAGTGAGTTATTCAATTAATTAGAAAAGATTTCTTATGGTATGTGGAATGATCTGTGAAAAGCGGGGCTATGTCTCTCTCGGTCTCAATGCCAAAGTCCTATTTAATTTTGTCTAAAAATCGATTAGTCCCACCAAAATCGGAACGTCAGGCAAATCTGAAACACGTCAATGTCTTCTCTTGCTACTCTGCTTAGCGGGATAAAGCGTGAATTTAATTAAAAAAGTTATATAAATGTAATAAAAATAACAATTATGTAAAACTACTTAAGGTTGGTACTAGATTGTAAATTATAAGGAGTGACTCATAATGTAGGCCACAGGTACATTCATACTTAACTGCAATTAAAGAGCTAACACGCTATCACGCGATTGTCTTTTGTATTTAAACTTTATATTTATATTTAATGCATGTTTGTTACTACAAAAATATTAGGAATATCAATATATTTTTTATCATTATTATAATTATAACAAAGCAGTAGAGTCGAGCAGAAAGAACCTTGTCAAAAATCACTCTGTTCTCCGTTATCCAATAAATCCTAATATTAAAATCATTGATTGGCTACGAATTATATCTTTAATTTATTCACAGATTTAAAAAAACTCTTCTATAGTAATACTATATTGTTATTTATGTTTCGAGGTGTTTTAATTAGTCTTAATATTGTTATTGTACGATATAATAAATACCGTGAAAACTATATTATCTATATATTTTCTATAGTATGGAAAAAGTCTACAATTTCTGGCGTGCGCGTAATATTCTCCCATTAGCTAGACATCCGGCAATTATTGGAAAATGTTTAACAGTTAGAAACATTATCTACGACAATTTATTTTGTATATTTTTTTTTAAATAACAAGAATAATTTCTCATTGTGTATTATTGATAGGTATATTTAAATATATAAACTAAAAAGGGCTGGTAATATGTTTTTTGTGATTTTACATATTCTACTGTGTAGGCAGAGAGAGTATAGTGTTATTTGTTAGTTTCACACTACAGCAGAAAAGGCAGAGGGAAACCGGGAACCTAGTGTTAGGATACTCTGTTCCCTTACGGGGTAATGCGTGTTAAGTGGCGGAACTCAAAGCCGCGCGTTGTAGGGAACATAATAATTCAGTATTACACTACGTTCTTCATTTAGTGACTTAAGATATAGGGTTTCGTCTTATCAGAACAATTTAATAAAAATATGTTATATATCGCTTACTATATGCACATTATTCATATAGATATTAACTTTTATTTCTCTCGTTAACTTTCCAGCCTTACTTTCAATAGCGGCAGCCGGCCTGTTCGCTGTGCAGGGCGATGACAGGGGCTTCTATCTCGTTAGAGGAGAAGCTTTTTATGTACAGGTAAACGAGCTGTTTGTTTTATACAATTGAACTATTAACAAGTTATATAGAGGCTGTCGTGCCGGAGTGGCACAAGCGTGTGACACTAAACGTGATGGTCGTGGGTTCGATTCCCACTCGCGGGAATGAGTTATTATTTATTAATATTTTCATTTCTTCCTTCTGGTAACAAGGGAAAGCGCGGAAAGGGAAAAGCGCGGCGTTTAGTTTCGGCACACATTAAACAATGCCTGCCAAAAGTTAGAAATGGATTATCTTAACTTTAAGGTTCCATCTGCGTACCCTGCTAAATGCGCGATTGAGCGTAAACATAAGTTAAATAAGCTTATAATGACCATGTGCATAGTATTGGGTACACAGAATATTTTTATCTTGATTCAAGTTATAACATATTTGCCAAATATAAGTGAACTTATAGTATATTTTACTTGTTGTCTGTCTGTTTGCAGATAGTAGCTATAGTGATAAACTCAGCTTTATTCATAATGTCGTTGTACGATACGTTGTTCTCACGAAGATCCGGAGGTGATCCCACGAATCCTTTGAGTGAAACAGAAGGTGGCACGACTATAAATAATCCAGGATTTAAAGATAGTAGAGGTAAGTCATAAAAAAATGTTTTTGTATCGATTATATATACATTCTTTATTATTGTGTATGTATACAAATTTGTTGAATTATTTTGCAATATTATTTCCATTTGTCACCCGTTGTCAGTCAGTCAAAACAATGGCCGATTTCTTCCAAATAAATATCAATATTTAAAATGAATAAATATATGTGTATACAAAATATTTTTATATTCCGGTCGTTTCAAATTCAAGCCTGCTAATCCTAACGATCTCGTCAGCTTTATTTTATTAGTATAGATGTGTCTAAAAGTTTTACAACTTCTATCTATGTATTTAGATTGTCAATTGTAATATTAAATAAAGTCATTGGACTTATTTTTTATAACTTTTTAAAATTTATATTCAATAAAATACTTCCGCGGGATATATCGTATAAAACGATATGTTAATTTATTTTAAAAAAAATAATGTTTTTTTTTAAATAACGTGTGACAGTGTTAGGTAAATTTACTTATACCCGATAACCTCAGAAAGTGATGGTTCGACTTGAATTTTTTTTTTTTGGATAATCCATTTATGGTTAAAGGCTATAAGATGTACTATGTACTACTATGTACATCACGTTAATAGTTTCGATGTACCCCAATATACCTTCGCTCAGAGTTACCAAAAAACATAATAATATCAATTATCTGTATATTTCAGACTTTAGGGTCCATATAATTTTTGTTAAAACACATTTGCTTAACCTACGTTTAAAACATTATACTATTTTTGTATAATTTATTATTTATCATAATTATATTATATAATTTAGTGTATACAAAATATACATGTATATTTCCAGGCATATCAATGACAGATGCGTCAGGAAAACCGTATAGCACAAACGGTCACGGCAGCGTTGCTTCAATGAACACAACGGCCACAACATTAACTGGTTTATCAGATGCCAGTACAATAACAAGATCTCCTTTAAGATCCTCCTTAAAAAAACCCAAGCCAAAGGAACCTGGTGCCTTGGGAATACAGAATCCAGGTTATTCTGGACATTCGCCACCGTTAAACAGAAATGGTAGTCAAAAGAAGGTACGCATACAGACACACAGTACTGAAGTTTAAGGTATTTACTTATTGAATTTTGTTTTGACAGGATTTTTTTTTTAAGTTATAGATTTTTGTTACTGAGAATTTTTTAATTAATTTTTTTATACTTATTAGAAAGATTAGTAAAAGTTCTGACTGATGTTATATGTATACACTGACAGGTTATTCATAATATTAAGAAAAATCGTTAATAATGTATGGTCGATTTTAAACATTTATTTGATTTGACCATTGAGTGGCTTGCTAAAAGATTTCTAATTGTTATTAAGTATCACGTTATTCTATTTAATTATGCAAGTAACATTTAATTTTATTGTAAAATTTTATAAATGGTATGGAGGCACAAAACTATAAAAATATGATTGAATTATAATATAACAATAATATATAGTTTAAATCATGTAAATGGTCTCTTTATTGTTTGACATTATGAAGCATACCATATTATCATCAAAAAATATTTCAGTTAAAAATATTTTATTCCATGTTGTATCCCATATATATAGCAGATATAGAAGGATAGGCAAAGGGAACGTAGTGCCAATGCACTGTTCCCGCACGCACCCCTCAATTTTCGAGACATTACTTATTGAGAGGCAGAAGTCAAGGCCGCGCTTTGTCTTGTTACCGAACGAGGAAATAAAAATGATTCATCCCTCCAAATGTCAATCAAACCCACGATCCCACTAAAGTTTGTTTCTACAGAATCTCATATCTCAGTCTAATAATCTCGATTCATATAAAAGTGTATAAATAGTGTTAAAGTTTTAGTTTTATAAAAACATAGTCATTAGTAATACTATAGTTATGTTTAAGTTTAATATAAGTTAGTATAAAAGATCTATTCTCTTATATAAATTAGCACAGAATTAGTTTTAGCTTTTTTTCTTTTATTTATATTGACTATTCCATTTTATAGATAGAATTTATTTTGTATGAACATAATTTAGAAAGTATAGTTTTTTTAATATTATAAATCAACCATACAAGTATTTACTTTACTAAACTATTATTGGATAAAATAATTATACGAGTTTTCCATACATATTTGTTCTGACAAAGATAATAAATAATTTAGTTATTATTGACACAGATAAAAAAACAATATAATTCAAATTGTAAATTATGTATAACCTATGAATTTGATTCAGGAATAGTTTTTCAAAAATTAAGTATAATTACACTTTAATGTAATAAATTAATTTAATTTTTTGTAATTTAATGTAATAAATTGGTCTTTTATATAAAACTGCAATTTAAAAAATGGCACAGATCAAATATATGTTTAAGTTAAATTTAAAAATCAATGTTTTTATTGTATATTTTGTTTGAACATAGTTCTAAATGTTTATAATTAGTATACATTTGTATATAATTATTACTTATATAAGCACAAAGTGTTTTTTTACGTACAGAATAAAAATATTTTTACTTTTATATTCTAATGATGACCACAAAATATTTTGTTTTTATAATACTTTATTAAATAAATTACAAGCAGTCTTCAGTTTTATGTCACGTTATGTAACTGAAAAGTGAAAAATTACCTAAAACTAAACAAAACATTCCTAGGGAACGACTGAAGTTAGGTTACGAAATAAATACGGTAAAAATTACCCATCTCTTAATAAATTTATTAAGTAAGTTACATACTATTACAATAATACAGACACAAATATGGGGCATTTACTTATTTTTTTTGCAAAGAAATGTTCTTTACGAATTTATTTTGGTTAGGTTAGGTTAGTCTTTCTGTTTTCGTCATCTGGATAGGATAGACAGACAGTCATAGGCGACGAAAATGTTATTGTTATAACTTCTAAACTCGGCTTAAAGTTGAAATTATTCGTTTCAGTATAATAGCCTTGAATATTTTTTGTTAATTGAATATTTTGAATCTTATCTGACAATATTTTTAATTGATTAATGAATATTTTAATTAAATATTTTTTTAATTATTTTGAATACCAAGTAAGGCGAAATGACAAAAACAAAGACTGCCTGTAATTACTTAACTATATGTTATTTTCATTTACCCAAATTAACTTTGTCTGAATGCAATATATTTATGCAATATATAATTTTAATATTAGCCAATGTATATATAAATAGATATGTTAGAAGAACCCACCAGGCTCATCCCAAGACCATCACAAATAGGTTATTTGTATAGTGGAACAATTATTATGAATCACGCATTATTTGTATGAATGTATGATGTATTAGAGAAATTTTATTATGTATTAAAAATATAGTTTTTATTTGTAACTCCATATGAACTAAGTATAAATCTAAATATTTCAAATAAGATAATTTTTTGACTAAATATTAATATGAAATATATACAAAATTATACAGAAAGACACTCAAAGTACCTACATATATAAAATCGGTAAACATAGCTGCTATTCATTACTTGGCCTTCAAGATCTACAAAAATTTTAATATAAAGGTACATTGTGCCTTTTCCTTTAAATGTGTGCCTTGTCTTTTTGCCTGTATGATTTGTCCATTTATATATAACTTCATGGTATATTGTATCTGTATGAAAAACTATAATGTATAGTATTTTTCTTTAGATACTAAATCTCGATAATTATTAGAAAAGTACCATCTCAATCAAGATTGAAAGTAATTTAACTCAAAGTTGTTTAATTTTGGACGGTTTCCTATAGTTGTAAATTCATATTTGGCTATAATTATTAATTTATATTTTTTACAAAAATGTGTGAACAAGACTTTAAAAACTTTAATTTTACTAAAAACTGACTATAAAAAGATAAAGTTAAAGAAACTTTTTTGTGGTTCAATTACTTTCTTTCTGTAATTGTAATATTATAAGTTTGGTTTTATATTAACATTAAAATATTTTATATCCGTCCAAATTCTGGTCCACTTTTGGTTTGTTAGACCTTAATGTAGTCTTAAGTGTGAAAAAAAAAATTATTGTTATTTGTAACCGTATGCAAAGCAAAGGTGTTTTTAATCTAATTTGATTTTGAGATTGAGTCCCATATTATTTTATTTGCCATAATAATTGTATGTGTTGTACGGCTTTAGATCTAAACTTATTAAAATGATTTCATCAGAAAATAAAATGTTTTAGGAAATTTGCAAAAAATAGCGTTTAACTTTTAGAAGACTTCCAAAAGCTTTTCAAAAATTCTATATTTAAAAGCAATTACGAAAACAATATTATAATGATTAAATTAAAAGAAATGACAAACAAATATTTTAAAAGTCTTGAAAAAATAAAAAAAAATGTACTAGTTTCACAAAGGTATATTTTTATAGTATGCGCCTTACAACACATGTACAATGATTGCTTCAAATCTCAAAATCAATGAATTTACGTTTAAAAATATATACTAATCTCCGTCCGATGTTCGAATACTTAAATAATTTATGTTTTATTGACATTTATTAGATTCTTATAAATAAATAAAACAAGTAAGAAATTTTATTTATTACTTTATTTTGCTACCCATTTAATAAAAAAATGACTCACTGTTGTGGTAGATTGTTAATCCTAATAAACTATTGAGCTTGTTTTTTCTTTTTACTTTTAAGCAATTTGCAATTTTGTTTTTTTTAATTATTTTTTATTTTATTTTTATTTCAGAATAAATAAATAAAAATTTCAATATGCAAATTAAGTTCATAAAACAAATTAAACTTATACTAATAACTAATATTTTTATGTACTTGAAGTACAAATTAAATTTTGTTTCATATGTTTAACATGTATTATTACTTCTTTCATGTTTTTTTAACGAATTTTATACTGACAATTGTTTTTTTTTTTAATAAAAATACGTGAAGCCTAACGTAAAAGGAAAGAATACAAATATATGTAAAAACTTCTATATCCACTTCTTGCTACCATGTCTGGTGCATATTTATATTAACGCGCTCACAAATGTCTAAATGGAACTTAACAGACTGTTTATGCCTTGGTCCCTGCCTGGATAACTGTTTTCGATACTCTTAGTTAGTTCGTACTATTCGTACCTTTCAATAAAAGGCGTAAAAAAAGATTATGACTAGGTCAACAGTAACTTTACTTTTTAAAGTTGACCAATATGTAAAAGTATGCACTAATTTCTTAAGAAATTAAGTAAAAATATAAATTCCATTTTTAATATTTTTTTCCATCGTTTGTATTGTAAGTTCTCACTTTTAGTTAAATTTCATGAAATTAAGTCCACGGGAAGGACCCTAAAGGATTTGCTCGCTGTGATTTTCATACAAAATGCAGCAAAGACAATAATCGCTCGTATTTTTTAAACTGCATTGATTTTTTATATTCTGAGCTCCGAGTGACCGTAAATCTGGTTATTTGATATTTATTACAGCTTAACATATCAATATCAACATGATCTTGAGATAAACTGTCTTGACAGACACAAGCAGACGAACAACATAGTGATCTTATAGGGGTTACGTTTTTTTATGTACGTAACTCAAAAAAAATACTACATAAATGTCGAAGGCCAGGAAATTGGAAGCGTTAATAAAGTTAAAAAAAAATAATAATATTTTGTTTAGATCTTTTCATCTAAAAGTACTAATTATTAATGCATTATTGTATTTTACTGTTTTTTTATGTTGCATTTGATGCTTTTTGATTTCCTGAGGTTGGCAACCTTGGGTGTAGTGTTGCCAAACTATCGATAGTTTCGCAATCGATAGTTTTAATAAAAAAAAGCCCATGCGATCGATAGTATCGATTGAATAGATAGTATCGTAGTAGTTCAAAAATATTGTACCCACAATACTATCGGACTATGCAATACTATCGATAGTATCGTATCTCCCAGTCAGAAAAGTATCGATAGTCTTTCTATCGGACAACTATTGATAGAATATCGATAGCCTATCGATGGGCAACACTACCATGCATAACAATTTGACATTGCAAATTCAAATCACTCACCTGACGTTTTGTTTTCTATAGTACCTAACTTTCTTAAGCAAAATTAAACAAAGAACGACAACAACGACGACGACGTTTCTTTTAGTTAACACACATGTTAGTGAGGTTTTTTTATTTTTGTTGGAATTTGTGGTATAAAAAAAAATACCTGTATTATGATGATGTTAGGTTAGGTTGTATGAGTTTGTGGTGTTTTGGTCATTAGATTAGTTATAAGGTAAGTTAGGTTACTTAATTTTAATGGATGCATCTGCTTGATATCCATGATCGTAGGCTTATGCGATTCGCAGGTGTCATCGCGAAAAAGGCGCGGTTGCGATCCAGCTTCCCATATGTTGATATAATAAAAAAAAAATATTGACGCTATCTCCAAAATCCTACCTTGATTTGTACATAGACTCTTTTATAGTGTATGCGTCGAGGAAAGCTCCAGACCATACAGCTGGGATTTCCATTAAAGCCATTAGTTTTGGTCAATTCCTGCACATTAATAAAATAACTAATATCACTAGCTATGGAGTAAAAATCTTGGTCACAAAAAAAATAAGCATAGAATTCTCAAGTAGTACCTGACTACAACAAATTCATTTTTGTCCAATCTCATTCTTAGCTGTGTAGTCAAGTATGTTGGAGTTATTACTTTCAATTTTACTAGAATAGGTGCTACAAGAGATGTCCCAGTAGATTTTTCTCTAGATAAATTTGTAGGCTCATTGAAATTTCCCTCAGGTTCTATACAAGTGATGCAAGTGAAGAGATTAAACAAAGTCAGTGAGGGGCTGTGACTTTACATGCCTGGCTCAGTTGGCTGTAGTTGTTCATTCATTTCTTTGTTTAATTCATTACATTCTGTGGCCAAATGTTGTCTAAAAGTGTTTTTTTATACCATTCATCACTACCAGTTTAATCCTACAAATATATCCCACCATTTAATGTCTAAATTGGTGTTCCTTTGCTGCTGCATGTCGAACCCAGATGCTGTTGATGTTTGTTGTCCCATAACGGTGATGCATGTGTTATACTAAGAGAGTTAACATTTTGCTACAGACAAGAACTATCCTCAGTTTGCATGTCCATGAAAATGACAATATCTCAAATGTGTACATCAATTATATAAATACACTAGGGCAGTGTTTCCTAACTTTTTTTGTGCCATGCATCACCTCTAAAATATTTATGCCATACAAGTTTGTTTAGAGCAAGCATACTTTGCATTTCAAAAAAGCAAACTTTTAAACATACCTTCTTGAGCTAAAATTTGTTCAAGCCAGTGACTACTGCCTCTATTTTGAGTTGTTAATGTTTTCTGATGAATTGAGAATTATTTTTTTTAAAAATAATACACTAATTTAATTTAAAACTATTTAATATGTCTGATCGTTTTGGAGATCTAAACAATATTAATTCTTAAAACCAAAACATTTCTCTTTACAAAACAATAAAAGTGCTTATAACAATAACGGGAATACTCCGGTGGTCTGGCTGAGCTAGCGGAATAATCTCTCTAAACCTTTGAGGATTTAGAGAGATTATTCTGCTGGCTTTTTTAGGGTTTGGGTGAGTGCATAACTAAATTGCCTTCTATCATTGATTCTGGTGTCGCTATACATGTCTTCTCCCGTTAAATTTTTGTCTAGTCCAGGGGTTCCCAACCTTTTTCAGCTCGCGGCGCAGTTACAAGTTTGGTATTTTTTCACGGCGCCCTACCCAAGCTAGTTCGCTATTAGAAAGAGAAACAGTCGAAAGAAGTAGATAATAATAAAGACTTTATTTCCGAGCTGTGACATTTTACATATTTAAAACTAAAAAACACTTAAAATAAAATCACAATAGGTCTCTCAGTTCGGTGTGCCTTGTGACATAGGCCTCCTGCAACTCTTTCCACTGATGTCTGTCTGCCGCCACTCTTATCCAGAGGGGACCTAATGTCGTTTTCAGGTCATCGTGCCTTCTCTTGGGTACAAAATTTAACCGAATTGTAACTACAGCTGAACTGGATATGATTCCTAACTCTGTCTCTGCTCCTACAGTAATCTCCACCGTATCCACTGTCTCCACTGAGGCAAGTGATGCCAAAGCTACTAAAATTGTGAACCCAAGAACCAAAAGAATTATAAAGAAATAAGGAGCCTCATATTTATTGTATATCCTTCATTATTTAGTCCTGCATTATGTATTATGTATATAGTTCAGTACAGAACTTAGTATTTTTTGTTTTTTTCTTTTATATAAAGAAATACAAATAGCTTGTGATTACATTCTAGTACTGACAAATGACAGCTGTCATTTCACAGATATAATATATAAGTTGCGATTAGTAATTTAGATAACTGTGTTTAAAAATAGAATGTCAATTTATTTTTCGTTTAGTTGTGTAATTGATTTCAGTTATGATATTATTTTATTTTCTGTTTAAGTATAGTTGTTAATTGTAATAATTCCTTCTTTCAGAATGGCTGGCAGGTTAGGTTAAGTTATTATATTTCGTATTATTATATATATTTTTTAATATATATTATATTATATATTATTGTATTATCCTATACCTTATAAAACAAAGTCGCTTTTCGTGTCTGTCTGAACTTTCTAACTCTTCTTCTTCTAAACCACCCAACGGATTTTTATGCGGTTTTCACCATTAGGTCGAGTATTTTTCAGGGAATGTTTATATTTAGTTTATTATTTGTACATACTTATGTAAATTAACATAAATACGATAAATGTGGATAAAGTCCTACCCGTTGAGACACTTTCGCGCATGCGCT
>JAKRZM010000536.1:87179-98316 GCA_036379175.1 Heliconius cydno galanthus | reverse complement strand
TTGGGGTCGAAAGTTTGTATAAAACTTCGTTACTACAAATGCTAGAAGTCTCAAATTTTGCATAGACGTCACTAGGACGTAGTCATGGAGACAGAAATTAAATAATAACATAGTTCACGCGGGTGAAACCGCGAGCGGGCCGCTAGTAGTATATAAGATATAGCAATCTCCAAAAAAAAAAGCAATTTAAAAACATATAAAAATATATAGGTACATTCATTCACTCTAAATAACTCGTATATAAAAGTAAAGAGCTAGAAGTATAAGAATAAACAGTGTCTGAAGGAGTGAAGCAAAATAAACGATAAGTTCCTCTCAAGCACCTGACAGTCTCATTACCGGTAACTATTATCAATGCAAACTGCGAACTGCGCCTACGCAGCACAATGGAGGAAAAGTTTATTTTTTTTATTTTTATGGGAAAAACTTTATTAACTTAGACCTTGTTATTTCTTCTTTTTATAATAATTTTAAAATGAAACTGTAATAAATATTGTTTATATGTTTTTCGTTATTATTATTCCAATACATATAACAAGCAGTCGTAATGTAACGCGATGGATGTGAATTCGATTACCATTTTTGGGAAATAATAATTATTTATTAATATTGTCAATTTTCGCGATACCAACGCAAAAACCACGGCGTTGAGTTTCGCCAATCCACACGCAATGTCTCGAATATTCATCGAATCAGAAAGTGAGAAACAAGTGTTTTTTTACAGTAGTTTCCAGAGGGAACCTGCAACGTGAAGCTGAAAAAAACTATGGAAATATTTGTCACATTTTTTTAATAAAAATCATACAATCAATACTTTTATTTTAGTTATTAATTTTATAATTCATTAAATTAGATCATAAATAATAAAAAATAATAAATAATAAAAAGACACTAACATTATATCCACTGTATGTATGGTTTAGGCGCAAAGTATCACCTCTCACCTCGACAGCGCCGCAGTTCTACTTGACAAGCAATTAAATAATGCTCGGAGTGTTCACACTAAATTCAATATCTCGAAGCAACGCAAGATCTAGTTCCGAGATCCTTTTCCCACTACTATTTGCGTTCGAAAGGTTAAATAGTATTTTTATGTAATTTTTTGTAATTATTAAATTTATATATATATATATAATATATGATACATGGATAACGAGAAAATTTTAATACTAGTTATTTTGGAGTACGATATAAAATGAATATTGGTTTTACAATTAAATGAATTTTAAATAAGATGGTCTTTAAATATATTTTTCTTATTACTTATCAAACTTAATCCAAACATTTAATGTGATTGAAACTATATAACCAGCAAAGGAAAACTGAAATTAATAATAAATTATATTTTCACTAATTATTATTTTTAATATAATAATCCAAGTCAATACGAGAAGCTAACGAGATGCAAGTAAAAGTGTTACATAGTAAGTGATTCAGGGCTATCCAAGCTCCAAGTAACTGAACACGCTTTGTTTTCTCGGACAGTTCCCACAGCGAAAATAATTTACTGTCTGTTCAACAAAATATCGTATTCGCACATTACTTTTGTATCAACGTAATGAATTGCATATAAATAAAAACAAATATGTTCAATATAGAACGTACTCTGTAGAATCTATTTATTGTTTTATCTGTGCATAAAGTACTTGTCACTGTCAATTTTGGCGCCATAAACATAATTCCTCTCTAACACAAAACTATTGCAGTTTTCGCTTCTGCAACGCTTTGGCGCGTCGTTTATCCTTTTAATTGAACTGTACATTAAGAGTTCGTACACTACCGACATTATTTAAGCCTTAGTGACACGAACGCATAACTCACGTCGCACCAGCCATTACTGTAAGTCAAAATGGCGGCTATCAAAGAGAAAGCTCGCTCTCTCACATCATTCTCCAAGCTATAGTCTACGAGCTGCTTGAACCTAGGTTGGTTTTAATATTATTATAGTATTTTCAACTTTATATATGAAACGTAGAGTGTATTTTTATTTTATTATTTGTTTAAATTTTATTCGCCATAGTGTGACAGGGTTAAATTTATCAATTTTGCGAAGATTGTTCTTGGTCTGGCATTATTAACACGTTACCGTCGTGTTTGGAGCGTTGCAATGGTTGCTAAATATTAAATTATGGATATTTTAGTTGGTGCCATGATAACATATTGTAGTTCAGTGAGGAACGTATACGTTATTGATGCTCGAACTTGCTGTTAGAATACAAACAGAATGCATTTCATCTTTCGATAGGGTATCTTACATACTAGTTTTATTTTTTATTTAAGCTAAATATTTAAATATTTTTTTTTTAATTTCCATTTCCTCGCTCTGGTGTCGAGGCAAAACGCGACCGTTAAGTTCCGCCACTCAACACGCAATGCCTCCAAAATTTGACGGAAAGTTGGGACCCAGATGTGTGCGGGATACAGCGTGAAGCTGATTTATTTATTTACCTTTCTTCCGTATAACAGGTTAAGCAACGAGAACCTAATGTCAAGTCACTCCGCTCTCCATTTTCCACCTCAATATGAGATATTGTGTATTGCACCACTAATGCGGTGAAACAATTATAATTTAGTGTCTTTTAGTGTGTACAATTTAGTTTTTTCGATCAAAATCCAACCCAAAATTATCAACTGACTTACATACAGTCAAAAACAGCATGACTGCGCCACCACCATGGACTTTAAAAACTATAGGAAACTATACTAACTATAGAAAACTCTAGTGCCTTGCTATACCAGTTCCTGGGGCGCGACCTCCCGGACGCCCAAGGAAGCGCTGGTTGGATGTCGTGATGCAGGACATGAGAGCCAATGGTCTAACCACCGAGGACGCAAAAGATCGTGCCAAGTGGAGTAGGTTAAGCAGGAAGGCAGACCCTGGTAGTAACCGGGATTAATGCCAGGAAGAAGAAGAAGAAGAAAACTCTAAAAAGTATAGTAAAAGGATATTATTATTAAATTAAATAAAACACCATACCTTATACACCGTGTATTTAAATAACATTTTTAGTTTCATCCTTTACAATAGAACGAGGACCAACGATCGCAAATCTAATAATTGAAAACGCCATCACAAACAATTTAGTGCAATTAATTTATTCTAAATATCGACTGACAACTCCTACTGACATGACTGACAGAGCTTGTTTTTTTTTTTTAATTTCAGTTTTTTTCGATCTTATTCCTAATACAGAGTAAATGGCAAAAGATTAAAGGAACTGTGGCCTTAATGTTATGAGAAAAAAATATTTTTTATAAAGTATATTTATATATCTATCTATTTAGTATATGATTTAATTAATATAATAATTAAATATTAATATTTTAAATAATTAATGCCTTGAAAATTGTATAAACGCTTTCGTTAAAACGAAAGTTCAATGTCATATTTTGCTATAATCGATTTAATTAATAATATTTTTATATATTAATAAGTTTTTTATATATTAATAAATAATAAGACAAAGGAAATTCAAAAAACATGAGTAAAAATCACTTAAAAATGTCGAATGTTAAAATAAATTCTATAATTAATTATTGTTCTTCGTTAAGAATAAGTCGAAAGTCTTAAGCGATAGGATAGTACTAAGAAGTGACTAAAATTAATAGTTAATTACAATAATAGATTCAATATTGTCAATGGCACCATACTTTTCCTGTAGATGTATGTAGGTACATTTAGATTACTTGACGAAAAATTATCAAGAATTATAATATATTTATATTAGATAATAATATAGTGCGTGCTAATTGAGATTTAGGAAAAAAAACCTTAATCGAATAGAAATCTCTCTTTCTTATCGATTTTCTCTACTTTCTCTTAAAAATAATCTACAGATTCGTACCCGTATCTTTCCATTTTTACGACATCTAATTTTGATGTCGCTTAAACTTATGCATATTATATGTAAGTTGTAACCTGAGCTTAAATTAATAACCTAAAAATATTACCGTAAGAAATGTTAGATTAAAATCAATAACTAATCAATAAGGCTATTATTTTTAGTTTACGCTACGATTTTATAAGCCATAATAGAATACATTAATAAATAATTTTAAAAGAAACTTATTTCAAATGTTATTTTTCAAATAAAGTTAACTTATTTTAAAATTATTTATTACACATAAAAAAAACATAATATGCATTCTAAAATTGACACAAATCTTAGGAAACTATATGAAACTTTATTAGTCAAATCTAATTTAACTTTTCATCAATCCTTTATCTTTTGAATATAATATTGGTAATTACAAATTAATTTAAACAATATATACATATTATATTTTAAAGTAAGAAAATTATGTCTTCTAGACCAGAAAGAACCTTAAATAATCCTTAAATCAAACGCTATATAATTGACACCATCTAGTTCGTAAGCACAGAAATATAAAAAAAACTTGAATTTACCGTAAAAATATATTTATAATACAAAAATAACTGTACTAAAAACTGCTTAGTAATAAATTTATTTATTTTTGTATTTCGTTCTAATATGTAAAAATTATACGACGGAGACTTTTAAATTTTTAAAATTATTTAAAAAATCAATATTTTCATACTTATTTCCATTCAATTCCAGTTTCCTATATATTTAAAATAATACATTTAATAGAACATAATTAATAAGTGATTTAATCACAATACTTAAATAATAATATTCGTTTGTTTTTTTTAACTTTAGGGCATCTACCGCGTTTTGCGGGAACAGTTCAACAGATGTTTTACAAACAAACAAACACGTCTAATTTTGTAGGCCGATATTGAAACTTTATCAATTATTATACAATTATTAATCCACAGTATTATTATATATATAAATCTGAATTCTATTTTACAAGGCACGCAAATAAAGTTTATATGCAGCTTAAAAAAAACAACACCAAATAGAGACGTTAAATATTAATTTGACACTTAAATGTATGTTATTTTTTTATTTTTATTATTAATAATTATATTAGGCAATAATATTATATAATTGGAATTATATATTGTAAATATACTATATAATATTCAAATTTAATTTTACAATTAAATATTTTATTTTTATAAGTTTTTTAATAATTAGATAGAGTATAAGTTTTAGTGATAAAACTTATTTGTGCTTTTTACATTAGGTTTAGGCTTCGTTCTGATTACACATATATACATAAGAAAATTAAAACATTGATATGGAATAAAAAATATTATAATATATATTCCAAAAGTTTCACAATGAAAAATTATTAAATTATTTGTGCAAGATATATTATGAAAGGATTATTTAAATAAAATATTAAAAATCAATTAGGCAACTTTTTTTAAATATCTTTATCGTTGTTTTAATTGTTTTTATATATATGTGTCAACCAGAACAAAGATTACAAGGTTAGAAAAATGAACATTTTACGCAACTGCCATTTTTATTTTTTTATTTTTTTACGATCGTTTCTAAACTAAATACTACATTCCATCTTTATAATATTTTAGAGTTTATTTATTGTAATTATTAGGTTCTCGGTTGAAGTATCTTGTGAAATGTGAAGTTACATGTATTTTCCTGAAAAAATGTTTTCATAGAATTAGTAGGTGAGTAACAGATGTTTTTAATTCAAATATCACGAAAAAGATTGTATTTGTATATTTCGTTACAAATTTTAATACTTAAAAAGATAGAAAAGAACGGAGAGCTCTCTCAGTTTAATTCCTATTAGTAAAATACGTGATAGCTAACATTATTTAATATTTAATATGTAAAACATATTATTTTAAAAATTATAACGAAATATACTAAGGTATAATAACAACAGTGTGAAAGATGATGAGTGTAATTTAAAAAAATACATTTAATAGAAGACATGGCTTTTCTAGCATCTAAACAAAAATAAATAATACTGAAATTCAAATGTTTAAAACTCTGTTAACATTTAATATGGTTGGATTTGTACGAGAATGTGCGTGTGAAAGAAATATGGTGGACATAAAAGTGTGAGTCGCTATGGAATATAATCAATTGTAGATATTAAACTAATAAATACTGGATTAATTCGTATATTAATTAAATACTGAAATATTTACTTATTTTAAATACTTGAATGAAATATTATATATATATTTTTATTTACATGTATTTTGTGAAATAAGTCAAAAGGTACATTTAATTTTTATAACAATTTTTCTTAATAATTTTACTAAGTTTTGTTTAAGCATTTGGTAAGTAATCATTTTTTTGTAAATAACTTTCATAATGAATGTATATGTCATTACAATTTATTTTTACTATTACTTTAAATCTAGGAATATTTATTTTTTTATTTCAAGCAAAATTGTAGTATTTTATATAATTTAATGATACTGGTAATATGAACTATTTTCGAGACCGACACAAGAATAGTCAATAAATAAAAACACACTTTACTAAGTTCATTAAATAAGATAAGATGACTTTGGCCTAATAAAATAATGAAATGGAAAAAAACATTTAATTTTTAATAAAAAAAAACTAACGAAACATGCATTTAATCTACCTATATATAAATATTAAATTAATAAATTAATTTTAATTAAAATAGCAAATTCAACAGCAATACCGTGCTAAGCGAAGATATAGGCAGGAAAGAAGAATCTATAAGACTTACAATTATGATTAACTGCTGCAGTAGCGTTTGTGGCTACGACTGCTGGTATGCCGGTCATAGTGGGGGTGCCGCGATATCGAACTAACCAAACATTTGTTTTATGTTATCACCTGGAAACAGCAGTAAGCAGAACATACGCCAAGAAGCATCTAGCCTATACACTATTGCCTCAACCACATGGATAGGGTTAAAGAAAACTGAATATAAAATTGATTTTTAAATGAAAATAACAATTTCATATTCGCATTCAGGATCAAATAAGACAGGGGCAAAGTGAAATAGAGAAGAGTGCTCAAGATGGAAAGAAGAAGGAAAATTGGTACTTCTATCAGCTTCTGTAAGCAAATTGAAGCGTCCTAACATCGCAATCCTATATTAAAACTATTTTAACAACAACTTAACAATATTGGGTTCCATCTATTTTATCCTGATGTTAAAAAACACCTAAACAAGTAAGTTATTTATTAAATCATATTTAGTTCACAACATATATGCCTTAGCTAATTAAGATGAAATTTGTTACAATTTAAAAGTAATATATTTGAAAATATTTTATTTTTTGGTTACTCTCTTGGTTACGTCAAATTTCATCTGCTATAATAATATATAGGGCATTTAACATCAACTAACATCTATTTACGAGACAACATTGAATTTGGGTTCATATACAATATTGTTAATACTTACCGAACAGAAGGCCTATGATAACGATACCAATCACCCCCATTATTATCATCATCTGTAAAATTTATTTTATTTGTATGTTATTGCCTTAGAAAATATGCACAAAGATAGATAATAAGTTCTTTGATTTTCACAATTATTAAACATTTTAAAGGAAACTATTTTAACCGGATTAATCGCGTATATTTGGGATTTTTGGAAATCCGACGTTTCGAACACTTTCCAGTAGTCCGTGGTCACGGGTAGACTGAGGTGGCATTCGTCAGTTGACATAATTATTATATCAAACTACCGCCAAAGATTTCCTGACTTACAAAAATATTCTAATTAGTCGTGTATTGGGATGCCGTCTGGTTTTAAAGGCGATAGTTGTGTTTTCGATCCTCAAAACGCGATGTTTCGAGTGAACGAGAAAAGAAGGAGTTTCTTGAAGCGTACCTATTGATGCAGTCTTTGCCTACTTTGTACTATATGGAGGATGCGGTGTTAAGTAAATAAATTCAAATTTAGACTAATAAATGAAGATGAGTGGATGGATGAAGGTGATATGTCGCATTTTTGGACTTTCGCTGTTCTATTCATGAATGACGATGTTATGTGCATATGAACAATTTTAGACCATAAAATAACCTCGTTTGTGACCATTTTAGAACTTCACTATTTGATAAAGGTGTAATGAACGCAACGAATTTTCAAAGCTTTGAAATCGATTTTCTCAAAATAAGAATTTTTACTATATATCACCTTCATCCACTTATATCTTTAAATATAAACATCACTTTTAAAGACAGAGTCAAAATTTAAATTGATAATGATATAACATACCTTCAAATTTTGTAACCAAAATTTGTTTTTCAAACTCTTTGCCTGTTGCTCGAACTGCGACGCTCCCTGTTGGAGGGCATCTGAAGAAAACAACACAATAGATTTAAGTTTCTCATTATCAATCATTAATATTAAGATTTGGTTAATCAATATATCTTTAAAGCCAGTTATGGCACAAGTGTGATTGTAAACGCGGCTGGTTATAGGTTCGATTCCCATTCGCAGACATGAAATATTAATTAATTTTTTTTTTTCATTCCTCCACTCAACACGCAATGCCTCCCGAATTCGGAGGTAAATAGGGAACAGAGTGTCATAACAACAGGTTCCCTCTGTACCCTGGTGTGTGCGGGTTACAGCGTGAAACTGATTTTTTTTTTTATTTTAATGTTATACCTGCTCTGTCATCTAGCTCCGATAACTTTGCGTCTCTGTCCAACACCTTCTCTACATTAGTTTTCATAATATCCACCACCTGAAAATTTAATTATTCAAAACATTTATTTTATAGTGCTTTTCGTATTTTGTTTCCTCTCTGTAAAAGGTCAAATATCTTCAACTATTTGGAAATAGACCCTTAAAATACTATTTTGCTTAATTCTAAATTCAAAATATCAATTATTTATTTTCTTTTTTTTTAATAAATTCTCACTTCATCCACTTGAGCCTGAGTTTGCTGAAGCCTTCGTTGAGCAGCAATTTGTTGGGGTGTGCGAGGTCCTCCAATGATTTCTCCATCTGGCCCAGTTTGAGGTTCTGGAGGCGCTAAGCCATCGGGTGCTCCACCTTCCGCTGCCCTGTGAATAAGGAAAAGTATAGCATAAAATCAATAAAGGGTTAAAATTCAAATTTATAGCTTTCTTTCACATTCTTTTTAACGTCACGCTGTTCCGCCAAATTCTGGAAGCATTGTATCTTGAAAAACGCGGAAGTTAACGCCGCACTTTGCCTCGACCTCAAGTTTAGCTTAATTGTACAACAGAATAGTATCTTATACCTTCAGTATAATATGTAAAAGTTCTTTATTTGCCGCATAATCAATACCAGTATTAAAAAAATTTTGGCAGTGTGCCATTCAAATATATGAAAAGTAGGCCATTATGTTCCCTTTGTAAGTTACAATGTTAATCTTTCTCATTAAACTGGTATTACTTAGATACTATGTGTATTTCCTTTTTTTAAGACAGCATTTCCCAATTTTTTTCTTTCATTTTCTTCGTTAGGACTACAGTAAAAATGGCTTAATTTGAATATAATAAAATATTTTTTATTCGTAAATTTAATGAAAACTAAATAAACTTAAGTTATACTTAGCTAATTACAAAATAATACAGAACAAATGAGCTACTATTCCATTCCAATCCTCATACGATAACAATATTATAAAAGTAAACAAAAATTATAATTAATATAAAATCACAAATATACAAAGCTAGTACCAGTAGGTACCCACTTTCCTCAAGTGGGAATCGAACCCATACCTCATAATGATGACGATTATGTTTAATACCAACTAAATATTAATAATCTAACGAAATCCACAAATATAAACTTACATATTCGCTTTTCACAACACGTATAATTTGCACTGAAAAATTATAAAGCTACGAAGTTCTATACAGCCAAGCTTCCCACTGGCGCTGAAGCTTGCCGCAAGATCGACTGAATCGGCCGCAGTACCATCGCGCACGACAGTGCTAGGTTAATGTTTCCAGACCTGCGTCGTGGCGATGGGGCTAGGATGGGATGGGATGTGATGTAACAGTTTAACCTAGTTTTATGGGAAATTATACTAGTTTTGTATCATCGATTTGTCTGTCCTACTAATATTATAAATATGAAAGTTTGTGAGGATCGATGTTTGTTCCACTTTCACGTAAAAACTGCTGAGCGGTTTTAGATGAAACTTTACAACAATATAGCTTATATAGCAAAATAACATATAGGCTACAAATTGTATAATTTGGTTATAATATAACAACACATTATTTAACATATGGTTTTATACAATCTAACTTAGTCCGTTAGCATTGTGTTTTTCTAAAAATATTTAATTTAATAATATTCCACATCTATTTCCCATATTATCAATAGATCTTAACATCAAACATCACAAACTATTTTTTACATTATATTCCAATTTTCTAATACTTCTATAGAGCTATTGCCAAAAAATTACCATAAGAATGTATGTTATATATATTAAGTATAGCACCTCTCGGCTCGCCAGTACCGCAGCGTGCCAGGACGCAGGCGCGCCACTGCGTGTGTCTCATCGATTGAGAGGCACTCGTGGGGTAGGTCCGGGGTGGGATGCACGTTTTCTCAATGAATGCAATTCATGTATGATATTTTATATATACATATATACATATATGATTGGGATATCGGTAATAGCCCCTATATATGGCTAACAATGAAAGTCAACTAGTTCACAATTTCGTAATTTTTGATTTAAATAAAAACTGATGATATGAAATCTATTCTAACATCGGTAACACGTTAGCTTTGATAACAGGGTAGCCAGAAACAACGGAGAGTTAAACGCTACGGTCTCTGCATTATCATCTACCTAAACACATGCCCTCCGAGGGATCTTCATGCTTTTTACATGACCTTCCTGGAATGCGTTTGATACTGTTTTTTAAAGGTCAACCACTATCCCCCCTATCTCTCTTGCCGCTCACTTTTCCATCATAAATCTTTTTTGCCATTCTTTCATCACTCCAAAGTCATTCCATTTTTTCATCACCATTCTTTCATCACTATTTCCGAAGAGCTTAAACCACCTGAGCACGTTACTAACAACAATATACATCGATATCTATATATATAAAATCGAAAGGTCACTCACTCAAGGTCACGAAATCTCAGAAACTACAAATGCTAGAAATCTCAAATTTTGCATAGGAGTTACTTATAGGACGTAGGTGCTCGCTAAGACGGGAATTTGCAATATTCGACTTCTAAGGGGTTGTTTTTGGGGTCGAAAGTTTGTATGAAACTTCGTTAC
>JAKRZM010000536.1:0-85074 GCA_036379175.1 Heliconius cydno galanthus | reverse complement strand
CGAAGAAATTTAAATAAAAATAAATATTTAATTTTCTCGAGTGGCGATTGAACTCACTACCAGTCGCGTTTACAGTGACAATTGTACCCCTACGCCACTACTTGCCTCAAAAATATAGATTTCACAAATTATATTGTTCATAGTGAAGTAATTTTAAAATGAAATATACAATCAATGAATACTTAAGTTTTCAATCAATAGCATCCATTTTGAATACCATCTTTGTAGTGAATGGTAAGTTAAATTATGACAGTAATTCATCTTGGCAACAATTTCCATCATCTAAAAACTGATGAGGATTCAAACCTATAACCAACACATCAATTCCAGTTCCAGTTTCCATTTCCAACAGAACAGGAGCAGAAGGCAGGTGATGCCGACATTCTATCAACAATTAGTCCACTTAACTTGCAACTACGCTTTGTCCACCCAGTTAGCGAGGCCAGGCTAAGTGCTGGGTCCTTGTTAACTGCTTGGGTTAACAAGACGACCGATATGTTTACTCGCTGGTACAAGGAGCTGGGGTTTGTGTTAGGATGGTCTGTTTCATGAAATTCTGTCTTTTTTTAGTATTTTTCTGTCTATTTTTTTATATTGTTTTACGCTGTATTCCGTATGTAGTAGAGTGTTTAGAGGGAACCTAGGAACCTAGTGTTGATATGTGCAGGATTTAGCGTAAACCTAAAAAAGCAAGAAGCCTTAATTCTATTAAGTTACGTTCTTTTAGAGGTACTTACATGGAAAATTTCCTACACAAGTTAAATTAATATTATTAATTTAATTTAACTAAGGTAATTTTTGAATAATTTATTAGTTTTTGCCTGTATCTTATATATTTATTTATATAATTTGAAATTTTCAGATTTATTTTTTTTTACTTGTCAGGTCAAATTTTGTTTATATTGAACAAAAGATAAATTTCATTCATATAAGGACTCTATGTTTTATATTTCGAAAACTTAATAATAAGTCAATAAGTTAACAAATAAATTTTATATTTCAATGCAGGAATATTTATAACTTACTATATATCGCCCTAATAACGCTTCCTCTTATGACTTAAATCTAAAACAACTATAGCAAACCTTAGTTGGCTTATCCTGATTTTTTGCCTATAATTCGTAGGGATCCGTTATAATTCATACAATTTTAACAGAGTTTCTCGTTTATACGTGAAATAGCTAAGTTTTTTCCCGCTACTGTTACCATTTTGACATAGCCCTTCCGTTTGATTTGTAAATATTTAATATTTGACCTGGGACGACCGCGTCTAGCCTTTAATTTTTTGTTAGCTTCACGCTGTATCCCGCATACAGCAGGATAGGAAGAGGGAACTTAGTGATAAGACACTCCGTTCCCCACTTTCCGCTGATTTTTTTTTAAGGCATTGAACTCTACACCGGCCTTGGTGCTAGAACGAAGAAATGCTAATATTAAGAAATAATAATTCATTCGCTTGAGTGGGAATCGAACTTACAACCTTCGCACTACACCCTTATGTCCCTGCACAACGACTGGCCTCCTATATTTTTTGTCTATTTAAGTAAATAGCAACGCTACGTATATTTTTCAAATTGATTATTACTTATAATTATAAAATTAAATATAATGACGTCAGATCTATTCCTGAGGTGTGATTAATCTCAACAGTCAGTTAAGTATTAGAAATAAATATTTGAAATATAAGTTAACATTGTATTGTATTATCGTTTAACAACCACTTAGATTTTTGCATTTACTTTTTTTATTTTATGTCTAGAGACCCAGGTGGAAAAACATAAAGTTCGAAAAAAAAATCTACACCATTTTTAAATCTAACTGATAGTTACATTTAAAAATGGTGTAGATTTTTTGTTATATTTTAAAGTGTTACCCCACATTTAGGAAAGAAAAACACTTATTAAGAAAACGTATAAAAATTTGAACGTAGCGGAATTTGAACCCACCTCTTTGAAAACCTTGACCAAAGTGATCATCGAGCTGATGTGCTCATTGAACAGACACTGTTTTTAATAACTATTTTATTACGTTATAGATAGAGAAATTTATTACTTATTAAAAAAAATCTTAAAAGAGAAGGATTATGTTTGCTTAATTCTTTTATTTTCAAATCTTTTTTAAAACTAATTCTGAGGCGAAGCTTTCAAGCGAATTTATGATTTAATCAGAGACACCTTATTAAATACTCAAAACTAAGTTATTTCATAATATTGCTTAAATATATTTCCAAAGTCAAAAGGATTTTAATAAGCATTGAAGGTCCAATAAATTTAATTAAAAAATATAACAAAATCCTATTGACAATTTTATAAAAGCAACTAGATCGTTTAGCGATAGCATTGTAAAAAGTGGTGTCATCCTAAGGCGATCTAAGGTAAATTTCGGTGTTTTTCATCTGTCCGCATTACCACGTATATGATAATTGATACGGCGGGTGCGCACCGCGACTGTCCAATGTACGACATACAGAATGATCGGTGGTCGAAAAAACTTACTAATTTATTTAAAAAAAATAAGCACAAAATAATATATTTGACAATCATCTATTTTATATTAAGAAAATATTTTGTTAAAATCGTAGTATCGCAGTGGTATAAGCTTGTGACTGTAAGCTTGACAGTTGTGAGTTCGATTCCCACTCCAGGAAATGAATTATTATTTATTAAAATGTTCATTTCTTTCCTTTGGTAGCAAAGCAAAAGCGCGGCGTTGAGTTGCGCCACTCGACACGCTAAACCAAGAATTGGGCAGAAAGTGGCTCTGGCGTTAATTTTTACTATAGAATGTTGAAATTAAACTACCTTTATTTAAAAAAAACATACCGTATAAACTTGTGTACAGAACTTAAGTAGAAATGTAAGTAAGAAATGTATCAGATTTGAACGCAAACACTCGCACGTGTTACTGTTACATCGATGCTACTTCCCTCAGATAGAAGCTTAAATAAACTAGTCCAAGAAATAAATAAAATATACAAATATGTATTAAATCAGCTATGCCGAGGAAGCGTAGTATAAAAACACTTCGCTTCCCAATATCTATCGAATTTTAGAGGCAATGCGTGCTAAATGGCGGAACTAAACGCCGTACTTTGCCTCGATATAAGAGCGAAGAAATCCAAATATTAAAAAAATATTTTTTTTCAATGAGAATCGAACCTACAACCTATCACGCTGTGCCTGGACTAGCCTCAATATATACGAATGAAAATAATAAAGAATAAACCTGTATAGTCATAAAGCCTACTTCTCTGATAGCTACGTGATATCTCGACGAAGTGGAAATAATTAATTGGAAGAAGAAAGGCGTGTAATGGGATCCTTCTGTGACCTTAATATTTATTAACGTAGACAGCTATCGTTCAATATTTCAAGTGTTTTTTTAGCTTCCCGCTGTATCCCGCATATAGCAGGGTAGGCAGGGAAACTAGTCTTGAGACGCTCCGTTTCTCCCCTTCCACCGAATTTTCATAGCAGTGCCTGTTGAGTTGCGGAGCTCAACGCCGCGCTGTACTGTGGTATCAGAACGAAGAAATGAAATTATTAATAAATAGTAATTTATCCTCCCTGAGTGGACATTGAACCCAGACCGGTCGTGTTGAGTCGGGATGACCTTAGTTAAAAGTACTAAAATGCAACAAATAATTTCTGATTATTTGATCCATTCAATATTTCTATAAAAAAACATAGAAAAAAAATACATCTTTATATTTTACATTAGATTCATTTAATTGAACACCTATTTAATTGAAATTAAAACAAAATAAGACATTACTTTAATAATATAATAATATAACATAATATAGACAAAAATATTTTAAACAAACAATTCCAAGGAACATGTAACAAGGGAACTTCTGACGTCAAATACGCGAGTTTACCTAACGCTGTTGGCTTCACATGTTTGCACAAACATGCACATGTGTCGTAGCGTAGGGCAATGTAAATCATCAGTGGAGAATGCTATTTGACGTTTATATTTGCGTACTAATAATATTTTCCTTCATTTATTGATCTCTTGTGCTCAGTGGTAATATCGTTATTTTAGGTGGTAGTTCGATTATGGTAAGGCTAATAACTTTATCGATTTTCATTTCTGTTTGCAGCAGCTGCTTCGTACTTGCACACATCCAATTTGACATGTCGATATTCTGGAAAATAAAAACGTGAAATGAATACAAAAATTTTTACTTTTAAAACATTATTCTATAGGTTCGAAGACAAGTATATTTTAAATAGATAAATATAATTATACATCCATAGTAAAAGATATTAAGGAATTTGGAGGCCACTCGTGGCACAGTGCCACAAGCGTGCGACTATAAACACAACTGGTTGTAGGTTCGATTTTCACTTGAGAAAATGAAATATTTAATGTAAAGAAATAAAGCACGACGATGAATTCCGCCTCTCAACATGCAATGACTCCAGTATTCGGTGGAAAGTGGAGAACGGAGTGTCTTAACACTAGGCTACCAGGACCTTCCCTCTGCCTACCCTGCTATGTGCATACAGGGCAAAGCTGAAAACAAAAAAAAATATATGACAATATAATTTCCATAATAAAAAGAAAAAAAAAGGAAAGTTTATTGCTAATCTCTCTTAACAAAAAGAAATATCATTCCAAACATAATTACTCATAATTTATTTTAATAGTCCACATATTACAACGGCCATTACTTGCATAAGTAACTATATGGAACTTACGTTTCTTCTCGTCGCAGTTGTATTCATACAGATCGCAATTATCATTAAACATACGTGATATGCCCAATGAGTCTTGGCCGCAAATCGGTACGAAGTCATGTTGGCACTGGTCAGCCATTTTACAAAAGTTTATAACCTATAAATATATGAATATTTAATTTTTTTTACATATAGACTAAAATTAAGAGTGTAATATTGTCGTATAATACTTTGCTTGGAGTAAATAACACTTAAAAATAAATATAATAATTTATTAATATACCAAAATTTAAAAAATAGCCGTTAATTTTTTCCTTATTTTAATTTAATATTATTTTATTTTAATAGCAACATTTGACTAAAATCAATACGATTTTAGCGAGCACTCACAGGCTCTAAAGGAAAGAAGTAATCTTCAGCTTCGATTTCAACATGAGCCCAGACTTCAGTAGCATATTCTAAAATAATTATACCTGAAATAACATATAAATTGGAAATTAAAAAGACAATTATAATTACTTAGAGAAAGTATAAAAAATGAACATAGCGGAATATAACCCCCACCTCTAGGGAACAAAGGTTCTAAGTTTCTAACTGAAAAATTAAATGTTATATAGTCAAGCCTCAGAAAAGTTTATTTTTAGTAAAATATCCATAAATATATAGATTTTTTGTATAGAAATATTAAATATTTAATTTCCTCGAGTGGGAATCGAACCCACAATCTGTCACGTCACTTTGTTCCCTTGCACCACGACTGGCCCCATATATTTATATACAAATATAAAAGATATTAATTAAATGTAAATTAACTTACTAGTTAAAAGCCTCCTAAGTATCATAATCAACGACTAATCTAACAAACACTCGCCTAGGATCTAGTTTAGAATTGAATAGAAGTGTTTGTTCATAGTTCGACGTGAAACAGGAAGTTGTTGCAAAACATATGCCTTATGTAGAAATATATGTGGAGCAGTTGGTTACTATAGTACAGGAGTTAATAACATTTTCTTATATTTTGTTTTATAATTTATAATTATTCATACAAAAGTGAAATATATAAAGTGCTTATAGAAAATCTTTATAATATTGTTAGAAATCGGAAGCGGTTAGTGTTTTTAAAATAACACGATAAAAATTCCACGATAGAGGTTCCACGTAATTACAATAAGTGACATGTATCACTCAACAACACTACACACTAGAAACCTTCCAATCAGGGCTTCCGCCTACAAGCAACTGTGCCCGTTTGACACAATTCCATTGCTTTTATTGTCTTTTTCACCTAAATCTACCCACTTTTACACGAGTACGCTAACAATTTAATATTTAATATCTGTCACACATGTTGTAATATGTCGACTTCGATGTATACGATGACAAAAATGTATAATTAATAAAAATTTAGAAACATTTTTAAAATAAATTATACAAACTAATAGCGAAATAAAATTGTCAAATGAATTTGTCAAAATAAATTATGTTTTACTTTTAATATAAAACCTTCAATTTTTTTTAAAGCTGCATTTTCACCCGTACCCCTCACGTACGTTGATTTTTTTGACAATTTTACACTTTAAATACGTTAAAAAGTCGCCTTTTCCAAAAAAATAAAACCAAAAACAACACTAAAATGTTCCCAGCAGCTGACATCATCATCGTCCAGCGCCATGCTAGCCACAACACGAGCTCATCGGATATTATCATTTAATAGATCAATACACCGGGATGTGGTGGAACATCATTATTCATTGTAAGTAAATACCTAATTTCATCTTCATAACACCTTTAAGTTTTCTTATTGTGTAAATTGATTGAGTAATTTTCTTAGTCAATAGAATAATCTATATCTAATATATGAGCTTTAAAAAAAGTATGGTACGTGTTTTAATAATAGGTTCCCAGGTTCCCTCTGCCTGTGCGAGATACAAAGTGAAGCTAATAAGCAATTTTAATTATATAACCACGTGCGAATGGTTTGTAAATAAAATAATTTAATTTTGATATTTTTTTGCAATCGGCATGTCCTGTCAAATGTCAAATAAAAATAAACTACGTTTAAACAACAGAGGCACAAGCATGTGACATGAACGTGTTGGTTCTGGATTCGATTCCCACTCGGGGTAATGAATTATTATTTATTCTGATATTAAGGCAAACCGTAGCATGAAGTGTTTTAACACTAGGTTTCTTCAACCTAGGGTAGGTTGAAGAGACCTCCGACGATTTAAAGGAAACAGTGTGAAAGTGAAAAAAACTTTAAATATATATTTAAATAACGCCAAAATTGCAAAACCTCTAATACAAATCCTCATATGAAATAATCAACTTACATATTATGCAAATCTCGACATCTCCATATCGATTAATTATTAATTCAAATATTCATATTATAATATCGATATAATTAAATAAGTATTACCACAACAAGTCACATTCCTATTTCAAGTTAATTATTTATAATTACCTCATCATTAGTATTCTAATGAAGTGAGTGGTGGATCTCGAGTGGTCCCCTGCGAAACCCTCATAGCTATTTGAATATATATTAGCGGTTTTGTTTTCAATTAAAAGCAATTTCTCTTATATTTATTAATCTTCACGCTGTATCCCGCACACAGCGGGGTGGGCAGAGGAAACCTAATGTTAAAACACTTCGCGTCCCATTTTCCTACGAATTCTGTAGGCATTGTTTGTTTGGCGGAAATCGGAATTCAACGCCGGGTTTTTCCTCGTTACCGAAGCGAAAAATATATTATTTTCCTCGAGTGGGAATCGAACCCAATATGCTGCGTTAACAGTCGCATGGGTATACCTCAAAGAAAATTTAGCCTCATACCTAATATTTTATAACTAACACTAGAAATAAACTTCCATAATTAATTACAACCAAATATTCACATAAAATTAATAAATAACTATTAAAATTTGCATTTCACATGCATGACATATTTAAATCGATTAAAATCGTAGCAGAATCGATTATATTTCACTCGGATATTGCATACTAAGCATTATTTACAGCCGCGTAAACATATCACGGGATTGCGTTATATAATTAATTCGTTAATTTTAAATCTTCTATTTACATAATCGATATTTCAGATATATTATGGGCTATCCTTATTTTGCGGGTATGCTGTCATCTTCCGGAGTACGCGTCAACACCGTCCGTAAGAATATTGTGTAATTTGTATTTACGGTATACCGAATACAGCAGGGAAGGCAGAGGGAACCTAATGTTAAGATTATTTGATATATTGGGAACAATAATTCATTCTCTCGAGATTATTTAATATATTTGTATTCATATTTGAAATAAATAGTTATGTTGTTGTTTATAAAATACTAATCATGTAATTTTTAGCTCCTTACACATAAGCTACTTTTAATTCTATAAAAAGTAAAATGTTCCTTTTATTTTTTTCCTATATTATAAAAAAAATCGTTTACATTTTTCCCGTATGTGTGCAGTGTTTCTTCACTCCGTGGCGAGTGGTAAGACAAAGCGCGGCGTTGAGTTCCACCACTCAACACGCAATGCCTCTAGTATTCGGTGAAAAATGTGGAAAGAAGTATCTTAACACTAGGTTGTCCCTCTGCCTACTGTGATGTGTGCGGGATACAGCGTGAAGATAATTTAATTTATTTTTTTTATAAACAAGAATAATTTAGCGAAAACATTATCAGGATCCGTTTCTAATAATAAATTATGATGTAATAATATCTTATGAGCTTATTAATATGGATATTGCAATGATATATTTATTAATAAATGCGAGTCCTATGATGCAATTGACCTTAGAGACGAAGATAAATTAGAGATAATCCATACCTATATTATAAAATCGAAAGTAATTCTGTCTGTCTGTCTGTCTGTCTTTTACGCAATCAGGGCCAAACCGATAATTGAATTGTGATAGAATACTCATATAGAGATAGTTGAGGGTCCCGGGATGAACATATGATATTTTTCTTTCTCATATTTGTAATATTGTCGATATACACCAATATATTAAAATACTTATTAATTTGACATGCAATTTATTCCGCCGGATGTTAATAACAACCGTCGCTAAGCGGCCGTTGCTGACGACTGCAACGATTTGCAAAGTTTGTTGTTAGAAAACGTCACTCAAAATGAGCTTGCTTAACGCATCTCTCTATTGAAAACTAAAAATAATTTCATAAATATATTTAATAAATATTCGTATAGTTCAAGCGGGCGTAGCCGCGTTTGGGTCCACTAGTAAGTTTATAAATTATTTTCCATAGAGAAACATGGTTACTTATGTATGTCAGTATCTGTGGGTATTTCTTATATGTTTCTTATTATAAGTAAGCAATCTGGGTAACATGTCTATGGGGAATAAATAACAAATTATAATAGACTATAGCTTTGTTGTTTATCTGGCGTAAAATGTGGAGAGAATTTAATAATAAATCACTCCGTTTTACACTTTGCTCGTTTCAACTTATATATAGGTACTTCACTCATAAATTATTTATTTTTAGTCAACTTTATTCCTAATAATTGTTAGATACTTCCACTACACCTAAAAGCGCTACGATTTTTTTTTAAATCAAGCTTTATTTATGTTGTAAGAAATTAACTTAATATTTAGTTCTTATATAACAGAAAAGCATAAAAGGTTTAAGTTTTTATATAAAAAAATATAGAGTTACGGTCATGTAAAAATAATCATTTTTTCTGTTCCAAAAAAAAGGGTTAGAATAAATTTGATTAAAATTAAGAAGAATCGTATAGGTACCTATATACAAATTTATATCTAATTGTAATAATAGCATTTTTATATTAAACATAATATTAACACAATTAAAACAATATGAATCCAAAATTTGAAGAGTTCCTAAGCTATGATGGTTTTACCATATTTATTTCTTTTTACAGAATAAGATAGACCAGTTCTGCAGTCTGGCTGACACCTGCATCCACGACACCATACCAATATGTGGCAGGATGGGGGACGACAAGCGGACATTTTTAGATCTGTGTGATTTACTTGAATTTGCTTGTGATACTAACCAAAGTATGTAAAAGTATTTTTTTTTAACATTTTTTTTAGATTAAGACTTTTTTTTTATTCTCTAACAACCGAGGACAGTTCTCTATGTTATAGTAGAGTAATGCAGGCATTTTGTAATGAATGACAAAACTTCATTCCACGCAATGTCTTACCAGATCGGGGAAGTTGAAGTAAAATTCCCCCAAGTGGGAATCGAATCTACAAACACTCCTAACCATGCATTCTAAAAATGTCTATGTTATAAATGTAAACTTGTCATTGAATAAGAAAGCTCAGTAATATATTTCTTTATGGAAAAGACAATAACAAATTAATTTCATCCATTCTCGTGAACCTTTTTTTTATTTAATTAATCCAAATAAGATTTATTTTCTTATGAATGTATTTGTATTAAGATTTTTTTAAATTAAAATAATATTTAAACAAGAACGAGCCAAAAATTGGGAACGGCAATGTCTTAATGGGAAACAGAATGTCTTAATCTTAACACAAGGTTTCTAGATTAACTCTACCTACTATATACAACATACAGAGTGAATGCAGTTTCAAATTCTTCTTTTACAGTTTATGTACACGTTGACGATATGCCTGGATGTCCAAATCGAAGTAAATAAAATAATATTTAATAAAAAAACATCACTTTTATTGCTAACCAATATGTTTTTTTTTTATTGTAGATAGGCAAGCATTTGTCCGCTATCTCACCTGGTGGTAAGTGACGATGTAAACGATGGTGGAGCATGCTTGCCTAGGTAGTGCCTATTCACTCGTTCTTTAAACAGGGCCATGTAGTAAAAGTCTAAACTTAACTTGCCCTGAACTTTGACCCAGAGATAATAGATATATCCAATAAATAAGAATATATTTTCTTCTACCAAAATATAGATGATTTCACAATTTGTCTGGAATATTTACTATTTAAAATAAAATATTATTGATGTAAATGGCGACCCTATTATTTACTTAAGAAATAATATAGATTTAAATTAATTGTGAAATATTTTAAAAGCAACTGTAAAGATTGCAACTATGAAGGAGTTTGACACCAGAGGCACAGGTTCAATTCCCACTCGAAGGAAAAAAAAAATTTATGAATATTTGAAAGCCCGACGTTGAGTCCCGCTCAATACGAAGTGCCTCCAGAATTCAGTGAAAAATGGGGTACAGAGTATCTTAACACTAAGTTTCCTCTACCTACTCTTCTGTGTGTGAAACTGATAAAAAACTATAAAGAAAAGTCAAAGGCAAACCTAATTATAACGAAGCGAGATCATACGCGCACAAACTTTTTGTGCAAAAAATATCTTTACTTAAATATGTGTTTAAGTGCCATTACCGTAATGCTTGTCTGACCCGAGATAGAACGAGATGGACATATTGCAATGTGGAGAGGTGTGACAGAGACGGAGATAGTGAAGGCTGAGCGGTAACAGGTTGGGGTAAGTATGGCGAGCGGTAAGGTACCAGACATTTTTATAATGCAACTGCAACTTAACTGGAGTTTAATCTACTGTTTCAACATTATGTATTACAATAGCAGGTTAAACTTCAGTTAAGTTTAATATAGAGAATTTAAAGTATTTCTGGGCAATTATTTACAAATAATTACATTTCTGAATAATTAAGAAATATATTTTTTATTTTATAGAAACTATAGTATTACGTAAATCACCCCCGTTTTCATTCTATAATTCGTATTAAATAAATATTACATAGAAAAGGACAACATTTAACTCTCGATATTACGACGAATATCCTAATGTTTATAAGTACTTAAATTTAAATAAAACCGATTTTTACTGTATAACTCAAAATTATACACATATTAAAAAAAAACCTAATTTTTAAAGACAACTATAATAACTTAAACTAATTATTAATAATATTATAATTATTAAACTGCACTGCGTGTTAGAACTACCCTCTTCGCCCGTGAGAAAGCTACAATTTGAACAAGGCATAATTACCGGGGGCATTAAATCAGCCCGCCCGCGCCCGCCGATTCCGTTGATGCCGGTTTCGGGACAGGTGGAATTAGGGGTCAAGGACAGAGGTGAAGGTGCTGGTCTCTGGAGAAAGCTTTGCAAATTGAAATTTTACGTTGTTGTGTATATTTTTTACAATTATTTACTAAAAGTAAGAGTAGTGAATTCGAATTATTATTAAATGAACTTTATTGTTTAAGGAAATGAAAATATAAAATATTTCATTTCCTCGAGTGGGAATCGAACCCACAACCTGTTCTGTCCTCTCCTCTTTTTATTGTCTGCCTGCCTGTCCTGTCCTGTCCTCTTTTTATTGATTATGGTCTTTATATTTACTCTAAATAGCAGAATAGGCAGAGAAAACTTAGAGTTAAGACACTTTGCCTTGTTACCAGAGTGAAGAAATGAAAACATTAATAAATAATGATTAATTCCAAGTGCAAATCAAGCTGACAACCGCTGCCTTAAACGTCGCACGCTTGTGCAACACAGACAAATATTAAAAACACTCTCTCTATCTACATGAGTTAAGATGAAAAACAATAAGAAATATAAACTATAAAATGACATGAAAATACTAAAAAAGAAATAATTTTATAGATTTTAAAACAAAAAAAAACAATAACGTCAAATAAAATTTAGTTTTTTAATATGTACGTTTAATAGTTTTTATTAGTTTCAAATAAAAACGTAGAGACATTGTGATAAATGCTTGTAATTTTTATAAACAATTTTAAGTTCCCATTAGGAACCTACTATATCGTTAAAAACTTTTTATATCTTAAGACCAATAGCTTATAATTTTTAACTTTATCTTTCTTAATATATAAACACATCTTCCAAGAACTCTACAGTGTGTTGTTAAAATTGCATTGAATTTTAATAATTAATTCAATTGAAAATAATTCTTATACTAAAGAAATAAGACTTATATTGCAACTTTTTGCAACCTTTACCCTCAGACGAGATAAGCTGCACATTAGGTTAACTTTTAAAAATGACGAAGGCCCTTAAATTAGTGATTATATTATAAATAGCTATAGATATCCTGAAAGTAATATAGCCTTCGTTATTTTTATAAAAATAAAAATGAACCTAATATACTTCACTAATCAACAAAGATCAACTTAGTTTTTCTTCAGTTTCATGCTGAATCCCGCACACAGCGGGATAGTCAAGGGAATTTAGTGTTGAGACACTTCGTTCCTCATTTTTCGCCAAATTCTGGAGACATTGCTTGTTGAGGGACAGAATATGATTATTTATTTAAATTTTCATTTCCTCGAGTTCGAACCTGAACCCACTGCCAGTCACGCACTTGTCCTTAATGACTAGCCTCAAAAAATAGAAAAAAATATCTCAAATACAACATTTTCAGCGCAATCTAGATATCTTTACCGAAAAATAACCTAAATTGGGCGACATTCCCCGTACTGCGTACAGTGCGATACGGCGTTATGATAACCATCGAATAGCCTAATAACCCGGCGGGCCCTTTGTCTATTGTTTACATTGGGGTGCCCTACGTGATTGTGTAAGTCACGCCGGCACCTTTGCCGGGACCTCCCCGTTGTTATTCTTAAATACGTCGTCGTTGAGGCGAATGACGCGACAGGGTGCTCGGGTATTTAATTAGCTTTGTATTAAGAGGAATGTTGCCAGGTATTATTATTGAAACAATTAACTATTTTGATACTGATGTTGGTGGTTTAAATAGATAAATGTAATTCAAAATATGTCATATTATTAATCGATTAACAAATATTTCAACAAAGAAATCGCATTAAGTTAACATCTTCATTCAATGAAAGAAACTTTGATATTTTAAAGAAATGGAAACCAAAAACAAAATAGATATTGTAGGTACAATAAAAAATAAAATACTAAAGTATATAAAAATAATAAGCTTTTAATAATTTTCAAATGTTTCTCATAGAAAAAAGCACACGCTGTATAACAGGCACAGGGTGCGCACGCGCACGTGGCGCAGTTTAACTTGCGCGTGAGTGGTGCGCTAATGACCCTGTGTCACTCGACCCGCGGCCGCCGCGCCGCCCGGACGTCACCGAGACTTTGAAACGCCGAAAATTGAAAAAATCGGCCCTTTTTTGATATCACCTTATTAAGAATCTAGGTGTAAAGCTTCCTTCCCATTAGTTACTTTGAGATATTTATTAGTTAATGTAAAAAAATGTTTGACACTTTTGAGTTTTCCCACTATTCTATGCAAATAATGATGTATGCGATAACATGAAAATTTTAGATAAATATTTCATAAGGCTTAATATACTTAGTTTTTGAGATGAAATAAATTTATTATTCTTAAAAGAAAATCAGCTTCACGCTGTATCCCGCACACTACAGGGTCAGGAGAGGGAATTTAGTGTTAAGACACTCCGTTCCCCGCTTTCTGGAGAATTCTGGAGGCATTGCGTGTTGAGTGGCAGAAATCAACCTCAATACCACAGCGAAGAATTGGAAATATAATTGGGGCCAGTCGTGGTGCAGGGGCACTAAGTGTGACTGTAATACCGATTGATTGTGGGTTCGATTTCTACTCGAGGAGATGAAATATTTATTATTCTATATACATTATAACATTTTTTTATAAGAAACGGTATTTGTAAAGAACTCTTATTCCTTTTTTCCTTATTCCTTTTCATTCGTACAATCGCGGATATAATAATTATATCATATTTATATTTTAAGATGTTTATAAACGCAGTTCGATCTTAATTCATGATTCACAGTTGCATCTACGCGGACATCCTGTTCATACTTTTTGTATATTTTAATTACGCACGTATATACGTATGAGGCAATGGGAGATTAGAGGTCAAATATAAATGTTTTACGTTTTAATCTGAGTAAGTTACTAGTGTGGTGGGGAGAATTGGGGAAGGCCTAGTCCAGCAGTGGACAAAAGATGGCTGTTGATGATGATGATGATGAAGTTCCTGGTTCTTTTTGTATTCAGGAGAGGGAACCTAGTTTTAAGTTCCGATCCTCGTTTTCAGCAGAATTCTGTAGGCATTGCGTGTTGATTGGTGAAACTTAATCCAGCGCTTAACCTCGAAACGAGAGCAATGAAATAAAATATTTAATTTTTCATTTACTCTAATGGGAATGGAACCCACAATCCTGCATGAATGGCCTCAAGTTACGAGTTCGATCCAGCAAAAATAAAACATTTTTTGTAATTACCTGTGAAAACTTACTACGGAATTGGAAAATGGATAATTAATTATTATTTGTTTTTATTTATTTATTCATATAAATCTTAACCTAATACAATAAATAATAAATGGTGGATTTTTTTTATTGGCAAATATGTAGGTATCTAGTATATTATTGCTTGCTAATCTTTTTTACCTTCCGGCAACAATTCTAAGATTTAAAATCTTCCTATATTCCACAAGAATTGACTCTAAAAGCAATAATAATCTAAAAACAAACTACACTAAACAAAAGTATAATAAACTCTTAACAACTTTCTAATGTTTCTAATACAAAAAAAACTCACGCTGTATTACAGGCGAAGAGTTTTTATAGTTCAAAAGCTTATATATCTACAGTTATACTGTATATAGGTATTGCATACTACCTAAATAAAAAATAATATAAATTATTAAAAGTATAAACCTCGAATAACTATGGAAATGTAAAAGGAAAAATAAAATATATAGAAATATATTTCCGAGTATTATGTATCTGTTTACACCATTGATATTTTATGATATCTTTAATTATATATATTAAAATATAATAATCTAAACATGAGGTCGTCATGGCATAGGGACATAAAGAAGAATGAATTATTATTTATTAATATTTTTATTTCTCGGCTCTGGCACCAAGGCAAAGCTTTGCCTTCCTTTTTTTTGCGGCGAACTCAAGTTCCGCCACTCAACAGGCAATGCCTTGAAAAAATTGGCGGAAAGTGGGGAACGGAGTGCCTTGACACTATGTTTCCTTTGCCTACCCTGCTGTGTACAGTATACTAACTATAAAATCATGATTTTTTTGTAGAGTTTAAATAACCAAGGATGATCTAATTGATCCCATATAAATTAAAGGCATATTATCAATAAATTGAATTATAAAGTGGATAAAGTAGCCTAAGAACTGTATTTTAGCTTCATGCTATTTTCTAAACATAGGAGGGTACCAAAGGAAATTTGGGAACCTCTTGTTAGGACACTTTTGTTTGGAATTATATAAGTCCACATATTTTTTTAAACTGCATTCACACAGTTTTACTTAAAATAATTTAGAGAAAACAAGTAAAATCTATTTCTTTATACCAAGATAGTTTATTTCAAGATTGAAGATTGATTGGTTCGTCCCCATTAGTTGTAAGATTACAGTGATCGCGGGTAACGCGGGAGCCGGCCGCGGGCGACGCTTCTTTAAACTTTTGTTTTTTTTTGTTATTTTTAAACACATTTTAAAACCCTTGTTTTCTTTTATTACATTTTATAAGANCTATGGAAATGTAAAAGGAAAAATAAAATATATAGAAATATATTTCCGAGTATTATGTATCTGTTTACACCATTGATATTTTATGATATCTTTAATTATATATATTAAAATATAATAATCTAAACATGAGGTCGTCATGGCATAGGGACATAAAGAAGAATGAATTATTATTTATTAATATTTTTATTTCTCGGCTCTGGCACCAAGGCAAAGCTTTGCCTTCTTTTTTTTTGCGGCGAACTCAAGTTCCGCCACTCAACAGGCAATGCCTTGAAAAAATTGGCGGAAAATGGGGAACGGAGTGCCATGACACTATGTTTCCTTTGCCTACCCTGCTGTGTGCAGTGTACTAACTATAAAATCATGATTTTTTTGTAGAGTTTGAATAACCAAGGATGATCTAATTGATCCCATATAAATTAAAGGCATATTATTAATAAATTGAATTATAAAGTGGATAAAGTAGCCAAAGAACTGTATTTTAGCTTCATGCTATTTTCTAAACATAGGAGGGTACCAAAGGAAAATTGGGAACCTCTTGTTAGGACACTTTTGTTTGGAATTATATAAGTCCACATATTTTTTTCCACTGCATTCACACAGTTTTACTTAAAATAATTTAGAGAAAACAAGTAAAATCTATTTCTTTATACAAACATAGTTTATTTCAAGATTGAGGATTGATTGGTTCGTCCCCATTAGTTGTGAGATTACAGTGATCGCGGGTAACGCGGGAGCCGGCCGCGGGCGACGCTTCTTAAAACTTTTGTTTCTTTTTTGTTATTTTTAAACACATTTTAAAACCCTTATTTTCTTTTATTACATTTTATAAGATGTTAATGTCATCGTTTTATATTCGGTACGTGACGGTTATTGGTTCAAATTTCGTAAGAGAATTTTATAATATATAATTATAAAATGAAGTTAGGTATTACCAAGTTTTTTTTTAATAAAGCTTGCGTCGTCTTAACCGTCACGGGACGGCGGTCTCGACCCATTTCTTCCAATCCAAAACCATTGCAATTACAGCCAGATCATCAACTTCATTCTCTACTTTCTATTTATAATAAAATACTATAATATGCTGAATAAGGTTGATGGCTTCGACTGGATGCGGAAGGCGGAGGATCGGGAGCTTTAGCGCACCCTGGAAGAGACCTATGTCCAGCAGTGGACCCGAAAAGGCTGATTTGATGATGACGATGATGACTATAATATGGGTCTGACAATTAGGTGATGACATTGAATCGAATGTATCTTTTTCTAATAACAAATGCCTCAATTCTCGAAGTACCATATTTCGACCTAAGCTTTCAAACATAATTCATATTTACTTTCAATATACAATTATTGAAAACATATAATATCATAACAACTTCATTATTTTAATTATAAGCTACAATACATATCTACAAGTACATACGAGTATACATTAAAGAAATAAAACTCACACAAAAACAGGTTCCAAAGAACTGCCTCATTAAAATCTAATTAACTCGAGAACTCATATCTAGATACATTGCACATGGGGACGACGAGCTAGAGTTAAGTATCAATAACTGTCATTACTTACAAAACTTACTTTAAGATATAAACGTCTCTTTTACTCGAACTAAGGTAATTAGAAGGTTACTTACGTCCCTCTCGGACTCTTTGATCCTCTGTATTGGTAATACAGCACTTATTACTCCGTTCCTCTCTTGCAGAGGTAGAACACAGCGATGTATATACGTCTCGCTCGCACATTTTTAAGGCTGAAAATTATAAATTTGACATTTTCATTTTAAAATGAACGTTATTTCTTTCGTTTGACACGTTTTTAAGCGAAAAAAAAGCGGTTTTTAATTTTTTGAAGTAGATATCTAAACTTGTTAAGCGTTTCTTTTTTGCGCTTGAAAAAAAAAAGGTAAAAGGAGCGCGAGGGAAAGAGAGGCGAGCGAAGGCTCTATAGTCGGTGTTCCGATGCGCCCGCGCACGGAAGTATCGTTCAGGATCTCATTCTAATAAAAAACCTACGCATATATCGACGCGTTGTAAACAGTTTTTAATAGAAATTGGCTTTTTTTTTGTGAACTCGTGTGAGGTTTTATATATTAATTATGTTAGACACGTGTTCCTTATCTTTTTTTTTTATTATAGTCAATTGACAATTTTAAGTTTTATTATTAGGGTTGTTATTGAACAATCATTGGGACTTTGTCTTTGGGAGTGTGTGGTCGTTTTCTTTTTAGTTTTTCCATGGAAATGGAATTTAATTAAATTTGTGTAGTGTTTGGTTTTTAATATTAGATAGTGATCAAAATGTTTTTAAGGTATGTTGTTATTTTTATTTTAATGATATTACGTTTAATTAAAGTTTTTAAATAAGCTTTTAATAATTATTTTATTTATCAGAGAAATTTTGACATAACTAGACACTAGTTAAGCGGATTTTTTATAATAATTCATAATATTTAACTTAGTTTACTAACTGATTATTAACTCAATTATTTAATATTCGAAATACAATATAAACTTCAAATAAAAGCTCAATTAAGCTTCAAAGTTTCAAATTGAAATGTTAAAATAAATAACAAATTATACTATTTACATTATATCGCTAAATAAACACCGACTACGTAAAGTACTAATAAGTTGCTTCCTATTTACTTATTTCATAGATATACATGCATTACATACAACTGGAGTTTACAATGTTACTCTATAGAAAAGCAATTACAAGTATAATAAGGCTAAATTTATTTTTATTTTTAAAATAATATACGTTATTTTATTACCAATGGGTTTATCTCATGTTAAAAGTTAATTCTTATGGTGTCTCTACTGATATAAATATTTAATAGTAATTGATAATAATTGATTCCATCTTAGCGCAGATTATAAGATAATTAAATACTTTAAATTTTCATTTTCTCGCTCTGGTAACGAAACGCGGCGTTGAGTTTCGCTAGCCAACACACACAGTGCCTTTAGATTTCGGCGGAGAGTGGGTAAAGAAAGAACAGAGTGTTTTAGCACTAGGTTCCCTTGTTTCTTTTGCCTACCAGCTATGTACAGCGTGAAGCTATTAAAAATATCACTAGTTCCATGGTCTGAAAAGACATACTACCATATTAGAAAACATCTTTAACATTTAATATCTCTACTGGGTAGAATGTAGAAAATAGAAATCATTCCGTGTAGTTTGTTGGTATGAAAATATCCATATATGTGGCTTTTCTAGGTATTCCGTAGTGATATATCAATATCACTGTTTTCTTTGCCAATCCCTCAAGTTAAAATTAAAATTATACTATCAATAACAGTATAAGTAATTGTAATCTACAATTTTAAATATTACATATTTAAATGTCAAATTATTAACATAGCTTATTCATTTTTCATAGACTTTGCTAATTTATTAATTCATATTAGCTTTTAATTAGCTAAGATGTTCTAAAAGGAGTTAGGTAGTTAACTCTAACAAAATTGGTTAGTGTAATATATAAAAGTAGAGTTAAGGTAGAGTTTTAGTATGAAGTACAAATTTCAATATAATCCTGGATACATTAATTAAATTAACTCACTACTATGTAAGTTTATTATTTTGAATTTATTATTTGAAGGCTTATTCGCATACGCAATCGGTGTGGATTCAATACCTAGTCAGAGGAATAAATTATATTATCTGCTCAAGTAGAATTGCAGCGTTGAGTTCCACTACTCGAGCGCAAGAGTGTAGTGTCTAATTTCTCTCTGTCTCTTCTCGAGACATGAAGCAGCAAAACGGAAGGAAGTGGCAAATTAGCATAAACTTAATTTGCAACTATATATGACAAAAAATGTGAATTTTGTCGTATTTTCTTATTTCTCTTGTTTGATATAGAAAACATTAATTTTAAACTCTATGTAATGTAGCTTATTAAAAAAATGTATATATTTTCTTGATATATAAACACGTATTACTGTAAAACATATTATATCTAAACCCCAACTTACCTATTATTACCTAAATATATGAAAAATTGATAATAACCGCTCGAAATCAGTTTCATAGTTACACTTACATAAGTGCTAATTGGGTAGGCAATATAGACGTCATGATTATTTCATACCATTTTAGTTCTATATAGAACAAAATAAATAATATTCGATACATATTGTATTTACAAAAATTATTGTGTAAATGAAGATATATAACAAAAACTCACTTCACTCAATCCCGCAAACAGCAAAACCTAGTGTTAAGAGTCTCCGTTCTCTATTTTCCGCCGTATTCTCGGAGGAATTGCGTTTTGAATGGCGGAACTCAATGCTGTACTTTGCCTTGACACCAGAATGAACAAACAAAATAAATCAGCTTCAGGTTAAAACCTAGTGTTAAAACACTCCGTTCCCCACTTTCTGCCGAATTCTGGAAAAATTGCGTATTTAGTGGCAGAATTCAACGCTACACTTTGCATCGACACAAGAGCTAAGAAATGAAAATATAAATTTAAATAAACCTCGATCGAACCCACTACCAGTTGCATATGCCATCACACACTTGTGCCCCTGGGCCACGACTGGCCTCCGAAGATATATACATATATAAGATATAATTATATATCTATATGAGCTTGAATACATAATAAATAATATGTAAAGCCTTGGATATAAATAAATACTCTAAGTACACTAAGTGTTACGTAGCGCTATTATTACTCTATTTATGTTGCCAGTTTAAATTATTCTGATTTACCTACGTACTTGTTTATTTGATTTATTGGATTTTTTTTGGGTGTCATTAAATTATATGTAAAATATTTTATTAAATAAAATATTTTTATATTTGCTTGTAGCTAAAAAAGCTCTTCTGTGAAATTTAAATATAGCTTGTCGATATATATTTTTTTTAAATGAATGAATTAGTCGTAGACTAGTAGATTTTTATAGTTTATATAAAAATAACATGTATCTAAGCCCTATTGTTCATTAGAAAAATAAATAGTTCACTTCTCGTTACACCATATTTTCTTGATTTTATAATATTTCTTAGAAAAAAAATACGTAAAAAAAAGCGTAACTTTGTCACAAAATTTGAAAAAATAAAACAACATATAAAATAAGACATTTATGACACAACAAAAAAATCTAAATACAATATTGAACAACAAATCTGGGAAGTTCATCAGAAAAACAACAAAAAATTATGAAATTCAAACATCAGATTGTATCTAGTTCAATTGTAGCATTGATGGACGTCTATCGATAGAGAGAGAGAGAGAGAGAGAGAGATCGATCAGATAAAATATTCCGATCGTCATTATGTCAATGCGGCGGCCGTAGACGGAATTATCGTATGTAATCAAATAATCACGTCAATTGTACTGGAAATAGACGAAACTATCGGCACTGTGGAATTCAGACGGTATTGGCCTGGTTGTTGTTAGTTTTTATTGTTCTTTATCATTTGTCTAAGGAATATTTATATTTGTATAATTCATTTCAAATTTAATTTTTTAAAAGTATAAATTATTTGTATTATAATGTAATTGGATTAAACTTCCACTCAGGTGAATTTATGAAATATTTTCAAAATAATAAAGACTTTGATATCCTATAGTTAATATTGCTAAAAGAGGTGTAAATTATGATGGATTGGCATTCGTGATATGCTTCTACTAAGGTTTTCTCTGACCACTACATGAAAATGGAGATGCGTAAAAACGAAAAAAAAACAAATAATTTAAAATATTTCATTTTATAGATTTTAAATTTACACGATTAATGCAATATAAGAGTTTCATTTAAAATGTATAAAATTGCGAAAATATCTAGGTTCTCTCTCTTTAGGATTTATAGGGAAACAAAATTATAACTTTTTCAAGTTATTTAAGAATTTACATTAAGCCAGCCACGTGTTGTTAAAAAGTGTTCATTCATTCTACAATTCGTTTGGGTTTGCTCGAGTTATTACCTTACATATAAAAAGTGGACATTTCTCACATAGCTATCTGCCATGAAACGTGGGCATTTCACGCCGGTCGACGTCAACCGTGTAAATTGTTGGATACATTAGCTTGTGCTCACCGGGAAAGCACGTGTTAAAGACCGCTTTTGAAATGTTCTCGTCGTCTCGTTTTTTACAGTTTCACGCCTTATCCCGCATGTTACAGGGTAGGCAGAGGGGACCGGATGTTAAGCTCATTTTTCACCAAATTTTTCGTTGTTTCTCCTTTTACCGCTGGTACCGGAGCAAAGAAATGGGAATATTAATAAGTATGTATTCCCCTAAGTAGGACTCGAACCCACAACCGTCCCGTTACACATTTGCGCCCCTGCGTTACGACGATCGATATGAATGTCAGAAATTAACTTTATACTTTAGTTAATTTGACATCTATGAAGTTCACTTCATGGGTGTTATGTCTTTGCCTAAAACTATTTAAAGCTTCGAAATATACATCTAAGGCATGAGATATTGCACTTATTATGATATTTGTTATTAGAAACCTTTTTAATAACAAATATCAAATAATATTTGTAAGAACGATATGACTGCTAAATTCATAGTAAAACGTAGACTTGTAAATTGATGTTAGTAATTATAGCCTATGTATACTATGATTTAAATAATTTTCCGTTGGATGTAAACGACGTACATACAAAGATATATTTTTACAAGCTCAAATAATTTATGAATGCGGCGTTAAGTTCCGCCACTCAACACACATTGCCTCTAGAATTCGGTGCAAAATGGTGAAAGGAAGTGTCTTAATGGAAACGAAATATCTTAACACTATCTTCCTATATTCCCTTTGCCTATTCCGTTTACTAGGACTAAAAAAATCTCAACCACAAACTTTTACCTAATTATGAACAAAACAACAATAAAAAGAAAATCCCAACAACCATTACACTAAGTATCTACTACTGACGAAGCTTTTAAGCTCCCATAAACAAGCTTTACCGCTTCAACCATCATTACCAGTTGTTTCGGACCTCAACGCAAACAAACAAACAAACACACAATTCAATCAAATTAATAAAGCGACGGGGGCACCAATCATTTATTTCAACAGTCGTCGAAAACGCCGAATAAAACGTAATAAAAGTTAATGGATACAAAAAGGACTCCCTATAGAGATGAAACGTACCGCGGTGCGTTCTGGTGAATGTTAAAATTGGGGATAGCTACTTCCTTCGCTATTTCATGAGGTATATACTTAATTTTTGGAGAAAAAATAACTTTTGAGTAAAATTACTTAATAAGCAAACAAGTTTATTTCGAAGCAAAAATCTTTACTCCTTTTTTAACATAACTGGATAGATAGAGGGAACTTTGTGTTAAGACATTCGGTTCCCCAATTTTCGAGACATTGAATATTGAATGTCAAAGGCGTTATAATTACGATGATTGCGGATTCGATTTCCCCTCAGGGGAATGAATTTTTTTTCAAGTCCTTGCTCTGGTGAAAGAACAAACCACGTCGTTTGTGTCTTTTTTGCCTCTCAACACACAAAATTGAGCAAAAAGTGGGAATCGAAGGATATTAGGTTCCATTTGCCTCCCCTGTTGTAAGCCGGTTCTATATTCTTCATATACATATTTACATAGTAGGTGAGGTAACATGAAATATAATTTAATAAATAAATATAATAATTATGCACATATTTCTGTATTATCTAAATATGTTATAATTTTTATGTTATTATTTATTTAAGATTTGTTAAAAGACATATCTAAAGGTATTCTCAAAATGGAGAGTTACAGAGTTTACTTAGTTTTCTTGTTATACTTTAAATTTTCATTCTTTCTCACAAATCAGAAATAACAGAAAACATGAAAATTATATAAAATAAAATAAATATTAAATCCAAAACGCGATAAACCATACAATTCATTACAAATGTAACATCACACCCAATACAAAACAAAAGATGCTTATCTTTGAACGCAGAAATGAATGAAAACCACTCATTGCGTATTCCCAAGAAGGATATAGGAAAAGAAATTGCTTGCATTTCAAATGAAGTCATAGAATTAACATCACAATGCTCATCTTGAGCTGGAGTAATAAATCCAGGAGTTCTTTCCGGCNTTTTTTTTTTATGAAAATGTGTAATTCATTACCCAGTGCAGGAATCAAACCCACACCTGTCGCATTTACAGTCAGAAGGTTTTGATTTTAAATCAATTGTTTTAAAGTGACAAAAGTTGTGTCCGTATGGTCATTTTAGCTTTGTCGATGATTGGGGTTCCATTCCCATTCGGGGAAATGAGCTTTTTAATTCTCGTCGCTCTAGTTAAATGTCAAAGCCGCCTCTCAATGTTAAGTTTTACAAATTGAATGGAAAGTGGGGAACGAAGAGTCTTAACGTTGGGTTCCCTCGGCCTTCCCTATTACATGCCGAATGTATCTGTATTATGCATAGACATATGTACATAGCATGTTAGGTTACCTGAAATTTAAATAAATACAACAATTATGCACATATTTCTGTATTACCTGAATATGTTACTAATTTTTATGTTATTATTTATTTAAAATTTGTTAAAAGAAATATCTAAAGGTATTCTCAAAATGGAATCACAGAGTTTACTTAGTTTTCTTATTATACTATAAATTTGAATTGTTTTTAACATATCAAATAATTAATTTTATTTATAATCAATACAGAAAACATTTAAATTATATAAAATAAAAGAAATTAAATCCAAAACGCGATAAACCATACAAATAATTATAAATGTAACATCACATCCAATACAAAACAAAAGATGCTATCAACGAACGCAGAAATTAATGAGAACCACTCATTGCGTATTCCCAAGAAGGATATAGGAAAAGAAATTGCTTGCATTTCAAATGAAGTCATAGAATTAACATTACAATGCTCATCTTGAGCTGGAGTAATAAATCCAGGAGTTCTTTCCGGCGGCGCTATTACAACTATTCTAATGGTTCGCGGGTTATGGTAATATGGGTGTACAGTGCCGACATACACCTGTCCGGAACACTGTATCCGCGCATTGTCTATGAATCCTAGAAATATTTATGCTTTTAAATTATACATTTTCTTAGATAATTTTTTTTCTCACTTAATAATAAATGATAGGGATTAAAATGCAAGGGGTTTGAAACGTTTATAAGATGTTCTGGCGGTTCATGTGTAAATAGTTACAAAAATATTTTTAAGTCTTATCATTATATATCAAAATTTAATCACTATTTAAATTTTACAGGTATAATTATGTTTTTTATTACATAAAACAAAGTTTTAATTTATTTATACCATTTTTTTTTTATTTTAATTCATAATATTTATTATTATAATTTAAAAATTTTATTGTATAAAACTTTATGTACCAATTGCAAGGAATTTTAGCAGCAACAGACTAAACTAGTAGATTTAACTTCTCATTTTTCTTCTTTTATTTACATATCTTCTTCCTTTTTTGTCTCTATTTAATAGTAAAGTATCTTAAAATTTTTATGATAAAATAATTAATATCTTTTGATTCAGATTCGAACCAACAAAATCAACAAAAGGCGCCAGCAAGATGCGGCGCGATCTGATCAACGCGGAAATATCCAACCTCAGGGACCTGCTGCCTCTGCCTCCGTCCACGAGGCAGAGACTGTCGCAGCTACAGCTAATGGCGCTGGTCTGCGTTTATGTGAGGAAAATGAATTATTTTCAACAAGGTAAATATAAAGTTACATAAAGTTTTAATAACATAAACTTTATTTAACGTTAACAATATGTCAAGATAGTTTATTTTAGCTTCACGGTGTAGCAGGGTGAGCTAGAGGGAACCTGGGTATCTAATGTCACCTCCATTCCTATTAAAATACCACCATTCCCCACTTTCAGTGGAATTCTGAAAGAGGGATTGAACGCCACAAGCATAGTTTAATATTAATTGTGACTTATGTTTTCAAGATAAATAAATATGTTAAGAAAAATGTGATAAAAAAATTACAAAGATAGAATATAAAGATAACTCTTAGCTCAAATTAATTAAATTAATAACAATAACAAGCAAAAGCAACATTTCCGTATAAAATTCGCTGTAAAGTTTCCCATGGTCCAGATCTTTGGCTAAGCTCATCACGTAACCCGTTATCCACATTAAATCTCGACCATGTTTTGAAAACGTCCCCAAACTTTTTGTTTCACCTTCAGTCACGAAACGGCATATTAAGACGTTTAAAATGCATTTAGTTCGCTATCTTATCTCCCATTTGCTATTACTTCACCCATAATTCCGTCTTTCTTCTGTTTTAGTGTTCAAAAGTCACGATTTCAGTTATCAGTACCAAGAGCAAGCAACTCCTACACCTAATATTGGATTTTCAAAGGTATATTTTTTTTTTCAAGTTTTACGAGCGTTGCCGTGAAACTATTAAATGGGAAGCTAGTGACGTTTACAATGTCTTTTTCAGGCAATGAACGGTTTTATGATGATGATGACGCAAAATGGAAAGCTGTTGTACATATCAGAGAACGCCGCGGAGTACTTGGGGCATTCGATGGTTTGTTTCCTATAATTTTAAATAAAATCTATATTATCTAAATATATCTAAAGAAAATTATAATTACGTATGTGATTTTATAAAAATAATCATTTTTTTTCTTCAGCTTCACTCTGTACCCCGTATATCACAGAGTAGGTAGAAGGAACCTTGTAATTTTCCGTTGAATTTTCAAAATATAGCATTTTCAGTGCGGAACCTTTACCAAAGCCAAAAAAATTAAAATATTGATATAAAATAATTCACTCCCCCTGAATCGAACTTACAACCGTTGCGTTACTATTAATTGTGCCGGCCTTAATATAATATATGGAAAAACATGTAATGAGTGCTGGCGTTTAGCTCCGTAGTAANTTCAGGCAATGAACGGTTTTATGATGATGATGACGCAAAATGGAAAACTGTTGTACATATCAGAGAACGCCGCGGAGTACTTGGGGCATTCGATGGTTTGTAATCTATAATTTTAAATAAAATCTATATTATTTATAAATATCTAACTAAAATTATAATTAGGTATGTGATTTTATAAAAATAATCTTTTTTTTTTCTTCACTCTGTATCCCGCATATCACAGAGTAGGTAGAAGGAACCTCGTAATTTTCCGCTAAATTTTCAAAATATTGCATTTTGAGTGCGGAACCTTTACCAAAGCCAAAAAAAAATCAATATTCATAAAAAAATAATTCACTCCCCCTCAATCGAACCCATAACCATCGCGTTACTGTTAATTGTGCCGGCCTTAATATAATATATGGAAAAACATGTAATGAATGCTGGCGTTCAGCTCCGTAGTTGTATGAAGAAGTCTCAAGTGAACTCATCATTTTAGGAGGACCTGTTGATACACGGAGATAGTGTTTATGACATAATAGACAGACAGGACCATCAGATGGTGCAATTAGAACTAAACAAAGGCTGCAATGGAGAGACTGAAAACATACCAAAGACTAGGCATTTCTTCTGCAGGATGAACGTCTCGAGAAACGCCAGACGGCAAATGAGATTTGGTGACCAAAAAGTAAGTTTCTTTTGAAGTTTTTTAGAATTTACAAAGTATATACGAGTACATAGCGTATTTTAACAAGGCGTCAAATGTATATGTAAACATCCTCACAGCCATCTTACTTTAAAATTATAACGAAAATTAATAAATAAAAACCTGAGGCCAGTCGTGGCGCAAAGCACCAAGTGTGTAAGCTGTAAACCCGACCGGCTGTGAGTTCGATTCCCACTCGAGACTCGTATCTTAACATTAGGTTTCCTCTGCCTACCTTACAAAAAAATCTTACAAGAATTATCCTTCCAGGTAGTATTAGTTCAAGGGCATTACGTATCATATTTACCGCTGTGCAGTAAAAACGAACCTGTGTTCCTAGCTACGTGCACGCCCCTGGCGATGCCTGAGACTCGGGAGTGCGTTGTGCACGGCGCCACCAATGTGTTTACAACCATTCATGCTATGGATATGAAAATATTGCATATAGACGCTAAGTAAGTTTTACAATAATATTTGTACTATTAATTTTGAATTGGTTCAAGAAAACGAGTTAGAGTTTAGAGTTATAAAAGTTTTTCCTTCAAAAATTTTTATAAATTTTTCGCTGTTCTGAAAATTTTCGTGGATTTTAACTGAAAAGCAAGAAGGACGTTAAATATAATTCATTCATATATATAATAATTATTTTTCAGCGGTGAATGGTATTTAGGTTGGAAGAAAACGGATTTAGTAGATATATCTTGGTACCAAATTCTTCATTGGGAAAGCTTACGAGAAGCTCAAACAAAGCATAAACTAAGTAAGTTTTGTATTTTTTAATATATATTTTTTATTTGGAGTTTCTTTTGCATTGTTAATTCAATTTGTTTCGAGCTATTTGACCATGCTTTTTCTATGACCAAATGTGGATTTAAGTGTAAAGACTGCTTACTCTGCAAAATCCCAAAAATACTATAACAAAAAAAATCCTATTTCCCTATTATAATATCACCGTATAAAAAAATAACTAATAAGTAACGTAACATAGTTAAATAACAGTTAACATAGTTAAATAACAATTAGATACGTAACAGCACTTCAGTCTAATTAACTTATTGGCAAACGACTCACGCGTAGAATGTAATCGAGCTGAGCTTACATGCTAAATTATTTTGTAAATTCTTTAAGGAAAGTAATAATATTTATATATATAGTTCTTGAGAAATTATCAAATATAATATTTTACTATTTACTGCGAAAACTCGCAACATTACATTTTAAATAGCGTACATTAACTCCGCGTTCACACTAAATGAAAACAAGAAAATTATTTTAATAAGCGGAAATCGAACCTACAGTTTTCACTTTATTAATAAGAAATCATTTACTACTACTCTAGCTACTACAATTAATTGTAATTAATAATCCCTCTTATTTTAGTAACTCAATCGGACCAAGAGAAATGCTGTATTCTCCTTGCAAAACTTCAGCAAAGAAGCGGTCAGTTCCTATGGGTGCATATAGTGTTGCAAGTTAAGGATGCGGCAGATACTCCCAGGCAGTTCATTGTAGCTACTAACCAAGTATTAAGGTATTAATCTAGTAGACTAAAATTACGAAGTATTCTTTGAAGTGTTTTTTAGCTTTAAGAGGAATTATAGTGCTGAGACACTCAATTCCCCACTGCTGCAACGCTATTCTGCCGAATGCTGCATGTATTACGTATTTGAACGGCGGAACACAACGCCGCGCTTGTCCCGACACTACAACAAAGAAATGACAATATTAAATATTTCATTTCTTCAAGTGGGGATCGAATCGCTATAATTAATTATCATTATTTTTCAAATCGATCTATTTTTAAGTAGTTTTCCTTAATGTCGAGATGCTAAAAACATTTGTCATATCCTGTATAACATTTATTACTAAAATTCAATTGAATTGTTTATTCTGTTTGTCAAATTCTTATTTAGTAAGTAAGTCTTTTTTAAATCTTCACACTGTATACACACCAGGGCAGAGGGAACCTAGTGTTAAGACATTCGTTCCCCACTTTCTGCCGAATTCTGGAGGCATTGCGTGTTGAGTGGCAGAACTCAACGTCGCGCTTTGCCTCGACACCAGAGCGAAGAAATGGAAATATAAACGTAAATAAATATTTCACTTCCTCGAACGGGGATCGAACCCACAACCGTCACGTTACAGTCACAGTAGTAGATAAGTCTTATCATAAAATGTTCCTTTGTCTTTGATTTTAATTCTGATTCAAAACTAACTATTCTACAGTGAAGAAGAAGCGGCAATAATGCTAGCAAACTCTTGGCTGTACCAATACTATGGATATCAAAACCAGCCCTGTGGCATGCTAGATCCTCGATGTCAAAAGTTCTTCCGGAGGGAACCCCTATATCCAGACCCTTATCAAGAATATCAATATGTTGAGAATTCGGAAGTAGATTATACAAGTTACCACATGACACAGTATGTTCATAAAACAGACGAATATGGATGTGAGAGAATCTATACTGATAGAGGACCCGTGGACTACTCTACGCATTCTCCGCAATCTACAATCAGTGAAGAGAGGTGAGTTGTATGGTGAAATATTTTGTGAAAATTATTATTTATTATGTGTAAATGTAGGTTATTTTTAAATTGTAGGAGAAATCAAATTTGGGATTTAAAAATTTCAGCAGTAATATTTTGTTTTGATATTTGAACAATCCTATATCTTATAAAACAAAGTCGCTTTTCGTGTCTGTCTGTTGTTTCTAACTCTTCTTCTTCTAAACCACCCAACGGATTTTGATGCGGTTTTCACCATTAGGTCGAGTATTTTTCATAGAAGGTTTATATATAGTTTATTATTTGTACATTCTTATGTAAATTAACATAAATACGATAAATGTGTATAAAGTCCTACCCGTTGAGACACTTTCGCGCATGCGCTGCTTTAATGGTAAGTACTACATGAAAAAAATGTACTGGAGTATTGTTCCTCTTAATAAGATCTACAAAAAAGTCCGCGAGAGCATATTTTTATCTTTTAAGGATAACGTGTAGTGATCATATTTCTGTCTAAAAATAGTAATTTCAATATATTTTTTATTGTGAGGGATATTTTTCCATAATGGTATTAATCCTTATCCTTTAAAATACTTTATTAATTTTCTACGTTAAACGAAGATAAAATTTGCTTTTTACACTATTTCGAAATTGCGAATAGTTTTAGAGAAAAACGCATTTAATTGTTGACACATCACGCCGTTGACACATCAGCTGTGCCGACTCAAGTTTTACTTATCCCTTACTCTCAGCATATAAATAAGTATATTAGTTACGTTGGCCATTTAATGTAGATCAAAACTGTCTTTTACTGTTTTTCATTTTAATAAGTACTTTAGAAGTTGTTACAATATCAAAAAATCCTTGCTGCGAAACGGCTCGCCACTCGCCATGCGTCCGCCGCGCCCGCCTGCCTTACACGCATCGGTGGTTCAGTGGTAGAATGCTCGCCTGCCACGCGGGCGGCCCGGGTTCGATTCCCGGCCGATGCATTCTATTTAATTTTCCTCACAGGCAGCCACGTAGTGCTTGCTTTTCATCAGGGACAGAATACCCTCTTCAGCATTAACCACAAGCTCGAAAAAAAAAACCCGCCTGCCTTTATAGCAACGAAGATTTAGATGCGTTTGCACGTATTGGATAATTGGAGTTGAATGTATTATTTCAGCGCGATATATTTGGTTTCATATTTTTTGTAGTAGTTATTAGTAGGTAGGTTTTTGTTTATAATTTCTTCCGTTTAAAAATAGTCATTTAACTATCTAAAAATAGTCATTTAAATATATTTTAATAAGTACTTGAAAAGATTAGTAGCACAGATTTAAAATTACGGTACCTACTAAAAAATCCTTGCTGTGTAAAACAATTGGAAAATCCTTATTGAAACTACGAAAATGCGGGTTGCATTAGGGTTTAATTAATTTTCACATTATCTTAAGTGCTTTGCAAACATACATTACATGAATAATCCAGTAGTAAAAGCGGGCGAAGCCGCAAGAGGGTCGCTAGTTTAAATATAAAATAAATATGAGGCCGTTCTGACCCAGTGTAATAAGATCGTAAACAAGATGTCTGGTTGGTTCAAAACAAACTTAAAGCATTTAAATATTTGCGTTTCCATTTCATTCTTTTCGTTTCTATTCTGGTCAATATGGAACATCTGCAATACCTCGGCAATTCGGGCGTTAAAACCCAAATAATAAAGTTCCACTTAAGTTTAGTTTACAAATATACAATTACACGTACATGTTATTCTTGAAGTTTAAACGCAACGCCGCAAGCCTTAACTAGTGTTAAAAAACATAGCTTATTCTTAAATGAATCGTCCCAATATAGAATAGCTATTCACCATAAAGTATTTAATATTATAAGGTCAAGTTGGAAACGTCCGTCAAACTATTACTGAAGTATAACCATACAATTTTACGTATTTGGTTAAGGCTGACAAAGATAAAATTTAGTTAAAATTGATATAAAATTCAATTTTAAACCTTATTTTATTGTAATATGGTTTAATATTTACAATGTAGTGGTAAATTGAATGTTGTAATGGTAACTTCACAATAAATATGGTAATGAAAGGTGTCAAATTACGCGGACGGACAGACGGACGGACAGGGTGATGATTTTCTTATTTATATTCCCTGGCTGCGACATGACGGATACAAATTGTATGTAGTGACCTTGTGTGTTTGTTTTTTAATAATTCCAGTTCATTGCTTGTATATATATATATATATATGTATATTCTAATACAAGTATTGTAATAAAATGTTTGAAAATATGTTAAAAATATTTTTAAATATGTGTTGGAAAAATAGAAATATATTATTGTTTTACTTATTTTATTTTTATTTAATAAAAAATAATTAGGCACAAAAGGCGTGCTTTACGTTAAAACTCTCTCTACTAGCTAACATTGCCATGTGAAGAAAAAAGGGATTAAAATTAATTGATATTTGTTTCATAATTTATAAAATATATTTATATTTTCTTTTCTGTAATATAGTGCCAATTACTTTATATTCTTTAATATCTCCGAATAACCGGAACATCATCATCATCACGTGACTATCAGCTACCCCAAATCCATAATAAATAATAATTATATATTGTGCTTCGCTCTGGTGTCGAGGCAAAGAGCGGCGTTGAATTCCGCCACTCAACACGCAATGCCTCCAGAATTCGGCGGAAAGTGGGTAACGGAGTGCTTATCCTGCTGTGTGCGGGATACAGCGTGAAGCTGATAATTTAATTTAATTTATATATTGTTTCAGATCACCCCTCCACTACGAAGCACCAGATATCGTTGTGAACAGCAACATGTACATGTACCCTATGCACGGCAAGCGCGAATACTATGAACAATATACCCATATAAATTATAATACCCAAGAACCTTGCTCCAGTGGGAGTCTTGATGGTAAGAATAAAATAATAAATACTGATTTTATAGATATTAGCTGTCATTTTCTGAAAATGGTGATATTTTACTAAATTGAAATCAAAATTCAGAGGCCAGTCGCAGAGACACAGGCAGGGTTCGATTCCCACTCGGAGAAATGAAATATTTAATATTTTTATGGTGTCCTCTGGTGTCCAGGAAAAGCGCGACTTTAAATTACGCCGCTTAACACGCGATGCCTCCATTCAGCGGATAATGGCCTCTACCTACCCCGCTATATGCGGGATAAAACGTGAAACTGAAAAAAAAAACAAAATTAATCATTTTTTAATTTATACATATATTTTAATGGCATAGATATAAATAAATGAAATTGTATTAACAATAATATTAGACAATAAAAATTTACAATCTAATCGTTTTATTGTTAAATCGTGTTTTTACAATTTTATGGTTAATATTAAAAATACATTATAAAGACAAAATAGTGTAATAATGACTGACACTAACAAAAATATTTCCGTAATATTACAATTATTTTAAGAATCGTTTAATATGTTTTTTTCTTTATCCAGGCATCGAATACCCACCTGCTAAGAGAATGAGGGTTGGACCATCACCACTAAGCATAGACGGTACAGACGGAATGGACAGATGGAACCCCAGTCCTCCTTGGTCGGATACCCTGAAAATGAACGATTACTCTCAAAGATTTACATATAATATGCATCCAATTCCTGAGAGAGCTATGGTTACTTAATTTAAATAAAAAGTATTTTTAGTACTTAAGAGTTTATAAGGCTAGATTGTGCAATACTGTTTGTGCAATTTCTTTGTAATATTATTCAAGTAAAAGTAAGCTGTTTCAAGTTTCCAATTAGTTATTAATATATATAAAACCTTTATTTCAACACTAAAATAGATATACATATCATACATGGTCAAAAAGCATTTTTGATAGGACTTAATTAATTATAATTTATTTATTATTAAATAAATATACTTCTACCTTCTTATTTTGTATCTTTTTTATTATATGGAGTTGCTTACGAGGTCCTGAGTTCAAATTCTACTAATTACTAAGATATCAATTTAGTAAGTTAACGTTATTAGTACATATTCTTTGGAGCGCATCGATTTCTCCAAAGCTATAAAATAATTTGCCTACTCATTGGACTTATATCTTTCTAGGGCAATTCAAAAAAGTCTATTTTTTATTTATTCTTTTAACTATACGCTACATTCCGCACATAGCAGGAAACAGGCAGCGGACCTAGTGTCAGGACACTACGTTCTCATTAAGACACTTCCGTTACCCCACTACCCATTGAATTTTTAATCCATTGTGTGTTGAGTAGTGGGACTCAACGTCGCGTTATACCTTGTTACCAGCCGGTACATGAAAATATTAAATATAACACTACCGCAACTAAACATCGAACCCACTACCTATCGCACGCTTGTGCCTGGCCTCTAAATAAGCTGTTACTTTAACTATCAGTATTTTTTAATATAAGTTTTTACGTATACCTTCTATGTAAGATAATATTAGTAAAATGGAAAACTTTTCCGTCCAAATAAACTTTTGTCATTCCAAAGGAATAATTATTTAATATAAGTGTATTTTTTATTAAGTGATATTTTGTAAATATTTATATGTAAATTTTTTTTTTATATATATAGAAACGGTACAATTGATGTACATAATTTATTAAGTTAGTTTAAGTTGTGAAATAAATATTTTTTAAAAGTAATGTGGATTTTTATTTTCGTACGTATATTGTCTAATTTTTCATTCAATCAATTAGTATTTTAGTAAAAAATATTTATGTACATAAATAAAATTGAAGTGTCTGTCTGTGATTTCAAAATAACTGTGTTTTTCCAAGTGTATATAATTATTATTTACAATATACCAAAACAAACCCAAGCAAATTAAATTACTCCATCCATTCTAAAATAATTAATCTAAAATAATCTAAATATTAATAATAATTAATCTAAATATTCCTATACTTCAAGCTGGCGGAAACATATAATTACGTTATCAACCTATTTTGTTTTGGTAAAGCACCGGCCAGTATTCTTTTTAATTCTAAATTTAATATAACTATTTTATATTTATGTACTTAGTTCCTTTTAGCTAACTTACCTAAAATGTAATAAAAACGTTCTTTAAATTCTTTCATTCCCTTTTATTCCATTAGTTGTCCGAAATAATTACAATACATACATTTATTAACATATTGACTAATGTATCTATTAGAACAACAAGCAAAGCCTAATAAAAACCATTCTAAGAAAAACTACGAGACCCTATTGAATATTCACAATTTTCTAACAAATATTTATGTGGTTGTCGGTATTAAAGACCATGTTATGATGGTGGCGCTTGAGCCATCAAATTGATAAAAGTAATATTCCGCTAAATATTAGCGCAAGGCATAAGCGTTTTGTCGTTTTCATATAAAATATATTAATTAAAGCCGAGTAAACGACGGTTGTGACGGTTTCATTCTCTCTCTGAGGAATGGAATATTTAATATTCTAACTGGTTACTTGGCAAAGCACGGCGTTGTGTTCCGTTCCGAAATACGCAATGCCCCGAGAATATTGCGGAAAGTGGGGAACGGAAGTATATTAGTAGTAACAAAGTGTCTGAACTCTAGGTTCCCACTTTTCCTCTGTCTAGCCTGCGATGCGTGTTACATAAATATAAAATATTATATCTTTCAGTCTCACGTTTTTTTCTTCATAGCCATATGGGCAGAAAGAACCTAATGTTCTCTTTTTCTGCGAGACACAAATATTAAGTAGCGGGACTCAACACCGCATTTTACCAGCGAAAAAAAATACAGTACACTTTAATAGTAAAAATAAATATTCTAGGCCTCTAGAAAAATATATTATCACAGTAATATTTAGTAAAATCTTACTAATCGCTAAAAGCGTATAACCCACAGATATTTGTTGCTAGCTTCAGCCCAAGCATTACTATTGCGAACCTGTCCACCTGAACGTCTTCATGATGAATTATTGATGTAGCCCTACGTGATCCGTAAGACACCCTGGATTAAATGTAATGGGACTCTATAATAATATTATATTGGAAAAGTACAAGTTTGTTAATTTCTAATCATTGTATTGTTTAAAAATCTAAATGTCAATAAATTTTCTTTTATTACAAAATTAAGAAAAAAAAATATTTATTGTTTCTTGTAGTGATTCGTTTTTTTATTTAATATTTAGGGTTAAGGGATTTTGTTGATATATTCTTTTCTAATATCTATAATCATGTATTGGGCCAAACGTAGACAATGTTATACAATAAAGCATAATATTTTTATTTTAATAGAAAAAAATATTAATAAGAGTTTTAAATTGTAAAAATTGACAATTGATTCCCTTAAAAGTTTATTTATAGTGATTGGACTAATTGCATGTAATGTGAGATATTTATATATATTTTATTTAATTTTTTTATTTGAATAAAATTACATATATTTTTTTATATTTTTGCAGTGTAAAATTAAGCCAATATAATAGTTTGAAGTTATGATTTACAATAATTACTATTTAATAACAAAAGTATACAAATTAAGGCCGACTTGGAACAAGCGTTTGACTTTAACACGACGGTTGTAAATTCGATCCCCACTTGGGTGTATGAATTATTATTTATTAATATTCATTTCTACACTCTGATACCAAGGCAAAAGGGCAGCGTTGAGTTCCCCCACTTAATAATGCTTCCAGAACGGAGTGCCTAACACTAGGCTCTCTCTCCTCCTATCCTATCGTACTTGGAGCTATATAAAAAAAAAAAATTACATTAAAATCGCTTCATCCTGCATTCACCCATCCATACATTTGAAAAGCATAGGAGCTGTTCGCATTAGCTCAACTCGTTAACGGAAAACAAATTAATAAATTATACTCTCCCGATCGCTAGCCCCGTGGGAAAACTTACTTAATTTATTTATATTATTTATCTAGGCTGTGCTGGACGTGGCTAGTTTTAATTGAGGCAATTATAATTTGTGTGTGATGATTGTTTTGAATCTTATATCACTACGCGTAATGACCTAGCTTTATTTGAATTACAAATTGTATTTGTATTGTAAATATTGAAACGTTGGCAGGTGCTTCAGGTTTTAGGGTTCCGTACTTCAAGAGGTAAAAATGAAATCCTTATAGGATCACTTGTTTGTCTGCCTGTCTATTTATCTCGAGATCGTGTGGATATGTCAAGCTAAAATTAATCCCAAATATTCAAGTCCATAGTCCCTTGAAGCACAGAAAAAATGAAGCTCTTAACTCGATGCAATCAATTGGTACAGGTATTGCGGCATAGGTATGCATCGGTTTTGCTACATTTTGTATGAAATTCTCCGCCTAATCAAAACCTATAGGGTACTTACCACCTGTGGACAGTTATGAAATTTGGCATGAACTGAAAACTTACAAGACAAATAAAGAAAAAACATCTGAAAAGTGAAAATTTATAGGTATTTCATAGAAAACCGAACGAAGCAGCGAACGAAGCAGCTGAACGTAGCAGCTCTTCCAATTTGACTTCCGATTTTTATAATGTTAATAATTGCATTTATATAATGTTTGTAAAGTGATGAAATGAGAAATGTGATAAAGTCCTGTCGGGGCGCAGGAGAATAAGCGTGCGACTCTAAACGTGACAGGTTGTGTGGGTTCGATTCCCACTCCAGGAAATTAAATATTTATTATTTTAATTTCCTTGCTTTGGTAACGAGGCCACCCAACTAAAAGAATTAATTATTTAAAAATGCTGTAATAACCTTTTTATTACTCTTGGTCCAGATATTCTCAAACTAATGAAAACTAACACTTTGAAGAAAATGAACTTCTAACATAAGTATAAAAAATACCTACCTACTGCATTTTTATAAGTAACTTTTCTAATTAAGTAGCGTGAGCTTCAGACAATCCTATTAAGACTGTGAAGTCTTAATTAACATTTTCTATCTTTTAAGTACTTAAAGAACGGAAGAGCTTTTAAGTTCAAAGATTTTATCTTTTAGCTTTTCAGGTTAAAACACATTTAAAAAAATGTATACTGAAATCAATTTTGTTCCTAACCTTTACAGAAATAAAAAATACCCTTTAAGATATGGAGAAAAAAGTGAAGGTCATATAAATTTATAAAAATGTATCGTAATATCTTTAAAGAAGCCTCTGTCTTAACATTTAGCATTGGGAGTTAAGATCCAAAGAATAATATAGTTCTTGGTGCTCGGAGCTATAAATTGTATGGGCTACACTCGAATGGTTTACTAGTAACCTCTGAAGAATGTCAATACCCAGATCCTGACTCCAAAGTTTTAAGCTTAAATGGTGGATCTCAACACCGCGCTTTTGCCTCAACACTAGAGCGATGACAATATTAAATATTTAATTTCCTCAAGTGGGAATCGAACCCTCAACCTGCCGCGTAAAAACATTGTAAGCAATCATGCCTGTGCTCCTGCGCCACGACTGGCCTCATACAATTTACATATAGGCAAAATTGATAAATAAACTAAAATATCAGCTAAGTCATTAAAAATGCAAAGGAACACAGATTTAGAAACTAAAAACATAAAAAACTATACTAGCCACCTGTAAAAACTTAAGAGCTCGTAAAACCAAATGCAATAGAGACGGAAGGCACTAGATAAAAATGCATTAAAATGCAGTTTACTGCATAACAAACTATCGTGATAAATATTCATGCAAATATCCACGCATCCTGGATTCCTTGTAAAAAGGAAAATAAGAACGAGGATAGATTATAGTTGTTATATATTTGTATTGTATACCTCCGTCGCTTTCTTTGTTTAGTGGTATGTGCCCAGCGGACGGACGGCGTCGGGCGATTTATTAGTCTATATTAAATAAATATGCAATTTGACTCACTTTATGGGAAAAAGTATGGTTTAATCAATAAGAGTGGTTTATTAGAACATTAAAAAAAGATTAAAATAAAAGATTCTTATACCATTTTCAAGCAGAAGCCAGAATTAAGGTTTCAGAAAAATATTCAGCATAATTTTATTTATTTGTATTAATTATGGCATATTTATGTTTTAGTCGACCAACTGTTTATTGTTTTGGCTTCTTATAATACTGTCCGAGACGTGCCTTGTGTCTCACTTTCAAACAGTCTAAGAAATTACCCTGGAATTATTTCAGGCAATAATTGCATCTACTAAAAAATATTGGGACAGTTTTCAACGAAGCTTTGAAGATTTCGAAGATTAAATAATCTTTGTTAAATTATAATTCATACTCAATAAATTTTAATTTTTTGACATTATCCTGTTGCGCTTAAAATTGTATAGATATTATCTTAAGATAGATTTTATATTAAAGAATGTATATAAGCCTTATATATAAAAAGCTTAATTGTAGACTGAGAGTCTTGGAGAGAAGTTTGCAATTGATAGTTTTGTTCAACGGAAACAAAACAGACGACAGCTAAAGTATAATGAAATTATAATAAACTCTCCGTACACGGAAGGAGTCACCCAGTTCGAATACAATACAAAAGGAAGAGGAAAATAAAGTTATATTAAAATGCAAATATCATTCGCGTTCATCGATTAACCACTAACTATTTACGATAATATCTCCATTATGAATAATATCTACAATTCTGCAAATAAATTTAAATATAATAAGCTATTAATTTAAATATAATAAGTAATTATTGTATTTATAGAAAATAATTACAATTGGTTGGAAAAAAACACAATTGTATGATTCAAATGAAAAAATACACAAATAGACCTATTTGCCTACCCTAACCCTACTGCGAAACAGCGTGAAACAATAAGAAAACTAAAAACAAATAGATGAAGATTCCTTTTTATGCCTAAAATGAGAACTAGTAGAGACGATTCTACATTTTGACAAATATATCGTGAACGAACAAAAAAATCTAATTTAAAATCGAAACGAAAATCGAACTTAGCACAAAAATAAGATAAAAATAAAAGATATTCATATATTCGATACATTGATAAAGTACTGTACGCCAAAATTTGAAAATTACTAAAAAAAAGTATTATAGCTTAATTTTTTGTAGTGAAAACCAATAATACCAATTAAAACAATACACAAATTGATTTAACACGTTTAAGTAAAACAAAAATACCGAAATTACACAAAAAAAAAAACATTATTATTATAATTCGTTCAAACGAACGCACGTCGAGACCACCTACGCCTCGTAAGGAATATTAAGTAGATTATCAAAGAGGTTTATTCTTTTAATCGTGTTAATCAAAATGAATCGATATTAAAACAATTGGCAGGGTAGCGCACGACCGCTGTACTTAATTAGGGATGGGCATTCTTATCGATTTTTATATTTATTATTATTTTTTAATAACAATTTAAGAATTATAGAATTGAAGGGGTAATAGATAAATAATAGAAACCGGGATTCTACTACCAAAGACAAATCTGGACAGCATTTAAATCTAAATAGCGATGAGAATACAGTGTTTTTCATTAATTAATTGTGTTTGTTTCATTTTTAAAATATTGTATAAAACCACATATAAAAAAAAATATAAAATTGTTTTTAAAATTTATAATGGCTATGTGAAATTTTATTAATATACTGTCTAAAATCGATAAAATTATATTAAAACAAGTATATTTATTTAAACTACAAAAGAAATGACAGCAAGGCGCCAATACCTTCCTCGACAACTCTACCAGCTCCACAGAGCGCACGACTACCATGTTATTTGCCACGTGTCCACCGACATACACGACATGGAATCACACCCTGAATTCCAAATAACCTTATAAAATTATTCTTTGTTTTCCCCCCTTTCCAATCAAATCATACGCACGCTCTTTTAACACGTGCCCGGCACAAGGAGGGAATTTAAATCGATTTTTAAAAATGTTACCGATTAAATACAAAGGGATGGTAACGGTACGATTGTATCGATTTTCCTTTCGGACCGTTAGATGTCGATAACGGAATCGGCGTTGTTTGTGATCTTATTTCATAGGAAATAGTTGATGTTGAGGATATGAAGGTAGGTTTTAAGAACAGGTGTGAAATCATCAGACAGACGCCGACGTTTTTCATGTATACCTTCAATCGAAAAAAATAAATATTGTCAATTAAGTGATATTTAGAAAAATTCTTGATTTTCTACCAGCGTTGCCAGACGTCCCGATTTTGACGGGATATTTCTATTTTTAGCCCAAAATTTAAATGTGATGATCGATCGATCAGACATGATCGCTGTTTTAAAATTATTCCAAGCGCTATGAGAATTATTTTTTAATTACTTTATGTTTTAATGAGTTTCTAACAATTCCAGAGATGAAAATTTAACAACGCTGTTTTACACACACGTCAACATAAATTTTGATAAATAACTTAAATTTATAGATTTCTTTTTGAAAATTTCAGTGCATAAAAAATGACTACTTAATATATTATCATATTAAAATAAAACTCGGGCGCTGCATGCGGCGTTGAGTTTCGCCACTCACCACGCAATTACTGGGAAAAGATCTTAAAAGATCAGCGGAATTTGGAGAACGAAATATCTTAACTCTAGGTTCCCTCTACCTACCCTGTTATATGCGGTATAACGGGTGAAGCTGAAAAAAATACATATATGTAGGTACTTCTAAAATATATAACAAAGTACTTCTAAAATATATTTAATTTTCTATGTATATTTACATTCTATGAAACAGGTGCGGTAGGCGTATCTAATCTAACGTATCTAAGCTGACGTTTCACTTAAAAACCATACATTTTGTTTTGCGAATTCATTTTTACCTTATAAGCCTGACTGCTACTTTTAATACCTGTTTTGGGCATTGTTTACTATATGCTGTAAACTGTATCTTGAGTAATTAATCTCCTTACATAATTCTTACTTCATTACTAATTTTTCAATTAACTAAGCTTAAGGAACCTTCGAAAATGAGAATTTTACGACAAGAATATATTTAGATATTTTGACTATGCTGACCGCAGATATATATATACAAATTAGTATGTACAGGTTAGAAAGAGGAAACCTAGTGTTAAGATATTAAGTTGTCCACTTTCCGAATTTTCGATATATTGCGTGTGGAATGACGGAATACCGCGGCTATGTCTCTAGGAAATAAAAATTTTCAAAAACAATCAACATAAGTAAAAAATATATATATATTATTTTTTTCCACATCTATATCCTTACAGTTTCAATATTTTTTTTAAAATCATCTTTTTCTATTGCAGCGTTTATTAAAAGTATACCTATACTTTTTTTACAAAAAAAATTTTAACTGATATCGGAAAAATAGGGCTACTTAAATTCAAGCTATTTTATGTAATTTATTATTTTTATATTTGGTTTTAGTATTAATGTATTTTTAATGTTACTAATATATATTTTTTCTCATAGAATTTTCCTACCTGCACTATTTTACTACAGCAGCGACATCTATCATCACAGCAACGATATTTCGTACAAGGCTAGTTGTCTTACAACAAAATTTTATTTACCCGTTAGTTAAAAAAACTTTCAAGAGATGGCGAATACAAAAAATAAATAAAAACAAATTATTCTAATAAAAGTAATATATTTTATTAGTAAATCATGAAACGGATGTTAAATTCGCATCTTTCCCTTGAAAATAATTCTTTTGCTCTTTACAAATTATTGGATCGATGATCTGAAAATCTGAAAAAAATAATTAGTTATTAATATAATAAAATGAGTAATATGTATATCTAACACCAATGGTTATTTGTTTCTAATTTGTCAGAAAGAAAAAAAAAATTATGAAAACTATGAAAGAAAGAAATACTTTCATTCAAACAAAATTAACTCACTAATATCAAAAAATTGAGTCATAATTTGAATCGCGACAAAAAACAAAAAGATAAGTATGTTTACAATATCCATAATATAAGCAAATCTATTTTTATACATATAGATAAAAAATATATTTATTTTTAATGGAAGCGGGCGAGAGGCGAAGAGTGAAGTGTCTTGACACTATGTTCTCTCTACCTATCCTTCTTATGCGGAATAAAAAATGAGTGTAATAGTACTAACATCCCTTTTTCAGGCAGTTGGCTTTATGAAATGTGCACATATCTTCGAATTCTGCGAGGAAGGTCTGGAACATATCATAGCCACATACTCTATCACCGCCAGGAGTGCATATTCGCAATTTATAACAATGGAATTGAGCGTATTTCTCTCTTAGCTGTGGATTGTCCTCGTTGTTTTGATGCTATAAGATTAATTTATTTTATTATTTTATGTTTGAGGCCAGTTATGCCATTTTATGTTTGTGGGTGTCAGATCGATTGCCTATCGAGCAAATATAAATGAAATATTTAATATTTTCATTTTCCACTCTGGTACGAGGCAAAGCGCGGCGTTGAGTTCCGCCATTCACCACGCATTGCCTCCAGAATTCAGCGCTAAATAAAAACGAAAGCAAAATGTTTAATTTCATATAAGAATGTGATTAGTAACGCCACCGAATATAGTGATTTATAAGTAAGTAAAATCGTAATGCCGGTACAAAAGGTCCTAATACAATAAAGAATTGTAAATTTACATTGACTTTTAAGAAAAATCGTCGCGAAAAGTAGTTTCGCTTTGTATAAGCATTCCAAGTGACCTCCTTTTCCCATATTAGATTTGCAATGCTGTTCCAACTATGCACCAAATATTTAAATTTTCGGTAAATATTTGCAACAGGGTAATACTTGCTGAAAACACATGCAAGGAGGCCTTAGATTCTAAAAAATCAAATCAAATCAGCTTCACGCTGTATCTCGCACGCAGCAGGGTAGCCAGAGGAAATTTAGTGTTAATACACTGCGTTCCCCACTTTCCGTCGAATAAGATTCTGTGAATCACTATTATTTTATTAATATTGTGCAGATTAGTTACAATGATTCTTAATAAAATCCTACTAAGATTATAAATGTGATAGTTTATGGACACTTTTAAGCAAAAACTACTGAACGTATTGCGATAAAACTTTACTGTAAAATTACTTAGTTATATACCAAAATAATACATAGGTTAATAATTATATATATGAATATTTAATAATTTGGCTTTAAAAAAACAAGCGGACGAAGCCGGCTTTAAATAGCTAGTATTATAAATGCGAAAGTTCGTGGAGATATAGTTTGTTCCACATGTACGCAAAATCTACTGTATTAATTTAGATGAAACTTTACAATAATATAGCTTATACATAAGAATAACACATAGGTTATAATTTATGAAAAAAAAAATGTATAATTTGAATATAGGTAACTAAGCTAACTTGCTAGTATTTTACACATGAACACTTACGTTACTAAGAGGTGAACCATTGGTGCATAAATAAAGTAAAGCTGCAAAATTAATTATTTACTTATAAGAAAAAACTTCAATACGTAAATATTTTTTTAGTTAAATATGTTTTAGCTGTTCCAAAAATCAGCAATTACCGAAAGATAACACTCACCGAAATGAAAAATGTTATATAAATACATCATTAATATATTATTATAGACTTCCACAGTTGAGGCGAAAAGCGAATAATCTTAGGAATTAACTAAGAAATGAGCAGAAATGAAAAACAAATTATACGCTTGAAAGAATTTAATATCTTCTGCAGAACTTTACGTCGGTAACTGTGAAATCTGAAAAGAATTTTATTAATTATCTACAATTGTATGTTTTTTTTTATTTATTACCTGGATTTCAATTTACAGTACAAAGATAAATTCCTGGTTTTTTATAAATGTCTAAAATAAATTGAATGTGATTAATCCTAGTCCTAGTTATTATTATATTATATGGATATGGAAGTTTTTGAGAATGGATGTTTGTTCCACTTTTACCAAAAAATAACTGAACGGATTTAGATGAAGCTTTACTTATTAATTAGTCCCTAACTCTTTTAGGGGTTAAGGACAAAAAATATAAGTGCAATGATTAAATTAGACATCAGGGTAGTTTTTGTTAAGTTCATAACTTAACTTGCTAAACCATTTAAAATATTAAAAATTTTTTTTTCAGCTTCACGCTGGGTCCCCCCTTGACAGAGTAGGGAGACTGGTAACCTAGTGTTTATACATTCTTAACCGTTCCCATTAACACACTTCCGTTCCCCACTTTCCGCTTAATTTTGAAAACATTGTGTATTGAATGGTGGAACTCATCACAACGCTTTGCCTCGTTACCGCAGAGGGGAAATGACAATATTAATATTTCGTATCTTCGAGTGGTAATCGAACCAACAACCCGTCTCGTTTACGGGCAAGCTTTTGCCTACGCGCTACGACTGGTCCCGCCTACAAACGGCCTACAAATACTTAAAATTAACAAAAAAAAAGTTTTATTATAGAAAATAATCCTTCTTACCATGTTCAAAATCACAATTATATTTATACAAATCACAAGCACTACTAAACTTCTGTTTCTTATTGAGGCGACGGTCTCTTCCACACACGGCCCTTCCGTCTGTACGGCAGTACCTGGCACGCCAACACCAATACTCCTTGATTACCGCAGCTTTGCCTGGCTCTATCATTGGAATTGTTCTCTAAATATAAAATTATAATAATTTAACAGTATTATAAATATAAAATAATGATGCTAATCGTGGCGCAGGGGAACGAGCTTGCGAATGTTATTGCAACAGATTGTCAGTTCGATTCCCACTTGAAGAAGTTAAATATTTAATATTTTCATTTCGTCACTGGTAACACAGCACAGCTGGCACAACGCGGCGTTGAGTTCTGCCACTCAATATGCAATTCCTCTAGAAGTCGGTAACGTGGGTAAAGGAAGTATTTTAAAACTAGGTTCGCAGGTTCCCTCTGCAATGAACGAGACACAGCGTATGTTAAGATTAAATAATGTTATAGATAATTAATAATTAATTTAAGATAATTTGTTAATTATTCATTACAATATTAATTAGTCTGTACGAAGGTGATTAAACTCTCCAAAACTGAGAAACGGAGTATCTTATATTATTCATATTTCAATAATTTATTAGATGTCATTGAATCATAGTTCTCTTAGACACTTAAAATTTCACATACACATACAAAATTGAATAAAACAATAAGAAATGGTTTAAGAACTTTAATTGTCAATATAATAACTTAATCAATTCCACTATTTTCTGTTCTTAACTAATAATCATCGTCACTTTCTGTCTCTGCGTGAAGAGCAACAGCTTGACCTTCATTTTCATTTTTAGTTTCATCATCGTCATCGCCATTATTTTCCTCTTCAGCGCCTTTTGTTTTCTTTACTTTAGAATTACTTTTTTCCTCAGATCCTTTTTCTTCTTTAGAAACATCTGTCTTGTTATGATGGCCCGCTTCTTGCTCTTCTATTGGTGGTAAGTTTTCGCATATTTCAGGGTCCACCTTTTTGAAATCTGTAATTTAAGCAGTATATTATTTGTAATATATGAACAGGTTATATACTATATTATATTTGTTACCTATACAATTAATACGTACTGGCTTCGTTTAAGCAGTTGTACTCCTTTATGTCACAAGAGTCGATAAATCTTCGAGGTTTTTCATCCTCATCCTTCCCACATTTTTCTTCCCCATTATGGGGATTACATATACAAATTTTAGCTTCGTAGCATTTCTAAAAACATATGTTTTTTTTCTCATATGTTTTTAACTAACAAATGAATTTGCAATATTTAATTAAATTCTTTAGCGAATCTCGAAAATGTGAAATATTTATAATAATAAATTCAATTAGAACGTAAAGACAATGTGTTCGGATAAATTAATATAAGGATCCGAAAAATTTCTTAATTTTTTTATTTATACTTACATTTGTAACACTCTTCCGGACCATGACAAAAATTAAAGTGAATCCTAAAATAATAAAAATTTACTTTATGCTCAAGTAGAGGAATAAATAATAATAATTAATGAAATAAATAATAATATAATTGTTATTAACATATCACTGTAAAATACTTCACCTAATAAATTTATAATTTTGTTTCGCATGTCGAACTTATAATTCAACTAGAGTGTAACGATATTTCTTATCGGTCTATTTCGTGAAACTGTAAAAAGAAAATTAAAATTTCAATTCAGATATTACACCCACAAATATTCTGTAAGTGTTTATATGCCTAAAAATACTATTATAAAGTTAATATTTCTTTTAACACTTTATTTAAATGTAGCCTACGCAAAGACAGGAAAATATAAAGTAAGATATAACTTCAAGAACCTTTTTTTTCAGTATCCCACAAGCAGTTGTAAGCAATGAGAGCTTAGTGTTAATACACTGTACTCCCCACTTTCCGCCGAATTCTGGAGACATTGCGTGTTGATTGGCAGAACTCAACGATCTACTTGGCCTCGACTACAGATCCAATAAATTAAATTATTCAATATTTTCATTTTCTGGAGCTGTTGTGCTTACTCCACGTTCAAGATACCTCATGTATTTCTAATAATATTTCTTAAGTATTTTAAGTTGCACTTATAATGCTTTATTTTGAGTAGAAAAGAAACGATTTAGGTTAACTCCTAGGTGACATGCGTGTGCCAGATTCATCGTTTTGCCTGGTGAAGAGCTCAGAGTAGTGCCTGGGACTTCCAAGTATAGCCCAAGTGAAGGTTTCGGGGGGCCTTTTAATTGGATATTACTGCTAATCTTCTCTGTTTAAACTCATCTCTCTACTTAACCAAACTAATTCTATTAGAAATATATGTAAACGGTTACAATTTTTAGTCGCCATGTATAGAAGCTTCCATTTGTGAGCATAATGGTAGAAGAAAATGTGGACTTGAACCAAAAACAAGAGAAGTGAGGTGGTTTATTGATCAATGCGATATATTGGAGTTTAATTGTGAATATCGTACAAGTCAGTACATTTTAGTTAACAAATTTGATTTATAATATTTATTTTTCGATAATGAAAAATACAATTGTCAATGGAAAACTTACAACACGTATACAAGGGGGCGCAGTCGGATAGAATCTGATTATGGTAATCTTAAATGATTAATTGTTAGTCTATCCCCACTTGAAGAAATGAATTCATGACCAATCTCATCTGGTAAGGCAAATTTCAATTCCACCACTCAACCCGTAATATTTATAATTACGGCGAAAAGTACAGAACCGAGTGTGTGTGATAGTAGGTTCGTTCTGGTACATGTATATGGAATGAAATTAAATATATAAAACTACATTATGGATTTAAAATTGGGCCAAAAATACGAACTCGTTAAGGCTTAGCAGCCTGCCTGTAGAGAATAAATAAATTAATGCATATTACAGTAATTCAATTATTCTATACAGGCAGTTTCAATTTTAATCTTCATGTATTTCTAATAACATTTCTTAATCAGTAACTTCTAGCATAACTCATTCTATTACAGAATTTAAAATATCTCCATCAAAGAAATGTCAGCATGTACCAACACCTTTATGGTAACATATTGAATTACTTAGAATAGAACAACATACGGAGAAGTTTACGTAAACTAACATAACATACTATAGGAATAGAGACTAGTTTAGTCAACAAAGTGCTGAATCAAAATAGATGGTTATCGTCATTCGTAGCTGATCACTCAAGGGAATAAACTACTGTAGACTGTAATTACAATGGTCCGTAACACAATGGGTAAGGCTTTTCCATTTTTTTTTCAGTTTCACGTTATATTTGATATATAGAGCAGGGTAGGCAGAGAGTCTAGTGTTCAGATACTCCGGTTTCTAATTTCCGCCGAATTGTGGAGGTTAGGTTTAGGTTTTCCTCGAGTTTCGGCACTCGATATGAGGTAATGCTTCCAGAAGTATATACTGGCTTGACGTGGTTACATACTCGTATTTAAAGCCTATATAATGAAAACAATATAAATTACGTTTAATAGCAATTTTTTTTTGTTTTCGTTTGTTCCAGTTATTTTAGTGGTGTGCATACTAGCAGTGCTGGTGTCTACACACGGACCGCCGCTAGACCGCGACAATGAAGACATCACTATGGGGCGGAAGGTAAAAAAAGTATGGGCTCTTCATCGTTTACTCTTTTGAAGGTGTATTTAAATATCATGGAATTTAATATTTACACATAAAAGATGCATAGATATTATATTAAAAAATCCACTTTGATTTGTAAATATTTTTTATGTTTCAATGTTTAATTGTTACTTTTAAGTTAGTAACGAAGTGTCTCAACATTAGGTTCCCTGTGCCTTCCCAACTACGTGTAGAAGACAGCATGAAACTATAAACATATATTTTCAAACCAAAACCACTTACACCAAAACCATATTATAATCCAACCTCACGTAAATAAAGTGTGGCTTCCAGATGGGCGCCAAGTGGTGCAGCATGGCCAAGGTATGCAACCACGACCGAGTGCCGGTCTGCGGCCTCAGCCACGCCGGGGACGTGATGGGGTTTAGGGACCTGTGCGATATGTTCGACTTCAATTGTATTAGACGAAGAAGTTAGTTTACCTTTACTTATAGATATTAATAAAATATTAGGTCACATTATAATATTTTTTATAAAGGGAGTTAGGCCAAAAATTACTTTATTTAATTTTTATTTCTGGAGGTTGTGTAGTTTTCTCATTATGTTTCTATCTAATGTGAAGACAATCTGTTCTTCACTTTCCACCCAAATTCAAGATATTGCCTGTTAAAACCATGGTAATGATAATAATTCATCCAACAAAAATTGGAGAGCCAGTTGGGATCGAACCTACGACCATTGCCTTTACAGCATAACACTATTCCAATGCACGACTTCCTACAGTCTATATACATGATATTCGTTTACCTAATATTATATAGCAAAGAAATATCTTATTAATGTTTTAAAAAAAACAATTTCAGATTACAAACAAACTGCATGTCCAGAAGATAAATCGGTTCTAACCGTTTCACGTCGACCTACCAGCAGCTACTATGACGAATAAATCATCAATTTTTATAATTTAAATAGTTTCATATTAAAAATTAATTTTAAAATATTAAAATTGATTGTAAACATTTTTTAATTTGTCTATATACTTATTATACGTTGATATTTAAATAAATTATTCATACGCCTTTTATTTTGCTGCTTCAGTTATTTTAGATTTACGACATAACGACCTATGCTCGATCAGCCTGGTTATATTTAGCAAAGGTCAGGGATTCGATTTTTACATTTCAATTCATATCATTACACTTGTTAGTCTCTCGTTTAAATCTAAAAACGTTTAGATATTTTCTCTGCGAAAAGAACGTAAAATATCTATTTAACAAATTGCTATAGTTGACTCTCTTTTTTAAAAAATTGTTTTAGAGGTTTTTACTTCAAATATTTTTAATGAAATAATGAAATTTTGTAGGCATACAGGATGTAAGCATTTCATTTAATAGCAAAATGTCAAATATAAAGTAAGTAAGAAAGGTAAACGGAGACCTTGGTTGATCTTCGAAAACACAATATCCAAGGTACTGGAGGAAGATTACGTAAAACGCACGAGGACCTCCCGGAAGGCATGTATGTATGTATATTGATGAAAGTGGACGAGGCAAAAGAGATATGTACCTAGTATAGATATCTAGTGTTTGGCGTTTCTCTATGGCTGCCCCCCTGGGGATACAGCGTGAAACTAAAAAAATCTCATACATATATTTAAAATAACTCTATAAGAGCGTAGTTTTAAACAAATTAATTGTTTAAACGTCGTTGTGACATAAGTTTGTAATGATTTTTGTACGGGATGCCGTACGAGTGTTTATAAATAAAACAGTTTTCTATGATAAATATATAATATTAATGCATTTAAAACTATAATGAATTAAATGCAAAAATGTATTGAGCCATGCGCGGTACTCTTAATGACCGAAAGCGATGAACTGACTTATTATAATTAAAATATTGGTATTGAGTAATTTAGGTCATATAAAATAAATGCAAGCTAAACGCTACATTTACGCGCTTGCTCGTACAATTTTTGTATATAATATTTTTGAAATACCTAAAAAATGTCACTTAATAATATTTTTTTCTTTATTTGTATTATAAGTGCTCGCTTTGTACCACATTATATAAATGTAGGTAGACGGGAAGTACCTTAGGTTTTGCTTACGCGCCAAGTTTCTTACAAAATTCAGCAAAATTTTTGCATAATAGTTCTTTGATTGAGTTGACTTAGAAGCTTGATTTTTTATATGCTTCAAGAGACTTCCTGAATATTTAAAATTAATTTGAGGTCCACGAGTTCTGACAGACGGACAACAAACTCCTATAAAGATTCCATTTTTACCTTTTGAGGCTAAACCTGCTGAACCTTACAAATATATTATTAAATAACTACGAATCCTGAATTCATAACATTTTCTACAATTAATTAACATGGATACAATTAATTCAAACATAATTGACAACGACATCCACGAATAGGTAAATCAGTTACAGAGATTCCAGGAACAATATAAACATACAGACCTTGTTTAACTTCATTGTTTGCCTTTGAATAGTTCCCTTCAACAGTACATCCGTTAATTATATCGTCCTTTACTCGCTTAATGAGATATCAGTTCTAAACGTTACTGTGAAACACTGTAATGAGTTTAATTAATATATTTGTAATTATATCTTCGTTTTTAAGGGTTAAATGTCATGTAGTGGGCGATAAAGCGCAAATAGTAAGTTTTAATAAACTTCTTTTAAGTAACTAAGTATATTTTATATTTCTCAGAGTAGATAGAACTAATTTACTTTGTTTTTTCTTTAATGGCATGTAATAATTGTATCAATTGTTGGTGAGCCTTATAAATAAATAAATATATAAATAAATAATTGAAACATAAAATCAGGGTAGGCAGAGGTAAACGGTAAGGTAAAAATGGAAATTAAAACGTAAATATTTTTTTTGTTTGAATCTTGTATTGTCTTGCAGTCAGAGCTCAAGAAACTATGCGAACACGCCTATATATGTTTCCATGACAACGTCATTATTTGTGGCAAATCTGTCAACGAAGCGAGAACCTTCCTCGATCTGTGTGATCTTTACGAATACTCCTGCGAATATAATATGGGTAACTCATTTTATATCTCTTGAGAAGCGACCTAAACGTGACAGGTTGCGGGTTCGATCCCACTTAGAGGGAAATTAGAGATTAAGAATTAGAAATTAAATATTTTTATTTCTCCGCTGTGATGTCGAGGCAAAAGTGCTGTGTCGAGTTCCACCACTCAACTCGCAACGCCTCCAGAATCAGGAAATGGGGAACGAAAGAATCTTAATGGAAACAGGATCTTAATATTAAGTTCCCAGGTTCCCTCTGTCTACCCTCCTATGTAAAGGATACAGTGTGAAACTAAAAAAATGTACCAGCTTTTACATGCCGCTTAGAATAACCGTAGCTAAATGGAAATAACTATACGATTGTGTACGACACCGATGTCATTCAAAATGCTCAAGGTGTTTGTAACCCTCTGCGGGTTACAGAAAAGGGATTACCGTTATGTGATGTAGCCTATAGTCTCTCTCGGTGAATGGTCTAAGCAATACAATTTTTTATTTTTTTTTATTTTAACCTAACCTAACCAATAGGTAATTCTTAACATCAACGCGTTCAAACTCTTCAGTTTTATTATATTAGTGGAGATTTGTCTATAGTACTTAGACAAAAAGAAAAACTTAAAAATATTATTTATGTTTTTTATTTATTTCTTCTGTTAGTTTTCAGGCATGTTAAAGAAGAGGAGGGAGTTTGTCCAAATCCAAAAGAAATAAGACCAGGTGCAGGATAGAAATTAAGAAAGATCTATGGAAAAGTATAAATGTTTTATTTATGTCAGTTATAAATTTATTCAAAAGAAATAAATAAACTGTATTAGACTTTGTGTTATTATTGTGTTGATTGTAAAAAACAATTTTAATTTTTACATTTGGAAAATATAGGTTTTATCAAATATGCTTCAGTATTACCATTTTTTTTATTATAATTTAGGGCTTCCCTCAAATACTGGCTTGCAAGAAGGAACAAGTGCAAAATCTGAAACAAAAATTCAATATCAGTCCACGAATAACTAACAAATTTAATATAAAAAATGATATTTCATTGAAATTATAGAATAGAGAGAGAGAGAGAGAGATACTAACTATATTTCCAATAGCAATTCACTTGTAGCATATGGCAAATGTCATCAAATTTCCCATATCCGAAATTATCATCGTAACCGCAAACAGGATCCATTTTCCTATGGCAAAGTATCGCCACCGCACACCACGGACTTATTTTATTATCACCCTGGTTATTCGGTACCAGCATGGGATTTCCGCCCGTGAAAGAACGACGTGACTAAAAAGAATAAAATGTATAATTCAGCCTTTCAATATAGTACCAATATAATTATTCAAATTCCCATATAAAAGAAAAATAATTTCAAAGAAATAGTAATTTATAGGAGAACAGAACAAATCTAAGTAACATCGTCCAAGCATATAAGTAATAATAAAGATCGATTGCTAAGAAAGAAAACAAAGGAAAGTTATTATACAGTTTAATATAGATAAGTATAATGGAGAAATAACGAATAGATACATAAAGATTTTTTTTAAATTAAATAATGGAAATATAGATAATAACTAATAATTCACTAAACACTTTGCTGGGATGCCCCATCTTCTATTCCGTCAATACTGAGCTCGGCTTTTATTAATTTTATTAAAAACGTTCCATATTTAGGAATGTTCTTTATAAATTTTACTACCGAATTATCCGGATCAGAATCAATGTTATTGCGTCTACTCGTAGTGTATTGTGCTTCTATTTTTTCAGGTAGGTTAGGCTTCGATATATTTTCCCCCAAATTTTCAACTATTGCCTTCGTGGACTCCTCGTTGGAATGAAGGAGTTTCATGATATATTCCAACGCCACTGTTTGCTGCACTAGTTTTTCTTCAACAAATTTTTGGAATTCATTTATATTAGTTTTATCGGTAGTGGTTTCACGTTTGGATTTTCTCTGATAAAATAATTATGACACTTAGGTAGGAAAAAAATTAAATTAAGCTATAAAGATGTCGGTAAATTCTTACCGTCGGCGGCTCCACAGGATAAACTAAAACATTTTCCAAGTTTTCAATAGGTTCTCCATAAGCGAGAGTTACAATAGAAAATAGAAGAACGCCTGAAGCAAGAACATTTAGATTATTTTAATGTTAATTAAATATTTTAATATAATAGAAATAAAATTACCTAAAACAAGAAGCCGCATCGTGTGTGGTTTTGTTTCTGTAACCCTTACAAATATAGGGAAGAGTAGAGTAAACACACTTATAGTGTCGATAATTTAGACTGGTGTTGCACTAATTTTGATACTTTTATATTTAATATTGATTACATTTGAAATTATCTTATATAAGGGGGTAGATATATACGGACGGAGTGGCGAACATTAGGGGAGGCCTATGTCCAACAGTGAACTTTAAAAGGCTGATGGATGGATGAAGGAGGTAAATATATAAAATTTGTTATGCTATCATTTAAAGAATGTGTCGGATTGTAAATGTGATGGGAATGGGTTTGATCCCCAGTCGGGAGAATGAATTATTTTCAATTGCTTACTCTGGTATGACAAAAGATTGATGATGAAGAAAAGCGGTTAGGTTAAATTAGCTTGTGGGCAGAAAGTGACAAGGAATCGGATCACACAAGGTTCTGTCTATCTACTCCATTATATATAGAATACAGCGTGTTGCTGAAAATATGTATATCTGAAGAGAGAGAGACATTAAAGAGAACGGAGTGATTTCAAGTTGCCAAAATATTATTTTGACTTGTAGATAGTAAATCTTGTATTGCAAGAAAGAAAAGCCTTAAAACTAAAGAATAATTAATGGAAATAACGCATTTTTAATTAGTATCAAAATCGCTGAGCCCGTATACATTCTGTACGTGTGATTTATATACATTAAGGCCGGCGTGATTAAATTACTAGAGCTGATACGGCTCTCAGACAGTAAATTGCACTATTACAGCCGTCACATGCTTCTTAATTGGAATTAAAAACCATGGATTACTATATAAATATATTTCTTTATTATAAGTATATGAAATCTTATATATATTTATATCTTATATATATTTATATCTTATATATATATATATATATATATTTCTTTATTATAAGTATATGAAATCTTATATGTAAGGAATATTTGGAACAATAATTCCAAATACCATGGTTATAGAAATTTGTTTATATTTAGAAAATTATCTAATTTCCGAAATCACTAATTGATTATATTCTCATATTTTTCCTTTGAATTGAGTCGTAAAAGTTAAGTTTTCTTAAAAGCATTAAAAAAACCATGTTATATTATTGTTCAAGTATCATTCTATAAAAGTTTATTTGTATAACTGTATTCTTAAGTTAGTCAATTCTTATAAATTGTACTTCAATCTACAATCCTAAAATTGGTACAGAAGCCTCGGTGGACGACTTAATCGGTTTTTAATTTTTAACATATTTTCGATATAATAAACTGTTACGGCAGTACTGCAGTAAAATGTAATTTCTTCGCTTTTATATTCAATTTCGTCACTGATAATAAATAATACGTCAACACATAAGTTTGTTTCAAGTTTTTAACAATAAAAAGTTACGATTACATTTACGACCACAGAAAAAAGGAAAAGTCTATGTTTTTGATATACAAAAGAGAATAATATATATTAGAAGAAATATGAAATATAATTTAAAATGATCTAATATAATGCTTTTATTATTAGGTAAAGTATAACTGTGTGAGTTATTAATTATAACTGTAGGTAACCCATTTTTCTCATAGAAAATATTATTTATTTTTCATTTTGTCATTTTATTTCCACTTGCCACTGTCGTCGAGGCAATTAATCTACAGAGACAGTTGAGTGAGTCGTTGTATGGACAATAAAACTGTGTTAGAGACATTTGCACTAAAAATATATCTTTTGATAGCACTCATGGCTCTACTATCATTTTAATTTATAAAGAAAAATAATTAAGGTTCTAAACTGGTTTTTGAAAATTTTTAACAATCTAAAAATTAAAAAGTTTTCATGCACAGCCTCTTTTGTGTACTTTTAAGTATAAGAATTCATTTATAAGATAATAACTTCTTAGAAGCCATGTCCGTATTGTTCAACGAAATGAATTTAAATTTTTAGTCACAATTTAATATTTACATAAAGAATGTATAATTTAGAGGCCGTCAAGCCACAGGGGCACAAGGGTGTGATGTAACGCGACGGTTGTGGGTTCAATGCACACTCGAGGGAATGAATTATTATTTATTAATAGTTTAATTTCTTCACTCAAAGACACCCAGGTAATAAGACGACTACCACGAAAGGCGGATCTTTGAAAAATTTCGCGCGTGGGGCGTTCTCCACAGACTGTCTTAATCTAGTGGGGAACCTAGAGGGAACCTAGTGTTCCCTCTGCCTACCTCTCTGTGATTGTGAGATTTAATTAAATTTCAATGTATAATTTATTTTCAATTTGTTTTCAGTTCTTATTCCTATATTACTTTTTACTTTCGTCAATTGTCACAGTGAGACAATCAAAGTAAGTTTCTATAATTTTATTTTCACTCCTACAGTCAAATACCCGCGAGGGAGGCAAGACCTAAATTGACATAATTGATTTCTCTCTATCAAAAATAAAGAAATAGTAATCATGAAAAAATTGAGGCCTGTCATGAGCGCATGGGCACAGGCCTGAGACTATAAATGGGAGAAATAATATTTTATTAATCTCATTTCTTCGCTCCGGTAATGAGGCGAAGCGCGGCGTTGAATTCTGCCACTTAACAAGCAATCCCTCCAAAATTAGATACAGTTTTGTATTTATAAAAACAATGAAAGTCGTGTTTGTGCAGCTTCACGCTGTATCCCGCTTATAGCATGGTAGGCAAAGAGAACATAGTGCTAAAACACACCGTCCCTCACTTTCCGCCGAATTTTTGAGGCATTGGGTGTTGTTAACACACCTTGTAAGACGAAAAATATAGTGTGGTTCTTTATAAAAGCTCTTTTTCTTTAATCATAACAATAATTAATACATCATTCTTCTAGAATGAAGAAGAATGCAAGATAGCGGATCTGTGCGTCCACGACAAGGTGCCGATGTGTGGTATCGATTCTTGCGGCGAAATGAGGACGTTTATCGACACGTGCGATATGCACGAGTTCAACTGCGACAGTAAGAAAGGTAGTCATTCATTATTCTTTTTCTCTTTTAATTCTTCTATTTATTTTCTACGATTATTTAATTACTTTTAGTTTTAGTAGAATTATTATCTAAGAGACCATGGGTCACTGTCAATGCGACAGGTTGTCGGTTGGATTCCCATTAGAGGGAATGAAATATTTAATATTTTATCAAAAATATCTATAACTACAACTGAAAAAAATATCTATAACTCTATTTTATAAGTATTTTGATATTAATAAATTTTATAATAGAACAGATCGTAATTAGATTGCACTTAAAAATATTTTAAAATACCATTTACATTTAAACATAATTATGTTATTTATAGCTAATTTATTTAAAGAAGCAGGTATAGCAAAATGACGTTGTTATTATTTTTTTTTTAATATGATGAAAAATATAAAGGACATTTTTAATTACAATTAAATTTAATGGAATATTAACTAATACATCTGCAATTTCACCAATCACCCTTGACCATACTACAATCATGGGGAAACCTAGAGTTACCATATCACCATATTCTATTTTACTTGTAAATTTTAATTAAAATCACTGTATATTTGCATCCTACGCTGTTGTTTAAACGTAATCCAGTGTATAAAGCGCCTGTCACGTACTCCGTAATGCAGTTCACCTGGACTGATATTGCTATGTAAAATTTAAATATATTTTGACTTTCCTAGCAATATTAAGTATATAAACAGGTTCCCAGTTTTTACTGGCAACATTTATAAATAACAAAAAATGCTGTTTTTATATATGTATCACATATAATTTTAAATCTATTAATATTATTTTCGCCTTGGCTGGCACCTAGTCCAATGTAAGTCCAAATATAAGTATCAATTACACCAGTAATTGTTCCTTAAAATTGTGTTGTTTTATATCTTCCGTTTCTGAGTGACTATAAGAGAATTCACGAACGAAACTACTGGACTTACAAAATCGACATTTAGAAACAAACTAAATTATCATATTTTACATCTTAAATAAAATTCCAGGCAATGAATCCTGTGCACAGGAAAATTTTATACATGTTTTTGTTTTTAGATTTTAAACAGAGACCAATCCATGAGTGCTGGGTGACGTGCAAACGAGGACGCTCCTTCAAGAAGCCCGAATATAGGGCTGATTGTAATGTGAATAAGAATCGACCAGCATAAATAAAATACTTAAATTATTTTAAAACTGTTTTTTTTAATTACATAAGAGTAAAATTTCTTTTGAATCCAAATTCGTCCAAGACACTTGTTGCATGACTAATACTTTTAAAAAGTATTTAAATACTTTATTAAAAAGTATTTGTCTTTTAGTTTTAGTTATAAAAAGATAGAGCCCCTAATAGTACTATCAGAATAAAAGTCTTCCACTTTCCCTATACCTTTTGCTATCTATTGAAGCGAAAATTAATCATATCAGTTTGATTGAGACAGAAATTGGAAAAGTGAACCGCTCGAGCAGAAAATTAATTATCTCCAGTCAATATTTTCTCACTAGTAATTGAACCTATTGATTCCTTATAAAATTGAGACTTGTAGCGCAGGAGCACAAACGTGTGACTATAAATGCGACAGGTTTTAGGTTCGATTCCCTCTCATTTCCTCATACATACAGCGTAAAGAAGAAAAAAAATTTAAAAACGCAGCGTTCAGCTCCGCTAGTCAACTTGCAACGTTTCGATTTGTACAGAATGTGGAGAACAGTGTTTCTTGACATCTACTTGCTTCTCGAGAATATAAGGCATGAGAAATATATATACCTACTTCAAGTTTAGTTATTTAATAGGTATTCACATTTATGATTTAAATCATTATCGACCACTGTGAGAAATAGCAATGCGTCTTTTACGATATTGCAGCGAAATTGCTTTAGCATTTTAAAATATTTATGAGAAATGCTACAAAGGATATTCTTATGTATTTTCATATGTTTAACAATCGAGTTTAATATTTGCTATGCACATGTTGACGGGGCAAAGGTAAGTTTTGTTGAGTTCTTAGCATAGACAGTTTTTTTTAGCTTCAATCTGTATTCCGTGTATAGTGGAGTAGGCAGAGTGAACCTAGTGTCAATATACTCCGTTCCTCACTTTCCTTTGAATTTTCAATACATTGCGTGTTGAGTGGCAGAACTCAACCATGCTCTTGCCTTGTTACCAGAGCGAAGAAATTAAAATATTTATAAATAATAATTCATTTCTCCTAGTGGAAATCGAACTCAACAATAATAGTATTTACAGCCACTGCGCCACGACGGATTTTTCCTAAACAAACAAAAACAAACAAAAACCTGTACACGTCATCTAATGAGACCAGAAAAGGCCAGTCAAATATAAAACATCAGCTCTAATTTTCCCAAGATTTTATTTCATTTTATTTATTTTCTAAACCATAGCTTCAAGAAGAATGCAAGATAGCAGATATTTGCCGCCACGATCAAGTACCAATCTGTGGAATAGACTCGTGCGGAGAGATGCGGACGTTCATAGATACTTGCGACATGCACGAGTTCAATTGTGACAGCAAAAAAGGTAATATTTTCCTAATAACATACATATTTTATTCATGAGAAAATATATGATAGTTATAAATTATCATCATCATCATCATGTGTTTTAGTGGTATGGAAGAAGACTGGCAATAGGTAGTCTTCCTCCACCTGATCTTCAGCTGTTTCTTCTTACCCAACCTTTCAATAGTAAACAGTTTTTCACATTCGTAAAAAATAACAAAGAACTAAGATGATTTTCACCAGCTATTTTCATATTTTCACAACTATAACGTGTGTTTTGATTCACGGGAATCAAACCTTTAATTATAGAATTAAACAATCCTTAAATGCTATACTTATAGGGCTTTGAAATTTTATGTTAAACGAGTAACTAACTGAACTTTAAAAATAAAAACCTGTCTATAAAAATCAATAAATGAACAAACAAAAGTCAGACATAAACAATTTAATATAAAAAAAAAACAACAGTGACTAGACGTCTTTAACTAAGTGACGCATATTTGGACCAATTTATTAAGACCTACATCACACCCATATAGTAAAGAGTACGTCATTGAAATTCTATCAGACAGGGTTCATATCTCGTTGGTGGTCGGTTGGTATAGGACACCCACACTGGCGCCCTTTGAAATCTTCGATTAAATGATTCAACCCTCGCTCCCTTGTGTGCCCATGTACTTATAGAGTGTGTCAGGGAATCCATTCATGATACTTACATCCTATTATTTTTGACATTTTGCTTTCTTTAGTTTTGTTTCAAAACAATTTGTAGATCATTTTTAGAGTTCTGTATCTTTTAAGGAAAAAAGAAACCCTTATAAGATCACTTTTCTGTCCGTCTGTCTGTCAAGAGCCTTCTCAGGAACGCTTGGAGATATCGAGTTGAAATTTAAACCATATGCCCAGATCTAATTTCCCTTGATGTCTTGAAAAATTGTATTAATAAATATTTTATTCCTCCAAGTGGGGATCGAACCCACAATCAGCCACCTCGATATTTTTTAACTGCACGCTGAATCCCGCATATAGCATTGTAGGCAGAGGGAAACTAGGAACCAAGTATTCTAATTCTCAAGACATTGTGTGTTGAGTTGTACCAGAGCAAAGGAATGAAGATAATAAATATGTCCTTTCCCCGAGTGGGAATCGTACTCACGACTATCGCGTTTACAATGACTCGCCCCTGTGCGATAACAGTCTCAAATAAAAATATAAATATTAAATACTGAAAATAGGTATCCTCTACTGTGACCTTAACCTTTCAGAGGTTACTGTAGAGTGAGCTCGTATCTCTAGAATCTAGATCTAAAACAAAGAGTTCAATTTTAAAAACTTAAAAGCTCACGATAAGAGGGCATTTTGTTTTATCTATTATATTGCTAGATACTTGTATAAGCAAAATAAGAACCATTCATATTATTTTGTTAACTTTTTATTTGTCAACTTTTCATTTAATTTTTTTATAGCTTCATGCTATGTCAGGGTAGGCAGATGGAACCTGGGAACATAATAGTAACATATTCTGTGCCCATTAACATTCACTTTCCACCAAATTCTGGAGTCTACTTGGGGGAATATTTAATTTCCCTGAGTGGGAATCGAACCCACAACCTGTCGCGTTTTTTCGCAGGATCGTATACATGCGTATGGCTAGTAGAATACATATAAGCAAAGTATAAAAAAAATGAAATTCAAGATGGCGGCCGCTGATTTTTTTTTTTAGCTTTTATTAGGTACATTTTGGTAAAGAAGAAGTAAGTCAATAATAATTATTTATTTACTTCTTCTTTACTATAAAATCGTTTTAATTAAATAGTTTTTTTTAGTTAATTTATTTTAATCTAGACAGTATACACGAAAGTTTATAAGTTAATAACGCGCGATGTAACAGGTCACCTTATAATCTAATATGTTACGCTAATGGTTCAATGCCCACGGGATTACATATAATATGTAAATGTTTATTAATTTCATAAATGTGCTTACAGATGATTAATTTTTTTCTAAAGCATAATTAAGTTTTTATTTTATATTCTTTTTAATATTTTTCTATCATAACCATCTACTAAATTATCAAACTAGTGGTTGAAACACAATGTTTAAACTGCGGGAATGAATAATCAGGCGAAAAGCGGAAACCTGAGTCTCCCAGGTTAGGTTCCCTCTATATGCGGAGCTCCTATATTCCACTACTAGCGGGATACGGCGTGAAAGCGAGCGTGAATATAAAAGGAGAGATTTCATAAATACAATATCCATCCCAAATCCCAACAGATTTCGTCCAGAAGCCAGTCCACGAGTGCTGGGTGACGTGCAAGCGAGGTAGGAGCTTCAAGAAGAGTGCATATGGGGCGGCATGTGACCTACAAAACATAATAAAGTAATATCGATCGATGAAATTCCATTTCATAGCAACAGTTTTCATTGCATTCTATTTACATTTATAGTTTTAAAAAAAATATGCTAATAGTTTTTTGTATGGTTGTAATAAAATTTGAAAAAAAATACTGTAAAAATACAGTTGTTTCAGGTTGTAGAGTCAATTACGGCGTGACCATAGCGAAAAAAATGGAAATATTTTTAGTTAATGAATCCTTCGAATGGGAATCGAACCCAACCTGTCGTGTTTACAGTTACAAACGAAATACTTAATTAATACCATTTTTGTATTCTTATACAAGCATTGTATATGTATAAACTATTACTAAATCTATATATATTTTTTAAGATCTATTTACTACCATTTTCCGGGTGTTTCACGAAACCGTTTTAATACTTTTATCCGTTTCACAAAAATCCAATAAAGTTTTTCGCGTCCATTAGTGCAGTGCGCTTCGTCAAAGTATCTTTTAAGTATAGCTAACGTTTAAATATAAAGATATTTAGAATATACGAAATAAAGATTTCATTATGCGTAAAGAATTTCTATTTTCTAATTAAAATACTATTTATAACTTCAATTTCGTAGTGGCATACGTGGCATAGGGCAACTAGGGTGTGATTGCAACGCGACGATTATGGGTTCGATCCCCACTCGGGGGAATGAATTATTATTTATTTATATTTTCATGACGTTGATTACCGCCACTTGACGCGCTCGAATACCTTGGAAAATTCGGCACAAAAGGGGGGACGGAGTGTCTCAACACCATATTCCCTCTACCCTGCTGTGTGCAGGATACAGCGTGAAGCTAATAATTGGATTTTAATAGTAAACTAAATTGAAGTTATACATAAATACTACCCCCGATTAAAAATTATTTTTCGGAATTTTCTAAAGAATTCTTAAAAGCTTATTATTGCTTAAAATCATTAAAGCAAATTTCACTCAATATGAAAAGAGAAAACACAGAAAACCTTGAATGATCATATAAGATAATAATTAATTAATAGTAATTAATAATTAATGATAATAATTAATTCAAAAGTATATAAATAAAAAAAATATGTAAAATATTTTATTATAACAAAATATTAAAAGAACAATAACTTACAACAAGGCACTTATTGCTCGAGATCACAGCTCTTAATAACGAATATCCTATACGATATTCTTCATTATTTTAATAAAAAAAATATTAGCAACTAATTCATTATATAATAAATTACTTATCTACTACAAAAACAATGAAACATATATATGTAAATTTTAAAATATATGTCTGTATGTACAATATGGCGGTCATACTACACGATAATTTGGAAAATAGATAAACCAAAAAAATATTCTAAAATTTGACTTAAAATTCAATTCGGTAAACAAAATGAGTATAATCGATAAATTTAATTAAATCAAAACAATCAATTTTCAATGCCTATCCAAGAAACCAGCACTTTTAACAATATCGTAGATCCTTTGCCTCGGTATCTTCTCAGCTTCGCGTTCCACAACCTGCATTTCCTTCTTCGTAAACCATGACTCTTTAGCCAATCCTGCAGCTATCGCTGGGTTACTGTAGAACGCGTGAGACTTCAGCAGCTCTGGTGGTAGCAAGGCTTCGCTGGCTGCATTCTGTTCCACTGCAGGATGGGAATGGATTACTGGGCCGCTATGAGCGTATTCGATTCCCGGCAAGGCTAGAGGTTGGGTGAATATCAAGGCTGGTAGAGCCTGAGCAATTGCGAAAACAGATGCAGAGACGATTAAGAAATTCATGTTGATCTGAAAAATATATATTATAATTATTAATTGATCTGAAGATAAGAAATTGTAATTTTGTTTTCAAGTGTGTATTTGATAGCGATGTTTCTGAAATAATTTATAAATTTTGAAGTAAGACGACAGGTTACAGTTTTTCTATCTTAGTTTTCTATATAGGAATCATTTATGGTTTCTAACCTAGCAGGGCTTAAAATAAAAAAAACAGAATTCGGAAATTGGGGGACAGACGTATCTTAATGGGAATCAATTGTCTTAACACTAAGGTTCCACGACGAAAGTAGCACGACGACGAAAAGTAATGAAACATTAAATTTAAAACGAACGACCTATTGTTAGTATTATGACGATAATCGTTATTGCTTTGGAAATTACATATATAAAACAGTAAGTAGGGTAATTAGTACATTTTGGCGCGCTTTACTTAATTAATAATTAACTCAGTTATTCCAATATTCAAGGTTTTTTATTGTATTTGCACTTGTGAATAACAATGCAAATTTAAAAATTATTTAGCAATATAATATAAACATTACTAAATTTTTTGTTACACAACTACGTTAGGATAAAAATAATAAATTACCAGAATTATATCTTAATTTATAATAGCTTTCACAACAAATATGAATTAAGAAAGTTAATTCAAAAAACTTACAACATACACACAACAAGAATAATTTTAAAAAATCGATTTTTATATAAAAAGGAAATATTGATTGGAAGACATAAGAAAATTATTAAAACAAATTAAACATTTATTAAGTTACCCAAATTTTGTATCATAAGTTAATCCAAGACAAAAAATTTAAAAAAAAACTCCAATATAAGAGGTATTTGAGTAAGAAGTAATTATAGTTACTTAAATTATATTTTAATAAAAACACCAACATTTATACCATTTTCTCATAACAAAAAAAACATACAAAAATAACCAATTTTCCACATTAAAAAAAAACCGCACAGTAAAAAAATCTAAACCGAACTTACTTCACTCGAACCACGGTCAACAATCACTACCTGCGCGTGCGCAGCGCCGCCAGTATATAAGCCTTTTACAAGCAACCTTCTGCCCACTTCCGTAATGTGCATCGGTTGTACGTAGAATAATATTTAATATTGGAATTATAATTATTAATAAAGGCCAATAGACCTGTTTATGTTTAACTAAGCTAGTAACTAGTATTTAACTATACTACCGACTAACGCGCGGCTTCGCCCGCTTAAATGTATTGTTATATATAATAGCTTAATTATACAAAATCTTTGCATAATTCTGGAGGCATTGCGGAGGAATTCGGCGGAAAGCAGGGAACGGAGTGTCGTAACACGAGGTTACCTCCGCCTATCCCGCTGTGTGCAGGTTACATTGTGAAGCAGGTTTTTTTTTACATAATTTGCAGCCTATGTATTATTCTGGTGTACAAACGATATTACTCTAAAGTTTCATCTAAATCCGTTCAGTAGTTTTGGCGTGAAAGTGTAACAGACATCCATCTTTAAATAATCTATTAAATTTTGTATCAACACATTAATGAGCTTCTAATATGAGTAAATTAAAAGATGTCCGCACCAGAAGGTGTCAACGCATTTTATTCTCACGCTTTCCGTCCGAATTTTCAAGCAATTGATTGTGGAGTCGCCTTTTGTTGAGCAGGGAAACGATAACAGTTTCAAAGTTCATGGGGATGTTTGAATGGGGATCTAACTCACGAACATCGAGTTTACAGCCAGCTACTGCGATTAAATCAAAAATCACCTTCACGCTGTATCCCGCACTCAGCAGGATAGGCAGGTGAAATCTATTGTTAAGACACTCCGTTCCCCACTTTCCTCCAAATTCTGAAGGTATTGTGCGGAACCTCGAAACCAGAACGAAGATAATATATTAAAGATAGATAAAAATCATAGAAAACGGCCGTACAATAATAAAATTGAACACAAATCAATAAGCTATTTCAATATAAGTACGACAAAGTTCACGAGGTTGTTTGCCTTGCGCCGTCACATTGATCAAAGGTACCTACAGCCACAGGTTGGATAGCTTCCGCCGCCACTTCCTAGTTCCGGACGTTATTCATGTTAAATGATATTTCTAGATCAAAGCTATGGAATTAGCTCAGGGTGAATATTTATGTATATAATTGCATATATAATGAAAAAAAATCAGCTTCACGCTGTATCCCGCACACAGCACGGTAGGCAGAGGGAACCTAGTGTTAACATTCCGATTCCCCACTTTCTGACGAATTCTGGAGGCTTAGCCTGTTGAGTGGCAGGACTCAACGCCGCGAAGAAATGGAAATATAAACGTAAATAAATATTTCACTTCCTCGAGTGGGGATCGAACTCACAACCGTTGCGTTACAGTCACCCTGCGCCGCTGCGCCATTACGGCCTCAACGGCATATATAATGGGTACTTGCATATAAAAAGAAGAAGTGATATTAATTGCTTTTTAAAATATGTAGCAAGAGTCAGGACTCTTTCCTCTCTCGCTATTTGATACCCAAACAGGACAATGAATATATTTTAATATGTATTATTTCCACTTTATTAAGATCGGTGGTGAGTTTTACTAAGCGTTATTACAATCTAGATTTTGGAACTAAAAATGGACTTATCACTAGGTGACCTCTGCCATGGTTGCTATGCCGAAAAATATTTAGTTCAGTCCAGTTCTTTAGGAACGCGGTTTTAGCGTGCCAATTGAGCACAAATGCGGGACGAGCGGGACTTTGAGACAAAGGAGATGACAATTAGTTATTTCTTAATTTCAGTTTTAATTTTTTTTTAAATTTTACTTACGATTTTAATTTAAATTAGAAATAATAGTAATGAACAGAAAGTGAAAAAACAAAATTTTAAAAAGCCACAAACAAGGCTATCCGTGCCTACCAAAATTTATTAAGAAATATTTCACAATTTGTATTAATATAAAATACTTTCATATCATATTTAATAACAATATAAGTATTGTATTACATTCAATAATTAAAGGGTAAATTTACAACCACTTAATTAGATAATGTGCAATCCACGTGATACAGGCCATTAACTGTATCGCGGTCACGGCCGGGTTTGAAACCCGACGTGGTGACTTTAACAATTCGACATGCTTTCGAGATTACAACTTAATTTTCTACTTAATTCTTTACAAATATTATGATAATTTCAATGAACCTATTTAAATGGATAAATCGTATATATTTAGTATTAAAAGTAAAATCAAATCAGCTTCACGCTTTATCCCGCACACAGGCAAAGGGAACCTAATGACTCCAGACTTTCTAACGAATTCCGGCATTGTGTGTTGAGTGGCAGAACTCATCCTCGCGCTTTGCCTCAACACCAGAGGAAAGAAATGGAAATATAAACATAAATAAATATTTCACTTCCTCGAGTGGGGATCGAACCCACAACCGTCGCGTTACAATCACACCTTGTGCCGCTACGCCTTCCTTTCTCTCTCTCTTCTTTAAAAATTAATATAATAAATAATTTTAAAAGCCAATTGGGTCGGTCTATCTTAATATAAAATTCTAAACGTTACTTATATATTACACAACTTTTAAACCTTACGTACACCGACGAAGACATGTTTTTTTTTTCAACAAAACATACGTGATGAGTAAATAAATTGTATGACGTAATACAAGACAATTGCAAAATAAGAGCTGCTTACTTTTCCTTATTTTATTATTTTTAGTTAGGTGATTACGTATAACGGTTTCTATGGTAGATATCGTGCCAGTCATTAAAGTCATTAATTGTCATGGTGTAGGGTAAGTAGACATATAAATATATGCTTCGATGGAAAGTGGAGGTTTCCCTCTGCCTATCCTGCTGTGTGCAGGATGCAGCGTAAAGCTGATTTAATTTTAGTTTTTATTTTAATTAAAATAATAAATAATAAATATGCCAATTTCATGAATACCATTGTTTTTTTATCCACGTATTTTGTATTTCACTTGTTATTTTGAATCCTGATAAAAGTTATTTTCTTCTACCCACTAATTAACTTTAACTCCCACTCTGTTCTAAGATCAAAATGTTTTAACTAAATTAAATCACTTATAAAAGATTGCTTTGTTTAGGAAAAGCCATAATCGATTTTTTAAATTTCTTTCATCAGGGCAGGAGTTCGAATAGAGCTCGAGCCCAAGTTAAATTACAACTCATTTTATTTCTTTAGTAAGAAACTTAAAAATTATTGCAATGGATTATTATTAAAAATATTTTAAAAAAACATCTTACTAAGAGGTTTTTTTTAAAGATTTTAGTTAGTAAATGAAAATATTTTATATGAAAATTCTCTCAACTGAAGATCGGTCATGATGTTACTTATATCGTCTTTAGTAATTATGATAAATATTTCGAAATTCTAGAAATTAAAATTAGTCACTAACTATTATTTGTTTTTTTTACGAAAAAAATATATAAGATTAAGATTAAGATTGTAGAAACAAACAATAAAAATCTTTTTTTTTAATTCACCAAGGCTAGTCACCAATTGCTGTGTATATAACCGCTGTAACTCAAAAAATCGTTTTACTAATTTAAAATATTGAAATATTATTTAGCAAGAATATTCGGTGAAATTATTAATCGTTTATTATTAGGAAGAATTTTGAATTGTATGTACTTAGAATTTCTATTATTTATATGTAAAAGTAAGGTTTGGAAAACCCCCTCTCTTATTCAATATACAAATTAGATGGAAAATCTAAAAGATTAACGATTTCAAAATTGATTAAAACTTTCATATGAGTGTAAAGAGTTTTCTTATAAAATTAGAGCTGAAATATTTTGTAAGTAGAACACCGTTGTACACGTGTCATGTAAATAGGTTACTAGATCGTTTTAAGATCTTGTGAAAAATGAAGAAAATATAGCCCTTTTGTTTGAATAAAACCCAGAATGTCTCACTCATGGCATGTACGAGTATTACAAGTACTACAAGGCATTGTGTGTTGAATGGTAAAACTCAACGCCGCACTATACCTCTTTACTAGAGCGAGAAAATGAAAATGCAAAAAAACTTTCCTCATTATATACATGTACAATCCATTTAAAAATATTACCTATTCACTGTTGATTCACTTTTCCAAAAAGTCAAATTAGATAGAGTCTTATTAGGATAATAAAATTAATCTTCCTAGTCAGTTTAAAATAAAGCAAATTCTAATACTCACAGTGTGGCACAAAGCTTACTTTTTATTCATAAAACAGCCGTATAACTATAAAAAAGAATAGCGGTAGAGTAAATATTTTTTCTATACAAACTTCCCTTACATATTCATATAACGATTTCTCAAGCAGCCAGCGGGGCCAAGTTCAATGCAATTTTAACGAGGTTACCTAACATGTGACTACGACTACGTGCCTTGCTGCCTCACTGAGCGGAAACAACCTATTAAAAATAAAAAGATGCTGGCAATTTGTTTACAAATGAATAAAAGGTTAACTACTTGTTTTAGTGATAATTGATAATTCACAAATATATGCCAGAATTTATACTTAAATTGTACCTTTAGGGGAAAATCTAAAAAATATGATAAACGTTTCCAGTATTCCTTTCTGCTTGTTTGTTTTTCAATGAAACGAATCTCTTTACTCTCTTTTCTACGTCACAAATAATTCAATTTCATGAAGTTGTATCACAATCATTTTTTTCTATGGTTAGCATTAGCACAATTCTTATTCTATTAAGCATATGCAAATTACATATAGTTGATATGTTGATAATTACAATGTATTACAATAACAAGTATTTTGTATATACGAGCATACATTCCATTAAAAAACCTTAAATTATACAGAACAATGAAAACGTTATCAGCTTTTTATCTTCGTATAGGGTACCTTGATATTAAACATTAATTACAATACTGGTGACAGTCTAATACGTGTGTTCTCACGATTTTAGATTAATTACATCTCAAGGTTAATCTTATAGTGAGAGGAAACTTCATTTAAAAAAGAATTCTTTTATACTCTAATTGCTTAATCAAATTCCTTGCCTTCATTATGATGACCAAATTGAAAATCATCATCGACATCATTTACATGCGGAGTTACCCGCCGAGGCCAGTGGGTTGTGTCTTCTAAAATCCTAAAGCGATTTCCGAAACGGGCTTTAAGTATTTGGAGGAAATCTCTTGTTTCACCTTTGAGTGTGGTTTCCCATGTTTTTGGTCTGTCACAATGTTTTGGATATATCTCGCAAGGATCAGAGAAAGTCTGTGTTATGCTGGTTGTTGTTGATGTTTCAATAAAAGGAATATATTTATGTGAGCTGGATGGCGTTGAAGTGATTGTTATAGTAATTTCCATTGTAGTATGAGTAGTTGAACTAACACTTGTATCTAAACTATTTTGCGGGGTCGTTGCATTAAAAGGACGCGCAGTACATGATGTTAAAATAGATTTAGTCTCGTTTAACACATTTTTACTTTCGCTTGTTGATAATTCTGTTGTCTCTTCAGTTGTTGGTATTGTTGTTTGAATTATAGGTATTGTTGCGTTAGTTGTCGTCTCGCTTATTGTTGATTCTGAAGTAATTATTTTTTGTGTAATAGAATCAGTCAAATTTGTTATATTCTCTGTAGTTACATCACTAGCTGTTTCCTGTGTGGAGGTGACTAGCTTAGTGGTGGTCATTTCTGTTGTAGTTGAAGTGGTGACGGTAGTTTGTGAAGTTTCGTTCAACGATGTATGTACCATTGGTGATGTTTGTGTAGGATTAGTCGAAGTTTTCACACTTTCTTCAGAACAATTATTATCCATTCTAGTTTGATAATACACTGTCAAATTATTGTAAATTTATTTCAATGAAATATGCTGTAATATCTCCACTTTGGTAGTAAAGAGAATCAAGCCACGACTCAAACATGTATTTTACTTTGGCCAAATATGTGACTTTACTCTCTTCACCATAAAATGACGATATACAAAACATAAATTTAAACTATAAAAATAGTGGAAACTGTCGGACAAAATTATGTATTATCTATAGCATCATTCTTGAAATAGAAAAAAAAATGTAAAAAAATACCATACCAGCATAATTTAGAATGATGTTATTTTTTTCAGCTTCACACAGTATTAAACATATATATAAGTATGGTAGGCAAAGGGAACCTAAAATTAAGACACTATCCCCAACTCTCCGCCTTTTTTGCGGCATTGGGTCATGAGTGGCGAGACCTAACAGCTCGTTTTCCTTTGTTACCAGAGCAAAACATAACTTAATAAACAATAATTCATTCTCCCGAGTGGCAATCGAAACCACAACCATTGCGTTTACAATCACACCTATACCACTGCATCTCAATGTATTTACATATATCTCTTACAAAATATTTTTATGTAACAGAAAAAAACATTTAAGTATAACATAGGCGTTGAGTATGAATGTTCTTATAAATATGTGCGCTACACGAGGCTCATCAAATATCGATTTAACAAAATAAAGGAGGCATACCTTTTTGATTGTCACAATTGTATTCGAACATATCACATTCATCCAAAAACATTCTGTTATGTTTTAAGTTGGTTTCGAATCCACATATGGGTGTCCAGCTATGATTGCAAGTTTGCGCAAATAGGCAGAATTTTGGTGGCTGACAATAATCAATTAAATAATAAATTAATCAGCGGAATTCAACGCTGTGTCTCACCTCGGCACTAGAGCGAAGAAATGAAAATATTAGATATTTCATCTCCTCGTTTGGGGGGTAACAGACACACGCTCGTGCCCCTGCGCCACCAGTGGCCTCAATGACAACGGTAATAAATAGATATTAAAATTGCTTTTTATTTATATTTAAAATTAAAGTTAAAGTTATATTTATAAAAATATAATGGCGTACCGGTATGTAATGTTCTAAAGTGAATCTGTACCATAAATTTAAAAGTAAAATTAAATTCTGTAATTGCTCTAACATCTTTCTGTGGCGCTTCAGTTTTTATTATGCCACGAACATTTATTTTTTTAGACGAATTGAATATTTTACTGCATTTAAATAATAATGTTATTCAAATTTAAAAGACTTTACATTTTATGCTCCATAAATAATATATTTTTCTTATTTAAGTGAATCGACTCTCAATTTATTCTAAGAAATCAGATTTATCGTTATTTATTTTCTTTTTAATAAAACCCTTTACAACTTTTACCATTTTCTTTCCATTTTTTATAACTGTTTCTTTTTTCAATATCACTGTCCTAAGCTTCTTAGTGCTTGTCTTCTTCGTGTCCATTTTCACCGTTGTCAATTTGTTAGTCGACGTACTCGTCCGCCTTTTTTTCTTTTTCCATGTTGGAGAGTATCTTCTTTTTCCTTTCAACATATGAGCTGGTAGATTAATCTTTGTTGTACTTCTAGGCTTTTCAACCATTCTTCTGGATGGTAGGAATCGATACTTAACTCCCATTCTGTGAAACCTGTGGTCCGGACACGTAGGTATTGAAGGACATGGTGGATGCGTCGGACACTGCGTTACTGGTACGATAAAGCACTCTGAATAGTTAATGGCAAAATAGTCTGCAAAAACAAAACATGTTTGAAAGTATAAATTAATATTTATTAAAAAAAAAACGTCAATATATCGTAGTAGTTTTTTTAAAGATAAATAATGAACATTTTATTGGGTGGATAATGGACGACCAGGTGGACCAATGACCTTAAAAAGACAGCGGGAATCCGCTGGATTCAAAGGCCGCAGGACCGGACGGAGTGGCGAGAATTAGGGGAGGCCTATGTCCAGCAGTGGACGTTGAAAGGCTGATGGATGGATGGATGGATGGGTGTATAATTTTTTAAGAGAATATTAGAAAATAAAGTAATATATAGTAAAAAAATAAATATTAAGAATGCAATTTTCATGTACAAACATTACACACCACTCTCAAAATCGCAATTATATTCGTACATATCGCATTCGTCGATGAATAATCTTTTACTGGACGTCTTCTGCTCATCTTCAGTGCCACACTCCGGGATCCAAGTGTGATTACAAATGTCAGCTAGTAGACACCAATGTAAAGGCTGAAAAAAAAATTTTTTAGAGAGTGTTATTCCACTCTTAGAAGCCATAATTATATTATTATGGCTTAGTGGTTAGTCCGCCTGGACGGTTTCCGAGAAGTGCCGATTCAAATCCCGCTACGTTCAATTTTTTGTATGGTTTCTTAAAAAAATAGTGTGAATTAAATTAATACAAATACAGTAGAGATTATTATAAGGGAAGTAAGAAACGCTTTATTTGGACGTAGGCAGCAAAGCCACTTGTATCACCATCTTTTTCCCACTAAGACATACACACATAGCAGGATAAGCAGAGAGAATTTGAGAACCTAGTGCTACGACACTCCAGTCCACATTTCCTACGAATACTGGAGGATTTTGCCTCGTTACCAGAAAAGGTAAAGGTATCAGAAAAGGTAAGGCATTAGGCACTTTATAAAAACGTCATAAATTAGTATTATTTTTCGCAAATTTACTAACTAATAAAATATATTAAATAAGAAAATAGGTCTCTAAAATATGATATGTAAAGTATATGAGTACGCTCGAATGGTGAGTGACCTTTATCACGAAGTAATGAACTGTTAATCTTCCCACGCGTGATAAATTATCCTCAAATGTGGAATGACATTTGAGTTTTTTTTTGGAATAACAAAATGCTTGGAGATTGAAATAACAACGATATTTTTATAATTTGTATTAAAACGTAGATATTGTGAACAGATGTGAGTGGGGAACGGAGTGTATTAACACTAGGTTCCCTCTGCCTACCCTGCTGTGTGCGGGATACGGCGTGAAGCTGATTTAAAATAATTTTCATTTTAGAAATTGCTGTTTCAATGAGCGTTAGATGGTACATGTTTCAAAAGGTGAGTTCTCATTCGTTTTTAGTTTTGCAACATTTATTATTATAATACTATAATTTTAATTATTTCATGTTCAAAATTATTAATATTTTTCATACTATATTTTCAATGTCTTTATTACCGTGACGTTTACGTGACATTCTGATACAAATATATGTATGTACAAATGTTAAACATAATGAGGAAATGAATAATTTGCCAGATTAATTAATATGAACTTTGTAGCATAAACATACGTACCCAAACAAAATGCTGCTTTGAAGGACAAGGTATCAAAAATATACCTAAAGAATAGAAAAAATCTTATTCTTTTTAATGAAGATTATTAAAATAAATTTAAAAATATTTATTTGGGTGTAATTTTATATAAAAAAAACCAATACCGTTAAAAATAGAATTCTTTTACAAAACACTTACCTATGTACAGTGAGTCATAAAACATTACTGATCGATATTATTTTTTCATATTGATATTAGATTTTATTACATACGTTCGATATTTTACGAATAAAACACAATTAACTCTCTCTCTCTCTCTTAATTCTGAATTCTTATAGCGAAATAAAATATTTCTTAAATCTAAATATTATGAAATTATCAAATAATTTTAATAGGTATGTATGTAAGCATGTAATTGTATGAGTAATACTTTAAAACTTTATAGAAATAAATAAATAATTTAATAGTAGTATAAGCGGTGTTGAGTTCTACCACTCAACACGCAATGCCTCCAGAATTCGGTAGAAAGTGGGGGACGGAGTGTTTTAACACTAGGTTCCCTCTGCCTACCCTGCTGTGTGCGGGATACAGCGTGAAGCTGATTTTTTTTTAAGTAGCATAAATTTCCTTTTATATAAAAACAAAAAAGGCTGAATTTCTAATATATTGAAATTAATTTTAGTAAAACCTACTACCACGAGAAGATGATCTACACTACCTTGACCCTACATATTTTGAAACGAAGGCCAAACAAACGTTGCACAATTAGAATAGAAGAATTAGTCTTTAGATACAGTAAACAGAATAGATGACATCGATTTTGTAAAATTATGTTAATATTATTTATCCTGACAGTGTTATAGAAAAGCGCGGAGTTGAGCCCGGAAAGTCAACGTGCTACATCACGAAAATTGGGCGGAGAGTGGAGTTTCTCATTTCTAGGTTCCCTCTGTCAACCCTTCTGTGCGGGAAAGCGTGACCCTGGGAATAAAATATGCAACAGGATAAGGAACAGGACAGATATTTGTATATTTATATTTTTATATATTTGAGACCAGTGGTGACGCAAGAGCACAAAATGTGACTGTAAACACAAAAGGTTATGGGTTCGATTTCAACACGAGGAAATGAAATAATTAATATTTTAATTTAATCCCTCCGGTTTCGAGGCAAACTCGACTCGAGTTACCCTAGGCACCACCTCCAGAATTCGAAAAACCTTTAGATTTATATATTTAAAATAAATATATTTAAATAACCCATAAATACATTCATTTTCTTCTACATAAAACGCTAAAATCTTATAAAAGCTTTGCAACGTTAAGCTAAAAATAGCATCAAGGGATGCATACTCTGTCATACCAATCATAATCTTCACTCGAAAACGCTCCACGACCGAGAAAGCTGAACTAGTATTTCGTATTATAAATACATATAAAAGTACGTAGACGAATAAACGCTATTTTCTTTGAAGAAAATTGTTATAGGCACTTCTACAAACTGTTCGCAGTTAGTTAGAATATGCATATACATTTTCTATAATTTTCATTTATATTAAATGAAATCACATATTCTTTTTGAGGGCGTCGCGTCGTGGCGCACTGGCGAGGCGTTTAAGCGTTTGAACGCGAAGGTTTTGGGTTCGATTCCCTCTCGGAATTACTTATTTTCATTTCCTCGCTATGATAAGCAATCAGTCACGCAATCAGTCACAAAATGGACAGCAAGTGGGTAGCAGAGTACTTTAACACTATGTTCCCTCTGCTTACAATGTTATGAGGAAGAAAACGACCTGTCTTACTTTTCCTTTTCCTTTTCTAACTGAATTATCAAAATCAAATTATATATAATTTCTATTCTGATGCCTATAAAACTAAATGCAAAAAGTATATGTAATATTTACGAATAGTTTATCTCGCTAAGAGCAAAGCTGAGAACTCTTGTTAAATAGTTATTCTTTTTAAGTTAGCTAATAATACAAATATATGGTGATTCCTAATGGGGGTCAAACTCACGACCATCGCCATTAAAATAACTAGTTTCTCAACTGCATCACTATGAGGTTTTATTAACACGACCTTCAAATACATACATTTTATATCAATATTTTATCATAATGTAAAAAAAATTTAACTCTCTTGAAGTTCACGCTTGATTAATGAAAATTACTAGGGCTTAACCATTGTCAGCGACCGCAAAACCAACAGGGTTGTCAAATATAACTTTGAAATATTCTGAAAGTGGGTAACGACGTTGAAACACGCGTTATCTCGCCCACACAGGAAAGGATAAATGATATAAAGTAAATATACACATTATATATGATATAATGAATTATTTACTTTTTAATTAACTTTACTGGCCCAAGTTGCTAATTAATATATTGAAGTTACACTAAGGCGAAAGCCTCGGCGTTAAGTTCCGCCGCTCAACACGCAATGGCTGGAAAAATTCAGGAGAAAGTGATGAATGGAGTGTCTTAACACTAGGTTGCCCCTGCCTACACTGCTGTGTGCAGGATACAATATGAAGCTGATTTTATTTTTTTTTATTTAGGTAAATTCAATGTTTATTCTTATTTCTAGTTGTTATATCATCTATATTCAAATTCAAGGCTCTAAACTCTATGAGTAGATAATAATATTTTAACATTCATATCTATTATTGTATACAACCTCGATAGTGAACTATACAGCGAATTAAAAGGACAACCGATCAATAAACACAAAAGAGCAAACGTCGACTTTTTCTTATAACATTTACCTACATTTGTGTTGTTTTCCTTTTATTAAAAATTTAACCCTAAAGCTATACACATATTAAATAAGATTAACTCTAATTAATATAGAACAGTCGCCAACGCAAACTTGTCTATATTATTACGTAACACCCACATACCCGAATTGATTTTTGTTCATCTCCCCCCTGAAATACGCATGCGTCGACTTAAACACACACAAACTCAAAAAACTCACACACCAATCCCCCCACTTTGATGTTATATAGAAATTTGAACTTTATACTTATTAAAGATAAAGTTAAGTTTCGTGTAAACTATTAGATGGTATTTTTAGACCATTTGTTCCTATAAGGGAATACACAGACGCGCCCTCTTCCATGCAAATGTGGTAACTCGTCACGGAAGGTTTTCTGATCTGTCTATATTTTATTTAATATCGCGTATTTGAGCATTGTTCTCCCAACTAAACCACATTAGTGTCGATTTGGAGTCACCGGAACGCGGGTTGCTTAGATTAGGAACCTTGGGAACCTCCTTTTGTGGTATAAAAGGCTGTACTAAAAATAGGTTGTCCGATATACTTGTGGGGAAAACCTAGTAAGCGTCCCATTCATAAAGTACATTCATTTGGGCTCGGGCAGTGAAGGTGCATAGGTCGGGGTGTCTAAAGTGAATGAAGATTTAGATAACCATCTGTGAAATACTTTCGGATTTTCTTTATCTGCTAGAAAAAACACAGCAGCTAACATGTAAGTAATATTTAAGTTTTTGTTTTAAAATTTTGAACTATATAGAAAAGTGAACGCCAATATCGAGAAGAAAACGCCTTGATTGGATATAATTCAATTATTTATTTTAAATATCACATTATAGATCTCCATACCACGTAAACACCCATATGTATTAATATTTATTAATATTGGTTTTTGATTAAATACTAAAAGTGTACGTCGACACTGTGAAGAAAAATATTGATTTCTTTAAATAATATAATGTGCATTAGATTTCTATTTAATAAGATAAAATTCAAAGAATTCCTATAGAAATAAATATGGTTAAATATTATGACGATTACATCCTAAAAAATTTGATAAACTATCTCTAATTAAATTATTATGTTTAAATTCCTAATTTTATTATCTTATATATTACGTAATACTTGTTGGGAGAACACAGGAAGCATTCCGCCTGTTGACCGGTTAAATAATTATGTTAAAAAAAATATTTATTTTGTTTTTCTTTAATTTATAAGTATACAATAGTGTGACTGTAAACGCAACAGGTTCGATTCTCACTCAAGGAAATTAAATATATAATATTTAAATTTTCTTTGCTCTGCTCCAGTGGCGGAAAATGGAGGACGGAGTGTCTTAACACTAGATTCCCTCTGCCTATCCTCGTACATGCGGGATACAACTATAAGTACACATTTAACTAACAAGATTTACTACAATAGTTAATAATATGTATAGGACGAGCTCTCGTAGACTCTTAATGGTAGTCTTCAAAGAAAACGTCGATATAGCGTTTTACTCGAGCCTTATGGCTCTTGAATTTCATGTTCCATGTCATCGCAACCCTTCTGTCTCTATATCTATATAAAGTATAGTATAAATGTATGTTTATTAGAACAGCCATATGGAAGCTAAGAGTTTCCTCTTTACACGCCCCCGGCATTCAGTGAAAATGGGGAACGGAGTATCTTAGCACTAGGTGCCCTCTGCCAATCCTGCTGTGTGCAGGATATTGCGTGAAAATATCTACATATGGTAGTACATTTACTTTTAGTATTAACTTATATAATCTAAGCTAAGCCTTAGAAAAACAGTCTTGGTTATGTTTAAGAAATTATTTGCTTGTACTACGAAACTCTATAAATGCTAATAATGTTTTATGAAAATTTTTCACAAGAGTTACAACAGACCTTATTGTATAGATATAGTATGCAAAACTAGTTGTAGAATATTTCTTTAAACATATAGTTATATGTTGCATTTTTATAAAAGAAATAACATGTTCATAGCCACTTATATAAATACAGAACGAACTGAGTATTGATTCTTCAATCAACGGTAGTTTTCCCAGTAGCTTATAGGAAATTCATGATAAAGTATAAGGAAACGATAACTCGACAGATCTGGAAACTTAAATGGAACATACGAGAGAGATGGTTCACTATTGAATATTTAGTCTACCACCACTCCACCACCACCCTTCTTTGATCAGATTCCATTTGACATATGTAGTAAAGTGCTAATTTGTAGATAGCAAAATAGTCGTGTTCTACTTTTTAAAAAAAAATATCTTATGCGTGTTTACCTATATAACACTTTTAATCAAAAAAATCAACTTCACGCTGCATCCCGCACACAGAGTATACAGAGTATGAGGGACCTAGTGTTAAGACGCTCTAGAGGACGTATTCTGGAGGCGTTAGGTGCTGAGTGGCGAAACTCAACACCGAACTTTGCCTTGACACCAGAGCGAAAAATGGAAATACGTATAACTTTAAATAAACATTTCATCTCCTCAGTTAGGGATAGAACCCACAACCAGTCGGCTTTACAATCACACTTTGTGCCCCTGCGCCAAGACTGGCCTCAAAACTCTTATTGGAAATCAAATATTTCGAAATTATCTAGATACCCTAGGGATAATTCCTATACCATTTAAATCTACGTACATAGGTAGGTTGGCATCTATTCTTGGAAGTCTATTTCTATTGACATAAAGTGACTTGACTTTATTACTGAATGTCATGAGTTTAAGTTGTCTCTTTACTGCTATATACGGAATACAATATGAAGCTGAAAAAAGGGGGTTTTTCTTCATAATAAACATAAAAATTTGGAATGTTACTCAGAAGCGGGAAGTTACAAAATTGACTTTCTCATCTATACTTATAATAAAATCGTAAGAGGGTCGGTATCTGTACTTGGAAGATATTTAAAAAAAAATGTTATTGGGAACCTTTATTAACCTAACGTAGCCCAAAACAATTATTTTTTAAATTTTTGTCTGTTTGTCTGTGCGTTTGTTATCGCTAATCTCAGAAGATTTAGATGCGGTTTTCACTATTGGATTCTGGCAAGCTTCCGAAAACATATAGGGTTTATTTTATTACAATCAGTTCATAAATAAAAAAAATATGTCAATTTAAAGCATTATTTACATGATTCTAATAAATTTACATTTTAAACAAATTTAAATCTTCCTGTTTATCAGAGTTGACAAAAAAACAAATTAGATTTAAAAAAATCGTTCAATGACTTAAAATATATGTCACTTCAGTAATAAACCACATTTAACAGATTTAAATCTGGTCTACATAGCGGTAATACGAATGCGGGTCTGAACTTCATTCGTGATGTTATCTTTTATATGTATTTAGGACAAAGGAATGTTTTGTTAATTCGCCTGAATAGAGGAGAGTTTCAATTTACGTATGTTATGTAAAACTCAAATATTAAACTAAACTCAAATATTAAGCTGGTATAATGTTAAAATTATTGTTTTAAATAATATACATACCTACCTACAATTATATTACTGTACTAGCGGACGCGCGCAGCTTCGCTTGCTTATTTAGGGGGTGAATTCTAGAAAACCCTGAAACACATGTTCAATTAAATATTTTTAAGAGTCTAAATTTCAAATTTTATAAAAATCGGTGCCAAATTTTTTTTTTCCCCTTTAGGGTTAAAATTTTTCAAAATCCCTTCTTAGTGGATGTACAAATTTCATGTTCTTTTATATATAAAGATTAGTATTTGTTTTTGTAGTTATAAAGAAGTGTAACATATGCACTATAAATAATAAAAAGTCTTTAAGTCACGGCGAAGAGAGAACACGTCTGTCTATAGACGCGGTGGTAGTAGGTTCAATCAAATCTAAAACTTAAACAACGCTAGTGCTGAAATTCACAATTCGACCCGCAATGTCTCTATTAATTTTGTCCAATAACAGAAATGTCTTAATACAAGGTTCATTCTGTCTACCCTGCTATACGGAATATAGCAGAAAATAAAAATATTCAATATCGATAATAAACGTAGAGCGTTTCATTGTATTTAAATTATTCCGAAAGCTCATTAACTTTTGTTTGAATATAATCGTCAAATAGAAACAAAGAGAACTAGTACAAGAGATATAGTTCAATAATCAGGCTTTTTTTATTCACATATTTCATAAAAAAAAACCAATATAATGCTGTATAAATTACAAACAAAACAGACAAATAATATATCTTATTAGATTTTTTTTATATTTATAAGATATTTCATAACTATGGGGTGGTGGGATCGATTCCCACTCGGGGAAATTAATTATTATTTATTAATATTTTCATTGCTTCGCTCTGGTAACAAGGCAAGGCGCGGTGTTAGGTTCCGACAATTTGATGGAAAGTGGGAAACGGAGTAATATAACACTAATTTTCCTCTGCCTACCCTGTATGATAACAAAGACCTGCGTGATGACAACGTGGTAGCAATATTTTCAAGAATATTTCATTAAAATTCATGAAAATTAAATAGAAGCAGAACATATCACCGTCGCCAGTTTTAACCTTATAGCAAATTCTAATTAAAAGTGAAAGAGCCTTTTGAGCATAAGAGATGCTCTTATAGCGTCTTGTGTACCTATCTTCTGGAAACTTTTTCTTATTTTATCATATTTTCAAATATAAATCTCAATTTTGTGAATTCAATATTTGTTTATTTTTTTGTCAATAGTAATAAGCATAGTTAAAGCCAGTCGTGGGCCAGGGGCACAAATGTGTGACTTGACGTGCGAGCGAAGCGAAAATATTAATAAAATAACTTAACCTAAACAAAACAAAATCAGCTATATTATCAACATAAAATAAACGTAGTTTAAAATGACGCTTTTTTTTCCGGCTAAGTCTTAAAAGGCACACTTATAAATTTTAACTAATAAAATTGACATTTATATTTTGGCTTAACGAATACCACTTGAGTTTGCACTTTCTGCTGAAGACCACTTTAACTATATGTAAAGGACGCACGACCTGGCACCAGACCAAGTGGAGCGCAACACTTTGCAGAACGCTTGCCAAATAGTATGTAGGAATAATAAGAACCTTTTATAAGTTATATTTATGTTGTTAAAGTTCATTCATAAAAACTTATGAAGCTTAGTTCTGTAAACGAAATCATTTATTTCACATATCTTCCACGAAATTATTATTCTTTTATATCTTATATCTTCCACGTTTGATGATGTAAGTGATATTAGGATTCCCTCATGAATCTCTCTCTCCGTTTAACTCGATTCTCTGAACATGTTGAATGGCAACAACCAACGCAGCATTTTGCATCATCTCAGAATACAATAGCATTTTCATGATTGACTTAATTTACTTAAGATATCTCGAATAGTTTTTATAGATAAAAAAAATACCTAAATAGAAAGAAAATGCTTTAATTTTGATATTTCCTACTGAAGTTTTAACATATGAATTATTCTGTATTCTCCAAGACCAATTCCTTACAAAACACTAAATATTTATTTTTATATTATGGTTGGAACCTGGTTGCCAGAAAAAAGACTATTTTTCAGCTTCTATTATTCTGCTTGTAGTTGGGTAAGCAGAAAAGACATTTTATAAAGTTTTAGCGGAATAATATATAAATAAAAAAGGTTAAAAGACAGTATATTTAAAGGTAAAGTAGCTTCTTATATTTATAAAAGAAATCATTATGAAGTTTAATCTAACTTTGAAATGGCATTCAAAGTTCAAACTCCTCCTACACTAGAACTACGGATAGAGGATTAGTGAGGTTGCAGAGACTGAACTGTACTTTGTAGAGATTAATCTTGACAGGGTTTCTAATTACCATGTACAAGTTAGATAACAATAAGAGCCTTACTCCTGCATCGTTTGGATTATATGCCAATAATAGTACAAAATTTTGGAACACCAATAAGAAGAAAAGAAAATTAGAAAAAAGAAAAAGAAAAAGAAAAGGAAATGTGAAAAATCAATTGATCTCATATTGGAAAAATATCAAGATTTACCAGCAATTGGATCTGAAAAAATTATGAGAAAACAAATCAAAACTCGTAGATAACGAATAGCACTTCTGTTAAGTACAAAAAAGTATACATAAATACTGTTTTAATAATGAAATTTAATATAACTTTCTATCAAATTAGATTTTATTTATATATTATACATATGAATAAAATTCAAAACTTTTTAAAAAGGTGAGAATAACTAGATTTCTGTATATATATAGTAGTAAAAGCGTTACACAACGTCGCTAAACAACGTCCAGTTTATTGTATAAGTAAACCATTTAGTTGCGCGTTTAGCTGAAATTGTTTGCAAAGCAATCAATTCCTGAGATGAAATTTAGTAAATCTCATGAACTTATCGACTGGAACTGTAAACATTCGTGAGAAAATTGTTAAAATAGCGATTGTTAGAGATAATATACATTTTTATTATAAAATACATATAACTGAGGCCAGTCGTGGCGCAGAGGCACAAAGTGTGACTTTAAACGCTACTAGTTGTGGGTTCGATCCCCATTTGAGGCAATGAAATATTTATTTAAATTTAAACTTTCATTTCTCCGCTATTGAGTGGTGTTTAATTCCGCCACACAACACGCAATTCCTTCAGAATTCGGTAGAAAATAGCTAACAAAATATCTTAACTCTAGGTTCCCTCTGCCTTCCCTGCTGTCTACGAGATATAGTGGAAGCTGATTTAATAGATATCATAACAAACATTTGTGTACACAAAACTAGTATGTTGTTAAATAAGACTAGACGTGTTTTTCCGTGCGGTTTTTGAATAGAAATGAAGAAAGCCCCTCTCGGTGTTCTATTATGTTGGGACGCGCCACAGGCACTCAACAGAGGAGAATACTCCAAACGCTTTTTTATAGTGACATTTTGTTGTTCCAAAGCCACCCAAAGCATAATCTAAAAAATACAAATCTCAAGAGGTAGGATATGGAAGATGTAATCTTACCGACTTAGAACAATTCAATTCAAAATATTCTTGATTCAAATAAACTATTACAAGGAATTTATGAATCGTCGAATGAACATATGAGCAAAAAGCTACCACCGGTTCGAAAGGCAGTTCTGCTGAGAAGAGCCGGCAAGAAACTCAACAGTTGCTCTTTTCAAAGTCAATGGTACACTTTATTACATTAGCTGGCAGCTATCCTGCATTACATTCAATAGACATTAATTCTAAAGTGTAATAAGCTTTACTTGTTAGAATTTTTTTTACAGATATTTTAAATTTTGGAAGTGGCAAACTTAGAATACAATCAATTTCATAAATACAAGTTTTTAATTATTTTGATTTTAGTTAATAAGATAAATTCGTAAACGATATGTTATTATTTTAGCCTCTTTTTCATATTAGTAATTTATATAATGTAGATCGATGACACTTGAATAATAATAATAAAAAAACCATAAACAAGTCAACGATCCTTTAATATCTACTGAGTCTCGACGGAAACACAAATGTATAGAACATTTAGGGGAAAAAAATAATATAATGGGGTCTTTGACCGAACTATAAATTTAATCTTAATTAAAATATTTATGTTTTACTTTCATTAAAATATATATTCAATTTAAAACTTAGTCTAGACTAGTCTAGTTTTCGGCATAAAACTTGTTTAAATAATATGTTTGTAATTCTTTCATAAGTTTTACACCATCATAAGGAGTTTACTTTTTAGTTCTTCAGCATGGGACAAAATTGGTAAATAGTACTGGTAATAAATGGTTGGATTTGGTTATTTCTATTAAACATAAATAGTAGAAATGACTCTACATGAAGCTATTGAGTAAGAGCAACGTTTCTCCAAATTGAGATTCTAAAACTTAAAATATTATGCTTAATTCCAGAAATCGATTATATCGATATATTTTTCACTTCTATTTCATTACCTCAGGGCCACAGAAGGAGGTCTGGCGCCTGGTGGCGATGACATGCCGGTAGGAGGCCCTAAAACCCCACAACAGATTGCCGCCCAGCGTCGCTTGCAGCAGACACAGGCGCAAGTGGATGAGGTAACGTGTTCTTGTTTTTACATAATAAATATAATATTTTGCTTT
>JAKRZM010000530.1:15611-183663 GCA_036379175.1 Heliconius cydno galanthus | reverse complement strand
CCAAAGCCCGCGAGTTCAGTGAATTGAAAGAAACTTTCTACCGTAACCGTTGAATGACACCCTAGTCACGATGACCACCCTGCTCGATGTTTGCGGACCCCTGTCCCCGCCCTCGACGCCACCGTTGATGGACGTCAAAGTGAGTTCACGTTGTTTTCGAAGTTAACTTTTATTTCTTCAAAAAAATATATAAAATTGCAAAACATCGTCTCGAAAATAAATCGTACCTTGTGCAATCGAAAGTATGACAGGAGCGCTGCGTCCACGCACTGCGCGCGTGCTCCGAGCTAGAGGACGGTTACTTACCTATGTGTCTCTTTGTCTCACAGGTGGAGCTACCTTTGAAGAAGGCGGCGTTGAAGCGCGCCCGGGAGTCCCCGCCGCCGCCCGGCCTCGTCACTCCGCAGCCCTCCGACTCGGAGGGTGAGGACGAATGCGGCAAGCGCGCCCGCTGCGAGCTGGCGCGCCTGCTGCTCGCTACGCCGCCACCGGAACCCTGCCGCCCTTCCGTCATCATGCGCGCGAACAAAGATGGTACCTGCAGCCCCGAGCCACTGGGCCTCCCTCCGCCGCCGCCCGCCAGCGTCAACATACTCAAGACGCTCAAGTTCAAGATGAACCGTGGACACAGCTACTCGCAGGCCAAGTACATTGCCAGCCAGGCGCAGGGCCCGGTCGCGCCGGCCGCGCCCCCTAGCCCCCCGGTCCTGCCCGTGGAGGCCCGCGTGCCGTCCCCGCACCCCGACTGCTCGCCCAGGCTCGAGGAGCAGCGCGCCCCTGCGACCGCCGCCACGCCCGGCTGGGTGCCGCTGGCACCGCGCCCTGCCTCCGCCGTCATCGTGCCCAGCGCGCTGCTGCCCACCACCGCGCTTTGGCTGGTGGCGCCTGCCCCCGCGGCGCGCCGCCGCCTTTACGAGTGCGAGTACCCCGGATGCGGGAAAAATTACTTTAAGTCCTCCCACCTGAAGGCGCACGCGCGCACGCATACGGGCGAGCGCCCCTTCCAGTGCCGCTGGCCGGGCTGCGAGCGCCGCTTTTCGCGCTCGGACGAGCTGTCCCGGCACAAGCGCACGCACACCGGCGAGAAGAAGTTCGGGTGCCGCGTGTGCAGCCGCCGCTTCATGCGCTCCGACCACCTCGCCAAGCACGTCAAACGGCACGCCAAGGAGCGCGCGGCGCCCGCGCCCGTGCTGCGGCTGCTGCCGGCCGCGCGCGCCACCGTCGCGCAGTGACGCGACACAGACTGTGATCCTGATCTCAAGATCGTTACCTAGCTTTAGTACTCAATTAAGACTGTCCTATCTGACTACTTAAGTAGTTACTAGTTTTAAGTCTATGTTATTGTATATAGATGATAAGATTCAAAGAATATAAAAGATTCATATATAACGCTTGTAGTTTTGATTTCACCGCACACTCACTGAAACTTCAATTCACACACTTTAAACTTATTTATATATATTTTTGAAAATTATTAATTTACTTGAAAGTAACTTCCAAATACAAGCAAGTATGAGTACGTAGTAGGTATACGTAGTGTAGTGGAAGGCGCGGGCCGCGAGCCCGGCAGGGGAGGCCGGCGGACTGGCGCGGAGGCGCTCGTCGCGGCGCGTCGCGATAGTACCGTGACATCTCTTATCACACCGCGATATCTTACAACATACCCAGAATGAGAGCTTTATCAATTACTAAAATTGCTAATACTAGCCTTTTAGTCGTATTGCGCAAAATCGGCCGCCAGAGCTAAAACCGGTGTAATTAAGTTTCGCCATGCATTTTTGGCAAACATTTCGACTAATCCGGAAAGACTTCACTAATTGCTAATTATTGCGCATTTGTAAATCTATTAATAATAAAATTCTATAGAAATATTGCAAAATCTAAATATTAAAAAAAAACAAAAGAAATAACCAATTAAATATTTTTCTGTCATGCCCATATAAGAACAAGAGCATGCTAACATGTAGCGCCAAATGCAAACCAGGCGCATCTCTACCGACGTCATACCCGCAGTCGTCACGCTATCACGCTGTCATGGTGCATGAATGAACATTCAAACCTGACCGAGTGACCACCTCCACCGCCTCCGAGCATCACTCGTCACGTGAACAAGATCACTTGTTGAAAGTGTGATAGTAATATTCCTGCTATGAGTCGTCATGTTGCAGTAAGAACATGCCAAAAGAATATTCCTAACGTCATTGGAAAAAAACGGTGCAAATATACCTGAAGCTTAGTTGTTGAGACTCGTTAGAAGCGTTTTAGAGGACGTGGGTTCAAGTCCTGTTTTTCCCCCCCATTACAGATTTTTATATTTATTGTAACGATGAATTTTCTAGAGCATGTAGAGTCGTTTCGACGTTATATTTTCAATGTTCAATTAAGAAGAAATTTAATTTATCAAATTTAGGACAACTGTTTATTTAACTTAACAAATATGAATTATAATAAATTGAAAATCTTTACAATTTGAAATCATAAAAATTGTCTAATTGACATTCCATTATAACCACTCCTTAACCTTCGGGCATTAAAACCGACGAATTTCTGAAATTCAGTTCCCCTGATTTGAATTTTGGCCGTCATGATCTTACAATAACTTGGGTAACAAAATGGGTAGAATATCAAGGACTATCTAGGATTTGTATGATACATACAATTACACAACACGTCACTTAATTTTTCCCCAGCCCGATAGACAGCCGCAAGCCGAAATTCAAGTGCCGCAGGGGTTGCCTTACCGCCATCCTCTCAAGCAGCCACGTAGTGCTTGCACGTTCTCAAGGACAGACTGGGTGGGTGAGGCAGAGAGTCCCTCGTACCTCCACCCACCCAGTGTCACTGTAAACGCCAATTGGGCTAGCAGCATTAACTTCATTGTTGAAAAAAAAACACATTTGATTTCTCGTTGAAGGTGTATGGAATGAAGCTGTATGTAAAAATCTACCTTTATTGAGGCATTTAAAATGTTCGACTATAAGAAAAGATTTGATTTTCATTCAGATTTTTTTAAAGATATTTTCCTTTCCTAGTTGGTTCAATGAAACACCTGAACACTTGACGTTACGCCACAAATTACATTAGAAAGCGCAACATTTTTTCGACATTCCCGCGCATAGCTGGGTAGGTTGAGGGACCCTGGGAACCAAGTGTTAAGACACTCCATTCTCATTAAGCCACTTCCGTTTTTAATTTTCTGCCGAATTCTGGAAGCATTGCACTGTTGCGTCACGACGGCCCCAAGCGTGTATATAAATATATTTAAATCAAATATAACGAGTAAAATCTAGAATTAAGTAAATTTAACTAAATAAAGTGTAAATAATTACAATTCGTGCTTTGGATTAATTTAAATTTTCAATTTTATGTTAATAAGAACTAGATATCGGCGCAAAAGTTACGAATGTGAAAATGAAAAATGTAAACAAGTACAGAGCCTGTGAGCCTTACTGGACTTGTTTTCGTGAACGTTCGTGATATATTTGTTTTATGTAATACGTCATAATTTATAGGTATTTGTGATTATGTGTGTTTGTCCAGATTCCGATATTTTTATCATGTATCAAGTTTCGGGTTCTTCTTTTAACTAAAAAATGTGTATTTTTTTATTTTCACACACAATATATTGTATAACGCGCAATGCACAGAGTTTCTCTGGCAGATAGAATCCGCAATGAAGCGATTCGCCAGAGAACCAAAGTCACTGACATTGCACGAAGAATCAGCACGCTGAAGTGGAACTGGGCCGGCCATGTCTCCAGACGTACCGACGATCGATGGGGCCGATACGTGCTAGAGTGGAAGCTTAGGCAAGCGTAGGCAGACGATTCAAAGAAGGTGGCTGGCACCGGATGGATGCGAGAAGCCCAAGACCGGGATGGTTGGCGCTTGATGAGGGAGGCCTACGATCAGTAGTGGACGGCGATAGGCTGATGAAAATATGTATAACGTATTTAACCTAGCAACAAGAGTTCAGAGCCCGTCGTGGCGCAATGGCACAAGCGTGTGACTGTAAATGCAATGTGAATTTGATTCTCGTTGAGGGAACGATTTATTCAATATTTTTATTTTCTCGATCTGGTAAACAAGGCAATGCGCGGCGTTTAGTATCGCCCCTAAACACGCAATGCCTTGAGAATTACAAAGGAACGAAAGATAGGAGTTCTAACTAGGTTCACTCGGCCGACCGTGCTATGTGCGGGATACAGCGAGCGTGAAGCAAAAATGTTAGTTACATCCAGATCAATTAAAAGTATTTACCAGAGTAAAGAAAAGTGAATTATAAAGTATAAACATTCTTTAACATTTATATGACACGCTCGGCCTCTAACGTGCACTCAAATATGTCACAATTTCACCTTCATTGTTATGCTTTGCTGTCTAAGAATTTAGTAACATGCCACCACCAATTAAGACGCACAAAAACCAGGAAAAAATACCTACTAATATTCTCATAAGTGATATTTGAAGCCATAACACGTTTAGTCGGTCACTTACCCATTGAGAAACAAAAAAATATTGAACGAATTATGTAGTACAATTTGTATATTTAAATATATTATTGTTACATTAATGTTATTTTTACATCAGGTCTTCGTGGTGCAGGGGGATTTCATTTTATTAATTCAATAAAAAAAGAAAATTCGGCTTCGGCGTCGGCGGCGTCTTAATGAGGAATAGAGTACCTTAAATTCTTAACACTGCGTTCCCCGGTCCCCCCTGCCTACCCTGAACACGCCGTGTGTCGATTTCGGGTAAAAGTGCAGAAAAGATTGTTCCGAATTCTGGCAGATTCGTTCTGCTTACTCTGTTATGTTAGAAATCCGTTTAGCTGTAAAAAAAAAACAACATAATTATTTAGTTAATACATACCAATTTTCACAAGAATATTTTCATATATCATAGGAATAGTATTCGATCATTACGTTCATACAGCAATACTGTTTTGGCATATTCAATATCGGCGTGCTGAACTAAAACTAATAATTTCGCTACATTGGTAGCCACGACCTGCGCACGCGCACGCCATGTCTGGGAGGCGTGATGTGACGTCAAAATGAAAATTATACGATAAGCCAACACATGATAACGGTGAATTTAATAAGATTGCATCTTTCTAAACACATTTACCTCTTGGAATGTGAAAAATACACTTTTAATTATTTTTTGTATTTCTTTTTTCAATATTGTAACGATTTTGGTACTCTTTTTAACTGACTCCCGTAAAGAGGACGTTATCAATTCGATTGTATTTTTTTAATGTTTACCTCAGAACTTTTGACTGGGTGAACCGATTTTGATGATTCTTTTTTTTATTTGAAAGTCCATTTCTGACAATGATATCCAAGAGAAAATCGAAAATGATACCATACCTAAGTTTTAAATTTGCATTAAGTATGTGAGATGGACGAAGAACTCAATATCAAGCCAAAAGAATTCGATTATTCTTTTTTATTGGAAAGGATACATTTCAAGGATAATTTGATGAGAGTTTGGTTAGCCTCTGATTATGGGATCCGATGGAAGTCGGTATTTTTTTTGTTGTAAATTTTAATTATGTATCTTTTATATGTGTGTGGCCAAGCCAAATAAGGTAGAATACTAAGTAGTGGATAGTGATTCAAATGTAACGTACCTTATACAAAGCTGTCACTATAATTATTAGGTACATTGAAAAATTACTCATAACATCAGTGAGTGGATATTTTAAAGATTTTTAAATGTTTTAAATAAAAGAAGTGGAATTCTTTGGTTAAAATAAGAAAATTATAAAGGAAAAATAAATAAATAAACAGTTTTTATACTACTTATTTTAGTTTAAAACTTAGTTTTCAATATATAAACAATGTTTTTAATGAAAAAATGTCACTATATTTAAACAATAACTCTGGTTTACCCTGTGAGGCAGTTAGTTGTTATACATTACTTAGTAATATGAAAAATAAAGTAATCATAAAAAATCTCACATGGGGTAGGTTACATGGAGGTACATGAAGTCCACGAAAAGCAACACTAGGTATGTGTATGCATGTCTCATTTGAGATATTTAATTTTTTAATACGGGACGTGTATCGATTTTTAGTGATATAATCGAATTATTTATTAACAAAATCGTTGTTAATAATCGATTAATATTAGTCGATTATTTAGTCAAGGTAGGCACGTATCTCCTATTAATATTCGGATACAAAATATTCAACAACACTATGTCATGACCACATATAGGCAAACAATCTGAAGCTGAAAAATATTTATTCAATTGCTGCTAAACGATTTTTGACAATGTATGACACACTATTGTATTTATGTATTTTTATACAAAAGTGTCATTATATTTGAATTAAATAACTGAAATTTGTTTACTGTATATTATAGCTTCACGCTGTCCACATTTCCCAGGTTCAAAATCATTATTTGTTTATTTAAGTATAGGAAAATACTTTAATTGGTTCCCATAATTCACTTAATTTAAATACGCCTTGTAATATAGGTTTCTCTTGTCTAATTAATTGATGTGCGCTGTTGGGTTCCGCAACGTAATTGTCTCTAAACGGGAGAAGAGCATTGCGTGTTGAATGGCGGAACCCAACGCTGGGCTTTTTGATGTCAAAGCGAGGAGGTGAAAATATTAATAAATAATAATTCATTTCCTCCAGTGGGGATCGAACCTACAACCGTCGCGTTACAGTCACACACTTGTGTCCCTGCGCCACGAGGGCCTCTCATAAGATAATTTTATCAGTAATATACTTGTTGAAATCAAATATTATTTGAAAAATCCTTCCATAGTGACTTCTTGTATATCTTTATCTATTAAAAAAGTAGCACTTACAACAAAATTATCGATAATGCTTTAAAACAATAATATGTCTAATTACTCACTGATAAGGATTTGTTTCGTCATCATGCATTTACAGCAATATCCTGGCTTAATAGAGATGTTAGTCACATTTCATTCTTTCACGTTTTTCCATGTTGAAACAATATAGTGTAGTTACACGCGTTAACCCGCAATACTAAATAGGCGACCTAGAGACCTAAGTTCTGGACATTTCGTTCTCTATCCCGCTTGAATTCGAGAAATTGCTTGTTGGGTGGCGGAACTCAATATACGAATTTGTCGATTTCCTTTGCTAGACCATTACCCAAATTAATTTTGAATCCCTATAGCCTTAATATAACTTTTCTACCATACAAATTTAAATCTATAACCTTTGTGTTCAATGGATAACGTAAATAAGTAACAACTGAGTCATAACGGAGTTACTAAGTTTGTATTTGTTTCTGGACACACAAACTATGTAAAATAATTTTATTCCTCCTATAAAAATAAGGAACCCTAGAAAATAAATTTCTATTTATTTATAAGGAAAAATACTGCTGAGTTTAAGTTATAAATCAATATATTTGTATAAGACTAATTTATCTAATACTAATGTCTACAATGACGTTTACGAACTGCCAGTAAATATGCTAACCACTGTGCCAACACGATCGATCACGATGTAGAGCTTGAACCACTTATATCTAGCTTTTGTCAGGCGTTTATAAAAATATATATTATTTTAATTTTGGGTTCACGCCATGTCCTGTATAAAGCGGGGTAGGCAGAGGGAACCTAGTGTTGACCACTATGATACAAGTCCAGTTTTCGATACTTACTTCAATTTTCCATGTCACCAAAAGTAGAAAATGAAAATAATTAATTCCCCCGAGTGGAAATCGAACCTGCAAATATAGCTTTTACAGTCAGAAGCTGTGCCCCTCTTGCCGCTCATATTTTAATAGGCGTTGAAGGGAAAATTATAAATTAGGAATTGTTTTCGCAAAGGCGGAAAAGGAGGAGAATGTTCCCCAACACTAGGTTCCCTGCCATGTGCGGGATACAACGCGAATTGTTGTTTCTAAAAGGCATTCAGTCAAAGTACAAACTAATATATCTAGTGGAATAGTAGGTAAGTACTTATACGAGTAATAATCACGCCTTTTGTAGACAAAAATACAATACGACACCTGACCGTGACTGCCGCGACCTGTTTGTAAATGTATGTATTTAATGTGTAATCGAGATAATGTATTATACATAATTTTAAAATTATAATATGATTATTATTACTATTATACTTCCCTTTGTCGCATTTTCGAAGCATTGCTTGTTGCGGCGGTACTCAACGACGCGCTCTGACTAAAGAAATAATAATTCGTTCCTCCAATAAATATTTCTTTTAGTTAAGCCGAACTACTGTGGTTCTATATCAAGTGTGCCAGTCGTCTAAGTCAATTATAGCCTAGATCCTGTCCTAGCCTAATTAATAACTATACAATAAAAATGCAGAGAATAAGATGTACCTGTACAAACAGACGAACACAAAAACAGAGAGAAACAGGCTGACAAAAAAACTAAAAACCACAGATACAAATAGTATTTCAAATCGCCTTAAATAATATTTTTCCTTTTTTAATGTACAGAAACATTTTTTTAGATTTTTTTACTAGTAGGGTATATATAAACAAACCTAATTCAAGTACACGATACGCAAGGTTCCTATAATATACTTATTTATATTTTTCCTTTGAAAATTGGACTTGTAACCGCGGAACCAACGTAACGAGGTCATGGCGTCTGTTGATTTCCTAAAAAACATTGCGCTGTTCATCCATTAAAATTTAGAAGCGTGACAAAAACATTAAAATGCTATTTCGAGCTCCCGCTAGGTTTTTGTTTTTTTTTTGTATCTGACCATTTTTTTAAATTTTTAACCAGATTAAAAAAACACAGGTTATTAGTCTAAATCAATCAGTATTTTTTAAAATAAAGAACTGAATATTCCCTTCCCATGTAAGACTCAACAAGTTAAATGACACAAACAGATTTTACGAACGTATGTAAATACAAAATCTCAAGAAGTTCCCATGGAATGAATCCGAACCCACACCAACGTAAGGGAACGTTCCATCACAAATAGTGTGACGTCATCACGTAATTTAACGTAACAAGAACACGTAACAAATATTTTAATAATATCATTCAACTGAAATATTATGTTTGTTTATATAACTGCGTAATTATTATAAAATATTCGTACATTCATAATAATATATTTAATTAACTTCCAAGTAGTTGTTCTAAAAATAATAATTATTTACAATATAATGTAAAGATCTCGAGATTATTAAATGATTAATTCACTTTTAGTTGTATTTGTGTAATTAATGGCGGCTCCAACGGTCGCGCTACACGGGCGTTGGTACAGGCGCGTCATTTCGTAGAGCAAAAAACTGTTTTGCTTAGAAATACTGCGTTGTTTTTGTCAATGTAATTTATCATTAGTCAAAAACATACATATTTAAATAAATATAAGTACTAAAGGAGGACAAAAGTAACAAACTGCTATAATTATATTGATATATTTGCATAAAAAATATTAATTCAAAACATCTTTTAAAAAATAAGCTTTTATTCAAAAGGTAAGTCATAGTCGTCTTGGTAGAGTTACGTTCTAAGTTTTATACGTTCTTTAATAAGTATTTTTCTTTCCCAAAAGTAGTAATGGTAATCACATTAAAAATGTAAAAAATACATAATTACAAATAAGTTTAAATATAAATAAAAAAAAATTAGCGTTATGCTTTATTACGTACATTAGGACGCTAATTCGTGCCTCCGAGTGGGAATCCAACCCATAACAGTCGAATTAACAGTTGTACGTTTGTGCCCTGAAAGTGATTTAAGGAAAATAAGAAATATGCCACGATCATTTTAGTATTAGCACCTGTATAATGTGAAACGTGAGCAAAACAACTTCTTGCCAAACGGAATGACGTGTTTTAACGGAATTGACTCGTATTAGTTAGAGATGTCTGTTGAAATCGTCACGTTATAAAAACCCGTGCTTGAAATAAATTTATAATTAGAAGATTAAATATTAATTAATAAATTACAGGTTATGAGTTCGACTCCCACTCGAGGAAATGAAATATGTAATATTTTCATTTCTACGCTTTTGTGTCGAGTTTGTGATAAAAGCGCGGCGTTAAGTTCCGTCCGTCAACACGCACAGCCTCCAAAATTCGGCGGAAAGTGAGGAACAGAGTGTCTTAACACTAGGTTCCCTCTGCCTACCCTGCTGTGTGCGGGATACAGCGTGAACCTGATATTTTTTTTAATAACTCTCTAGATTAAATTATAATAATAAATAAATAAAAAAAATATATTATAAAATCATATTCTATCTTAGAAATAGGAACAAAAAACTCATCATAAAACGAAAATATTCCAATAATGAAGATAGTTTCATAAATAACGGTACAAAGTCCGCGCCACGCCCACGAACGCGTATTTTTACGCCGCTGTTTACAAGAGGGCTTCCCCAGATGAATAGATACTGAGTAATCTTATAGGGGTTTTTGAATTTAAAATTCTTTTTTGTTCACCCTGTATCCCTTATATAATTGAAAAGACAAAGGGAACCTGATCGTATTTATATACTCTGTTTCCCAATTTTCAATACATTACATGGCGGAACAGAACACCGCGTCGGGCCTTGTATTCTAGCCAGAGCGTGGAAATTAAAATAATTTATTCCTCGGAGTAGAAATCGAACCCACCACAGTCGCGTTTAAAATCTGATACTGTACCGCTCCCCCTTCTTTCCCTGCTTTATTCGGAAATACAACGCAAATCTAAAACCGGTCTTTAATATAAATAAGAGATGTATAACTAACAGACGAGGTCGAAACGCCAAAAATTATTTAGTTTAATATTTATATGGCTAACGGAAGTAGGAAGAAAACGAGGAAATCGAGCAGGAAAATTCATAGAAGTATTGTCAAAATTATTAGGCAGCTTGTTTGTTTTTCCTTAAGTCTTAAGATATGGTAGTCCCATTCATTAGTTCATAATGGACTGAATGACGTCTAGAAGGGGACCTATTCTTCAATCAATTCCTACTAAAGACCCCTGTAAAATGTAAATGGGTTCCGACTGTTAATCCTAATAGACTACCGAGCTTTATTACTTTATTTTTTAGTTTTACGCAGTCATGTTTTAATTAATTTAACTTTGTTTAAGTTAATTTTGCACAATGTTTTTATTTTATTTAACCCTAAGACTAATATTACTATGAATTTGATAAACCTTTTTTGTAATTTTAATTAAGATGCATTTTATTTAAAATAAAATATTATTTTATAAATTAATTCTATTGAGAGGTACCTAGTTCATGGATGGATTCAATTCCTTCTTCATCACAATGTCTCAAAATGAAGAGCTAGAACTTCGTATAAAAATATAATCTTTAGTTTAGTTTTATTTATAATATTCGTTTAAATTTAACGAAAATATTTCATTTAATTGCTATAATTTTTAATAGTAACGATGTAGATACTGTTTGTGTGTTGAGTTGAGCGTGGGAGATCTAAATTGGTCCCGAGTCACAATTAAAACTAAAAATAGCTGGTCAAAGGCCTCATATTACGTAAGCATTAGCCTTTTAAAAATTACCAGGACTTTTGACCTTTATAAATATTTTGCAGGGTTGTTTGCAGGGTGGGTAGTAAAAATATATTCTGGGTCCTCTAGGCCCATTAAGACCTTGGGTCGCAAATATCAGTTACTATTCTTCTTCTTCTTCTCTTCCTCTTACGTAAGCACGGTGGTATAAAGTACAAATCAAACTGTGTTTATAACTAGGGGACGTAGTGATTTAACACTAGGTTCACTCAGACCTTTCCAGAAAATAATTAAAGATACTCCCACAAATTACTTTTAATATAACAACTAACTAAAAACCGTTCATTTTCTTAGTAATAGATAATAGTAGAAACATAACTTGCATAACAATTCATTACATTTACTTTACATACCTACTAATGTATTACGCAATATATAATTTTATATAACTAAGTAGTAAACAACTACACTCACTTCCTGTGCTTCGGATTGTTTATATATGTAAATAAATAAATGAATAAAAATATTTTAATGAAAAGCAGCTTCACGCTTTTTCCCTCATAGCAGGGTAGACTGTTAAACTTACCGCGGCGTTAAGTTGCTCCGTTCAACACGCAATATATAGATAGTTTTTCAAATAATGGAAAATATAGGGCCGTATCTATAAATCACTCTCATCTTTGAAATCGATCGAAAGAGGTATCTCAAGATCGATCTCAGCTTGTCTTGATGTGATTAAGATATTATTATTAAAATGGAGGCTAAATAACAACGGTATATTCTTATTCTTATACATAAATTCAAGTATAGAAATGTGGGGGAACGGTCGTGTCTTAATGGGAACGGAGGTGTTTAAAACTAAGTTCCTGATGTCTATCCTTGCTAAATGCGGTATACTGTGTGACCTACTGCGCCACTATAGAGTCAAGTAATATAATAATATAATCTACACTGCATTTAATGCTCAAAGCTTTGGTTCTCGTGCATATGACTAATTCAAAGAAATATAAAATGTATTTCTAGAACAAAATTAAATTCTAATATGGGAAATAATAATATATTATTTAATATAAATACATGTATCTATTATATTGACGTACTATAACATATTAATAACGAATGTACGAGTACTTGTTACTTAGAAACTTCCAAACAATCATTTTCGAGACATTACGGGTTGAATGGTGGGGCTCAACACTTCATAAGGGGCATGATTATTAAGACATATCACCCAACATCCAATTTCCCAACAGAAGGAACCACTCTACTACATAAGTGGGAAACAAATGAACCTAAACACATCTATCAACAAGACTTTAAAAAACAAATAAAACTTATAGAAACAATATATTTAATTAAACAATTTAATCATAAAGTCTATAGAAGTTACTAAAAGGAAAATCCACCCTGCACAAAGGCGAGAATACCTCGTGACGTCACGAGCACGCATCCTGAACGTGCGCGCGAGTGGTTTGTTTGTTATGTTTTTATTTTACGTTTGTGCTCGCCATATGACTTGGTATCTGGTGGTATGAATCTTTGATACTATATTATACTGATAATGCCTTTAATATGCTTCTATTTCTGTTTTCGTAGCGCGGCGTTGAGATCCGCCAAACAATATGCTCAGTGGCAAAAATTGGGCGGATTGTGGGGGGAGGAGTGTCTTAACGATATTATATTATATTTTTGTACTGTATCCCCTATCCCTACATCCATATAGCAGGGAGGGCAAAGAGACCCAGAGCCTATTTTCCACCAAATTCTGGAGCCTCTTTTCAATGCCTCAATTCGGCGGAAAATGGGGAACGTGAAGTGTCCTAACACTAGGTTCCATCTGCTGATTTAATTATTTTAAAAAAATATTCTTTACATAAGAATAAGAATTACATTTTATGTTGAAACAATAAAATATTACAATTTTCATTTCTCATAATCAATAGGTTGGTATTTTATTGTGATTTATAGCCTTTGTTATATGATGTGCATAAACATAGTCCTAGAGTGGAATTGAATGGAACATTCTATTACAACTATGATTCAGTCGTTAAACAAACTAAATACGAATATTTACTTTATAATATATGAATTCTATTGTATATAATATATGTAATTTTATTTTTATAAATAAATAGATTTTTATAATTACAATATTCTAATATATGAATGACACATATTAAATAAACGCGTTGACTCGTTGAAAGTGAATGAAAATATTTAATATTTCATTCCTCCGAGTGAGGATCGAACCCATAACCGCCGCGTTTATAGCAGCACGCCTGTGCCACTGTACCACGACGACACGAAAGAGAACAACATATTAAAAATGTTTAAAATAAAGGAACTACCTTAAATATAGATCAATTAAATTTATGCTATAATACTTTTTTTAAACCTTTTCATATAACATAATATACAACGTTATATTTCTTTCTTTTACTTTTTATACTATTATTTAGAAACTATATCTTGTCAACGAATGAATTAAGGAGACGTAATTATTTCCATATAATTTGACCATATTTACGATATTTTCGATTTGTTTTCGATTAACTATTTATCCCGCATAGTAAGGTAAGTAAGATAAGCGGAGAGAATCTAGTGTTAAGACACTCCTTTCTCCACCGCCAATACTGCCCAAATTCTAGGCTAGACTTCCCGAGTTCTTCCAACGGAAAAAAAATCATTGAATTGAACTCACAACCAACGCGGTAATCGTCACACGTAGAACTACTGCGCTATAAAGGCCTTTATTTACTGTTTTTGTAATCAAAACTTAAAGTAATATTGTTTGCAAATTGTGTGCAGCCTTTACTCATTTGTTCACAGTGACGCATTCTGATAAGAGTTATCAGTGAGTTAGGAAACGCATATATTAAAAACTACTTTGCAATTGTTTTTAACNACGTTTCTACGCACAGCGGCTACGGCTGTGCGTGCGTCTTACCTCAGTCAGTGAGGACAAGTCCTTTTATATATATAGATTATCAGGTTGAAAGTTTGTTTTGTTGAAAGTGCTAATCTCAGAAACTATTGTTGTATTCGATTTTTTTTTTATTTAAGGTACCTAGTCCATTTATAGTCCTAAACCTAGTCCGTTAATCATAAGATTAACCGTTTCGATGTATTTTTTTTAATAATTTACCGTTTGTAATTTAATTTTTGTAACTAAACGAGTAATTGTAGAGTTGGAAATTTTTTGGTTCGAATTGTCATAAAATATTAATTATAAAAACCTTTTAAAAACAAATTTTCTAGATTTTTATGGCGTATTGCATTTTAAGGATTGCCATTTTATGCCTATATTAGCTGGGTTGTGCAAAAAATTATAATCCAGCCATCTTGTAATAACAAAAATAGTGATTATATGTAATTTCAATGAAGATACTATGAAATGAGTTATACTGAGCTTACAAGTTGACTTGTATACAAGTTGACTATATCAAATAAAAATGTGTTTACAAGCTTTTATTTTAGCTTACAAGTCAACTTGTAAGCTAAAATAACCATAGCCAAAAAAATAAAAATAGCCATTTATTGAGGAAAACTATAGGCTAAATATAATCTATAGGCTATAACCTAGGCTATTGTCATTCACAGCTCTTAGTTTCATGCGACTACGCGGACAAAGGCATAGGCAAAAGCTAGTTTTAAATAATTTCAATTGTAAACACATATAGCGTAGCAAAATACATAGTTCAGCCTTCCTAACTGCATTCTCTTAATTGAACTGACCTTAATATAAAATATGTTGTCCCTAACGCGAAGCCCCCATGGCACAATAAGGAGGTACTTCAATGATCCAGTGGTTGCGGGTTTATATCTAAATGTATTTTTCTCAATTCTCGTAACGTGACAAAACCGTGATATTAAAAGTTAAATGTTGATACCAAACGTCGCCCTTTACTTCCATAGTGGAGCAATGAGAATAATTTGAATATGCAATTAATTAATTTATTAATTGTAATAAGTTAATTGATTATAATATATTCAAATACTGTCTTGGAACTCACAACCATTATGTCAGACGCGTAGTCAGGCGCTGTTCAATTTTACCATAATGGCTTCATTACTTTTAAATTTTAATTATTGTTATCAAAATTATGTTTTACAACATAAACTAACTTATTTTTTCTGGCCATTGGTCTGATAAGCGAAATGTAGCGTTTAGTTCCACAACTTAATACGTAATGTCTAAAATTCTAGCTAAAATTGAACAACAGATTGTTTTAAAAATTACTACTTCATAATAAATCACAAATAATTTCTTAAAACATATCTATAAGTAAGTATTTAAACAGTACTAAATTAATATTTATAGCAAATTGAATAGAACATAAGAAAAATATGAGATATTAACCTCTAACTCTATGCACGTACATAAAATTCTTATTTTATCGTCACTTAGTATCGAGGTTAGCAATTTACTTTGAATTATTAAATTTATAGCATCCAGATACAGTGTTTGAGGAAAACTGAAGGAAACATATGACGTCATTGATAGGTCTTTTAAATGTAATGATCTTAAACGTAGAAAATGATGAATATTCTTAGAACTTAAGAACAGATACGAAGCGCTACGAGCTACAAAATAGTAGGAAATAGGTGATTTATATAAGTATATGGACTAGACCGATAGTCCAGTAGTTGTTCTTTCTCAGTGCAAGAGAAGAAGTGATGGGTTCGGTCTCTGAGATGTGTTTAAAATTATATATTTATTTATGTTTTTATGTATGTAAAGATACTGTATAATAAATAGGTTAGAAAAGCTCTAAGGATCATGCTGTATCCTGAACACAACAGGGTAGACAGAGGGAAACTAGTGTTAGGACACTCCGTTCCCTTCTACTTTGCGCCGAATTCTGGAGGCATAGCGTGTTGAGTGGCGGAACACAGCGCCACGCTTTCCATCGATATCAGAGAGAGAACAACGGAACGGGAGAAAAGAACGGGATACTTTGTGCCCCTGCGCCACGACTGGCTTCAAGAGGATGGAGGATTTGTCAAAATTCATTTACGTCTAAAACTCCTCGCTAAACAAGTTGAGGGTGGTGCCTTATTCATTATATTAGTCATAATACGAAACGTATTTAAAATTCATTCCTTCCATTGTACGGTTACAACTTACAAGTAAATTGTCTCACCTTGTCAAAGTTCAATTCTATCCTTGAAAGTCATACGCGGCGCGCGTGAAACAAAAATGTGATTCATACATACATACATACATACATACATACATACATACATACAGACATACATACATACATCGCGAACCCTCGCCACGGTGCGTAACTTGTTCTGCTGGGAATGCTGGGAGTTATTCTGTTCTTAAGTCGTGTTACTTTAGGATAAAGATATTTTATGGTATTTCTATTTTCTAGTAGTGAAAAGTAAAATCTTGTGTTTGTTTATCTTATTTTCGGCTCCTTTTATTTATTTATTTCAGTCTCATTAGATAAAATATGTCTATGTTTTTTCGATAATACTTAAAAATATGTATGAATGTTAAATAGTTCACAATTTTTAAGTTTTAAGGTGATTCGTATTGTGTGACTGACAGAACAACCGCATCTGGCCTCTTAAGTAAATGGAAAAGAAACGCTCATAGAGTTCCTTTACGTCATGTATGTATATATAATACGTATGTAGAGCAGAAATTATAAATACAACCTTTTTTCTTTTTTATATCTTCATGCTGAATCACATGCGTGATAGCAGGGTTATCAGAAAGAACCTAGTGTTAAACTAACTCTCTCTTTCTTACTTTCCATTTAATTTACGAAACTTCTCGACAACTACGAACGACGTTTAAACGACGTCTCCTTACCAAAACAAAGAATTGAAATAATTAATTTCTCGTAGTAAAATCGAATCTAGAACCGTCGTCGCATGCGCTAGGACATTCCCAGATCTTATTAATAGATTTTTCTGACATTCCTCTCCATATCTGAAAGATACTTAAGAATTAAACCAAAAATTTAAATAAAAATACTACAACTGCTATACTGGCTCTACACTCGTAAGTTTCTACTGGCGCGACCACACAGTGGGTGTGTTCCACGCGGCCGCCGCGTGCGCCTGACGTCACTGCCGCGCCCGTGCAGCATTGACACACAAATATAACACACCTATCGTTACACTAACGTACAAATACAAGGCAATCCGACTTTATTTTAAAGTATCAAGGTTCAATTCCCTTTGATGCAAAGTGAATCCCACATGTATTACAGGTTGCATTGTAAAATTGAAGATGACTTTCTTGCGGCTTATAACACGTAGTAAGTAGTTATTGTTGTATGTCTCTACATTTTAAGCATTTAACGTAAAATTTCTCCGTTTTATTTTTAATTACATACATAGTTAGTTAGTTACATAGATAGAGTTACTATTTTTCTTAGAACTTTTTTTTTTAATTAAAAAATATATATATATTTTTTATATATTTCCTAATTTTGTAATTAAGTCAAATTTGAAGTTTTAAATTTTAATCAGAACGAGTAATATTGTTTATTTTTCATTCACATATATTAATAGATTCAAGTTAACGGCAAAAATATGCATCCATCGAATTTCATTCTGAAATAGACTCTATCTTTAGCGTGTAGAGTCCATTTTAGAATGTGTGAGTGCCCTATTCGTCGTTGCCAGCTGTTTCTATTTCGCAAGAGTTACCGCTCAAGTCCTTATAAAAAGAAGTTTGTATTTATTTACAATGACATCGAATATGTAATATTTCAGTGAACGAAGAATAGAGGACAGAAGAAGCTTATTCAACTCGAGGATCTACAGGAGATGCGCAATGATAAGAACATAAATAAAATAGTTATTTAACCTCATCTTTTCAAATCATCACAATTTTATATTTAAATAATGCAATTTATTTACAAGCATTATCGATTTTTTATAATTTTCTACTAAAATCTCTAGCTGCACTTTACATCCCCCAAAATAGAAGGGTAGGCGGGAATTTAGTATTAAAACACTTCGTTCCCCACTCTCCGACGAAATCTATCGTCATCCATTAAAATCTCCTCTCTCTCTTAAAGCATAATTTAGTAATATTAAGTACTATTGCCAGTCTCTTATAAGGCATTCTACTATCACGTGATGGTCACGCGGCGCAACGGTTTCTTAGTGGTTATCTTTTTATTTTAAACTCATTTCTTGATGCCACGCGCTTATTAATATAACAATGTAATCATTCCTTTCACTGTACATGTTTACATTGAAATGTGTGTGATTATAAGAAACTCTATACTTTACTTCGTACCTTAGCAGTTTTAATATTAAGCTTAGGAATTTCTTTCTATATATGAAATTGTATTTTTTTTTCAGTTTTTTTTTTCACCTTCACGCTGTATCACGCATGGGTAGGCAGAGGGAACCTAGTGTTTAGACACTTCGTATCGAGGCACTGCTTGTCGAATGAAGTCGAATGAGAGATTTTTGTAGAGTCCCTGTAAAAAATTCAAAAATATACTAATGGTTACAAAAAGTAATAAAACCATTTGTTTATAAGAATTTCGTTATCACCTAGTATGTATGTATATGGCAATGAAAAAAAGATTCTTATCACATTCTAAATAAAGAGACTATCTACATTTAAAAGCATATAATATGACATCAAGACAATATTATTATAAAATAATTACTTTACAATGCTACTAGAGGAATGTCAGTGACTTTTGCATTGCTCCTTTAAAACTGGTTTATGCTGATACATAATCTTAAATTAGTTATTCAATTAAATTCTCGAGTTCTCGAGACCTCTGGAGAAGCCAAAGGTCTCAAGAAGGAAGAGGAGGAAGTAAGGGAAGTAAATATTATTTGTTTTTTTATTATTTGGTCTATCTCATTAGGAAGTGACCAATAGTGCTAGAGATTCATGACCTATATAAGAAATACCTTTTTTTATCAAAATCAGGTATGTCTTGTAGATGTCTAGTCCGATTATTTATTTCAAGGCTGGGAATTTCTTTAGATAGCATTGAAATTATGCAATTTACTATTTATTTACATCTTTATCTAAGTTTTCTGATTTATAAATGCACTTTTAAGGGCACTTCTGCTGAATGAATCATGAGGTCGATGCCATTACTATTTACATTACTAATAGAAAGTTAGAAGATTGTCTTTTGATTACAATTAATGAAGAGATGCCTTAATGATATAGCATAACGTGGTGATATCATTATCATCACGAGGAGTTTTGAAGGAGGTTTTCAACTATAAAAATAATATTAATAAACATATAAGTCATAGTAGTTGTAAGTAAGTTTTTTATCAGTTGTTTTTAGTGTGCCCGTGCAATCCGCACTGGGCACTGAGGCCGCGCGCCGTTGTCTTATATAGACTCGGTCGCTGTTCTTGATATATTTACATTATGATAATGCTACGACATTTGCACTCGCTTTTGGTTCCTGTAGCAGATAAACAAAGCGTGCTTTCTATTTAAATTCATATATGTAGATAACTGGCGGCTTCGCCCGCTCGAAGTTATTATTATATTTTAGCCAAATTATACAAAATGTTTACATAGATTGTAGCCCATGTGTTATTCTGATGTATAAGCTAAGCATATTATTGTAAAGTTTTATCAAAATCCGTTTAGCAGTTTTTGCGTAAACGTGAAACAAACATCCAACCTTATAAATTTTCACATTTATAATATTAGTATAACGACTCTAGGTAGAGTCTGATCGCATTGAGATGAATTTTCGAGATTTTAGTGAGCATCTTACGCAAAGTGAATGGAAAAGTACAGTATACGTTGCACAATGAGCAACTCGTAATATATGGTAGGTTGGTTGGCTTGGCTCGCTGGTCTGCTGGTCTGGCTGGTCTGACGCGGCTGACGTCACGCCACGCGCGCCGGGCGTGATCGACGCGCCCACTGCTCGCACATCCGCTGTTCTTAGTAACATGTAATATGTTTGTGTTGTTTCTAGTGTAGTGGTTTATATCTACTGAGCTATCGTTTTTTTTACGTTGTTTACGATATTGGAAATTTACATATTTGAATAGTTTTTGTTTTTATATTAGGAAATAGGAATCGAGGTAGCTTTAGGTTTTTTAATATAAATAAAATGTACGTGTTATTTAACGAATATCTTAAATATGCTACTCTATGAGCTCACTGCTATTGATGGATTGATTGAGAGATAGATCCTAGTGACAAATCACTCTGTTGTTTACGTTTCACCAATATATTATACGATAGTAGGTGGAAAATACAAAATGTTTTCACTAAACTGAATGACGCAGGCAAAACGTAAAAATAATTTCAAATATAAACATTCCGACTCATTCAGGCACGTCCCACCTGTGTCACGGTGGCCGTCAAATTATTTTTTCTTTTTAACATTATTATTTGACATTACTACGGTAATAAAAAGTTCTGACTTTAAACATGAATTCATATAGAAAGCTACACGCACAGTGATACTAAATATAGTAAGTAATTATAAGACATTATACTTACAAATTTATTTTCTTTTTCTAGATCTAAACACTTTCTAAAAAGAGGAATAGACACACCTACAACAGAAACTATCTTTATAATTACATAAAATATTTGGAGATTGGAAATGAAATGATTACTATATATTAGTGACTATACCGGAGGCCATCTTGTCGTAGCTTCGATTCCCACTCGGAAAAATTAATTATTTCCATTTCCTTACTATGGTAATAAGATAAAGTGTGGTGTCTAGGAATCGAACTTACAATCATTGTTTGTACTGTCTAGCACAGCTCTACAAAGCCAAATGGGCCTATCCCATACTTATATAAGGTAAAACGTGAGATTGTCGTGAAATTTTCCATTATCATACATAGTAATTTATTACTTAGGGTACCTACTACCTAGCGGTTAAACTCAGCCGGGATAACACAAAGGCTAGAACTACAAAGGACAAGCTCACAAAGACGAGACTGCCTGTTGGCTAAACTGAGGTGAATTTCTTACATAAATCAGCATTACATTTGAAATTCTACACGAATGTTTAACATAAATATTTTAAAGATATTTTTTAAAAATATTTTTAACTAGCGGCACAAACGCGGCTTCGTGTGTTCAAAGGTATTTTTACATTAAAGACAAATTATAAAAACTCTTTAGACAAATTGTATCCCACATGTTGCTCTAATGTATCAGCTATATTACTGAAAAATTTTATTGAAATCTGTTCTATGTATCTTTGCATCCCCCAAAAGCGAATCGAACTCACAACCAACGTGTGAAAAATCTCACTTTTCCCATTAGTATCATAGTAACATACATCATAATTAGAATAATTACTTTGATAGAGCATTTTTTTATAATATAAATACATCATACAATGAAATCACTGGTCGCTGTGCAAATGTCGATTATATTGTGAAATCGTACGTTTAATATTATTCCATATATATTATATACACTATAGGTATATGACGAAATATGTTTAAGTTTATAGTATATAACGACAAAAGAACATTCGTCCCAGCGTGTCACTTAATTAAAACTAAAAGTAAATGTTTAATTAAATTTACTGCTACTGATAAAGATATTTAAATGACAATGACTAAATATTTTAATAATAAGATTTTTTTACTGTAGGCAAATCGTATGTCACGTATCGTATATCACTATCGTTGTGAAGAAAACAAAGTGAGAAATACTATTAGCTAAAATAATATAGTACAAAAAGGTAGTCGATACGAATTAAAAATATATATATATGTACCTAATATACCTATATTAGGTATACCATTTAAAAATAGTTGCCAAGTAGTCTCTGAATGCGAATATAGACAATACTGTTGAAGTTATCTATGAAGTGTCCTACAATAACAATAAAACTATATTAAAATTATAAAACTATAAATAATTAATAATACTAAACTATAAATATTAATAGAGCCTTATAAAGAGACAAAGCTAATTAGATCTAAATATTTCTACGTCCAGATGTTATTTTGGAAGGAAAAATATATTCTCCACTTTCAGAAACAAGAGCTAAATCTTATGTTCATTCTATCTGTAAACTCTCCGTAATAAAATCGACCTCACAACTATCGCAATTGCAGTCAGAATGTGTCACTAGGCCATGATAACCTCAAATATTATAATTTTTTTCAGTTAAATAAATTGAATTCTCCTTATAAGGCAAAACATTCTAAAACAACAAATTCCAAACATCTCCCAGCTGCGAGTGTTTAAATAATCAGGTTATATTTAACCACTGTACTGTACTGACTCACTGCGAACAACTCGATAGCCCTTGAGCTTAGAGAGGGGGCCTGCCGTATGAATGTACCAATAAATGACCACTTGGTCAATTGACCTGAAAGTTTAGTAGTGGAATTAATATGATAAGGATACAAGGTTCTAGGTTCGATTTTTAAATATGACAATGAATTGCTTGGTGGTTTTCTTAGTAATATATGTACATAAGTTTTTGAATGTAGAGTAGGAATAAAATTATTGACATTCATTTTATTTATTTATTAGATTTGCACCGTATATCTCGCACACTGTAAGGTAGGCATAAGGAACCTAGAGCTGAGACACTCCGTTCCTTATTTTCCAACAAATTCTGAAGGCTTTTGACAGTTGAGATGCAATTCTGAAACATCTCCTAATTTAGTATTCATTCAAAACTAAACATGTTTTTAAAATAAAGAATAGTTAGTACATTGCACACTGTATTATGACTAACTCTAATTTAAATACGCAGTTACAATGAGACAAAAGAAAACATGAATATTGATGTTTAAAAGTTTATTTAGTGCCATAGTAACTCAGTGGCCTCTGATGGAATGCTTTGGTTACGAGTTCCTTTCCAGATAGATTGGACATTTCTTTAACTTCACGCTGTATCCCGCACATAACGCAGGGTAGGCGGAGGGAACACGGAACGTTCCCATTAACACACCCATTCCCCATTTTTATATGTTTTGGCAATGGGCGTTGAATGGTGGAATGCGTCGTTACTAGAGCAAAAACATGAAAGTATGAAATATTTCATTTCCTCGAATGGAAATCGAACCTACAACCTGTTACGTTTACAGTCGTACGTTTTTTATACTCAAAAATAGATTACAATATCATATCTTATTATTCAAAGTAATAAAGAAAATGACGCTTGTAAGTGCAAGAAAATTTTAATAATAATAGCTCCATTCAATGTTGTTTACATATTTTTTAAATTAAGCTAATGAGTTGCTAAACTTGTTTACAAGTTAATGAATGAAATTAATTGTAAACAATACCACTGATGAAATAAATAATGAAAAACAAAGTTATGAAAAACAAATTAAACATAGTTATAGGTATTTGAATGTAATAAAAGAATTAAGAATTAAAAATATATTAATATATTTGTAAAATAGTTATAGTTAATCTTAGTAATTGATTCGTAAGTCTTAGTATGTATTAAATTATTAATTAATTATTAAAACAGATTAGAAAAAAAAATACGCCTCTCCCTCCCCTCCCCTTTCGAAAATTCAAAAGCCAAATCATTGACACCAAGCGCACAGTTGCAAAACATTTCAAAAATTAGAACGCGAGACGCATTGAAAACATCTGGGCGTGGTCCTCAGATACAACCAGTTGTCTTGACCCTTGTTAACCTCTACTTACCCCCTTTTTACATCTATTTTTTATATATATGAAGGGGGAGTGGTAGGTAGAGGTAGTCTGGTCGCGTTTAGCGATCTATTTTTATCCTCGGCTCGACCACGCGCACAACGCGTGGCAATGTTTTGTTCACACGCATGTGTCGTGAACGCTGTTGATCCCTTTATCTTTTATTTATCTAGGTGTTTGTATGTATTTTATATGGAATACGTTAATTATTGTAGGTGATTGTTAAATGTGTGATAATAAGTATTATTAATAATGTTGTTATTAATATTTTTATTTTGGTTGTCGGTGAAATTATTATTTTTTCATTTTTCATGTTAAAAGGCTCTGTTATGGTTTTCGTCATTGATTTCTCTACATTAATATAGATTTTATGTAAAAGAAAATAAGACATTTAGCCAATGTTTTATTAATAATATATTTATCAATTCCTTTAAAAAAAAATATTTGCTTAAGAATTGATAAAAATCATAATCAAACTATTTTTTCTAATAACAAAATTGAAAAAAAAACGCTAACTTCTCTTTAGAGGTGTGGAGCCGACGACGATCTGCCGCCGACTGAAGCCTAGCGTACGATGGAGCCACCACTACGACTAAAACGTTGATAAGACTGACCACTTATCACGACCCCTGATACCCCCCACGGAGAACTTAAGAAGGTACTTATAGGGGTAGATAAGAGAGAACGGAGAGCTCTACGTATACTAGTCAATGATTAATAGTGCGCTTACGCAAATGGCTCAGGGCACAGATTGGCGAATGTCAACAAAAGATAAGGAGTGGATCTTAGGTCAAGCTTGTTGTTTTGTTGATACATTAGATTGTAAATGTAAGTAAACATACGTATTTTTGATATTTCGTAGAGTGATATCAACGTTTTTTTTTATATTTTACCTTATTTATTCCGTTTTTTCATATAATTTACATTAAATTGTTTTTATGTTTTTCTAAATAATAATTCAAAATTCAAAAGACTTATTACAGTGAAATAAAAACTAAGATTAATTACACTTTTTTATTATGTATTTATTTATATTATCATATTTTTCCTTATAATACAAATTAATTCGCATTTTTTATTTTTAGCATAAGTACTTTACGTTTTAGTACCGATTGGTATTTACATTTTGTTCATTCACATGATAATGAAAAATAATTAACATGAATTAAAATAGATTTCTTTAACTCTATCAGTCGTTTTAAACATACGAGTATAAACGCTAATATAACTTCACGCTGTACTCACCCCACATTGCATTCATTAATCAAATTATGTTTTATAATATCATATATTTTCACGAACTTCTCCCTTTTTAGGGTACCGTATTCAAAAGTAAAACCCCTATTACTATGACTCCGCTGTCTGGTTCGTTTTTTTTATTTTTAAGTCAATATAAAATTAGTTTAAGCAAAAAATGGACAACCAAGTGTTCCATTTCTCTGCCTACCTTGTAATAATATTGGAAATCTGTAAAAATAATTTCTAGACTCGTCTAGAACATATTCATATACATTATCAGTACGTACATGTTTCGAAGCCAGATAAATATATAAATAGCAGATGACGACAGTTCTCGTGCACTCATCGTTGCAAGTTCGTGTAATACTGTTTTAAAATATAATATTTATTTTTATTTATATACTTTTTTATATTGTTAAAAAAATATAGTTGTAATATCTCATTAATTCCTTTTTATTTTTTACTAGGCAGCCTTACTGTGCAATCTCAAACAACCAAATCGCAGATCTTAATAGACTCTGAAGATTTTTTAAATTCCATCCATTTCCCGCTTTCCGAATTCGTTTCAAGACATAGCGTGTTGCTTAGTGAAACTTAACGCCGTGCCTTGTCTTTCCAGAGCTCTGAAAATTACACTAAAAAAAACGAATTATAAAAACTTATTAAAAAAATTCTGAACAAAGTTCGAACCCATTATACATAATAATTAAAAAATCCTTCATTTTCCAATTACTAAATAAAATTTCCCAAATAATACAAGGTATAATAGCAACAGTAACCTTTGAAAGTAGATATTTAAAATATTCGTCGTAAATTGACCCAGAGAAAAAATGTAAACAGACGCGTTCCATTGATAAGCTATCTGGTTCCTTTTCACATATTTTTGTGTCATGAACTTATTATAAGTAAATACTTATAATTAAGAAAAATATATACCTAATTTATGATTAATAATTAATATCTATGTATTTCAATTTAAAAATTAAACTAAAAACAAAAAGGCACCTTCACGCTTCTCGTATCGACAGAGAGGACCCTATGTTAAGACATTCCGTTTTTGAGACATTGCATATTGAGAGGTAGAACTCAACACTGCGCTCTATCTAACAGGTCACTGCGAGAAAATGAAATTAATGTTTACATATAATCAAATTGTAATTTATCGCTGTCGGTATGTAGAAGACATATGAGAAAATCAATTATTAGGAGCATTTATCAATGTATTAGATTGTAAAGTAATGATTTTTAATTTTCTGTCTATTTATCGGTTTGTCTATGCGTTTATGGACGCTAGTCTCAGAAACTGATTTAAATGCATCTTTCACTATTGTATTTTGGCAAACTTCCCTTGACATTTATTTAAATCGGTTCATAACTAAAAAAATATGGCAATATAAAGTATTTTGTTCGACAAAATTGTTATAAATAAAATTATATTGGTTGAAACTTTAATGTTAATTAATTTTAATATAATTATTAAATCACGAAATTAATAAAGGTGAGAAAATAAATAAATGTGGCTCAAGCGGACGGAGCCGCGGGCGGGTCGCTAGTATAAAATATAAGTATTTCACATGATAGCTTCTTTTTCAGTCGTTACGTTCTACCATATGACATATCTTTATAATGTCATATTAATTAAAATAATTATCTGCACTTAGAAAAGATATTTATTTTAATATACTATTTAAAAGTAAAAAAAAAAAAATATTGACTCTACATTCTTACTCTACGTCATGTATGGTTGGGGAAAGGTACGGTATCTTAATGTTGTACCACGGATCATCGGCCCATTAGCTCAGTTGGTTAGAGCGTCGTGCTAATAACGCGAAGGTCGCGGGTTCGATCCCCTCATGGGCCAAGTTTCATTTTTACATTTTTAAAAATTTTGTTTTTTTTTCCTATTTTTACTCTATACTTTTTTATATAGTATTAAGGTTTTTTTTTCTTTTAGCTTATCGTATCTGGTATTCAATTTTAGGTGGTTGTAAAAATAAGTCTTGGATAGCGTAACTCAATTACGCACTTTTTAAATTACATCACAGAAGACTCTACTTAACCTACAATCAACGTTAACCTATAAGATACGTGACGATTACACTACGGATCAAAAAATCTATAAAAAAAAACCATATCAAAAAATCCTTGATGATAAGCTACCGTTCAACTGATTACCTTGAATTAAAAAAAAAACAAGGCTATAAAAGTGCCCAATATAAACAACATTGTGTGTTACGCTCTATCATTTTTAGTATCACACCCACGCCTTTATTGCATTCTATAATAATTATTAATTATTATCGGAAATAGGAAGGACGGTCAGTTTTTTTACAGAATTTTGTTTTTTAGTATTACGTTATATCTATGCAGAAGGAGCCTCGTGTTATGACACTGTTCCCCTCTTTCTGCAGACATCCCGTTGTGAGTAGCGGTACTCAGCGCCGCGCTTTGTTTTGTTACCAAAGCGAAAAAATAATAATTTACTCCCCCGAGTGGGAATCGGACCAATACCGTCATGTTTACAATCAGACGATGTGTTCCTTTACAATGACGGCCTTAACAGTAATATGAATTTTCTTATTAATTTATGTTAAAAATATATAAGTATTTATTTTAAACGTATTTTTTGTATTTCATTTAAAAATGTAAAATTTATATAATTTTTCAATTCAAAGATTTGTATTACAAATCTTTGAATGAAAAAAAAAGCATGAAAGTTCCAGAAAAAAAACATATCTCCTAATATTGTGTACAAAATTGTTGATAATGTGTTATTAATCAAATCCGTTTAAATTTAGAACGTCTGTTTTTAACGATTAACTTATTTGAAATTAATTAATAATCTATATTAAAAATAGATTTTAATTGACATTTAATGACAGATAATAATAAAAACTATTTACAAAAAAAAAAAAAAAAATTAGACTGACTGTCAATGGGCTTACAATGATACAGCAAAAAAGAAAAAAAAACACATTTCTATAGAAAATATCGTAACATTATTACAGAATGACGTTATGGTCGTCACATCTAATGTAAGAATCCGGTCTGAACGCGTTACTATCTCGAGTCAGGAGTCGCGACCTCCGACTCCACTCCACTAAGTGGTAATCAAGCCAATAGTCGCGCGGAGTGACACTATCGAGAACATTTTAATTATGCAACACTATGTTACCTTTATGAGAAATCTACGTATTGCATATTTATATTATTATTTTTAGCAGTGAATGCAAAAGAAGTTTTAAATTAATTTTAAACACGCTCAAAAGTTTCAGTTGTTATTCTAATCTTTTTGTACTGGTATCTACACACATCTTCCACTCGTATAAACTATATTTTTTTAAATTAGATTTTATATAACGCAATCCTGTTTTATATGAAAATATAGTAGTAGTAAGTAGTATTAAATATAATATCTCATAATTAATTTTAAAATACAAATTACTCAAATTTATTTTTAATTAAATTGTTTTGCAATTTTTACTACACAGGCTGGACTGAAAAGCAAATATTACTGTACATGCAAAATTTAAAATACAATAAAAATGTCTAAATTCTAAATTATTACATAGTACAAACAGTTGCAGTAATCCGGTGAGAACGAGTTACTTATCTAAAGAGAAGTGGCGCGACCTGCGCCCGCGCACAGCACGCCACTAGTGGTAACTGATAAGCGTGCAGTTTAGCAAGGATCTATGATACTACTCTACACGAACCTCTCTAAATTATGTAAATTAAAATGTTCTATTTTAATATTATCAATTTTCAAAAATTCAATAATTCTTGTGGATTCGATCCCCACTCCCCACTCGTACTTCATTATTATTTATTAAGTATTAATATTTTCATTGTAGTTCCGCCACTCAACACGCAACTCCTGCAATAATCGGCAGAAAGTGGGTAGCGAAGTGGGGAACACTAGTTTCCCTCTGCCTACCCCGCTGTATGCGGGATACAGCGTGAAGCTGATTTATTTTATTTATTTACTTAGTTTAGATTAATTTTAGGAACGTTTTAACTTTTTATCGATACGAACCAATATCCAAAAGCTAGCATGTATGTGTCTCTCGTCACGATGGCGCCACGCCCGCAAGAATATCTCAAGATATTATATTAGAAATAGAATAAATAACATAATCTAATGGGTTTATTAAGCGTTATTTACCGCAGAGGCCGTCGCCCTCGGCCACGAATATCGCCGCCCATTAAACGGCAGTCTAATTTTTCTGTTTACATGTAAGTACAGTACGGTTGAGGAGTCGTGGTCAGCCTGAAAATAGGCGTTCTGAACCTTTGCGCATTGTTGACGGGAAGAAAATAATCATAACTAAGAAAAATCATGAAATTAAATTCGCACAGACATTCATAGCCAACTTTAGGGTGGCCACGATTCATTGAGCATACTGTGCCTACTCGTGTACTCGTGTCATACATTTTATAGTACCGGTAGTTTTAAAAAAAGGTAGCTTCATGAAAAGGTTCTCCCTGGAGATCTCCAAGTCTTTAAAGGAGTCTTTTCATTTTTGGTGGTCATCTAAAAGTGAGGGACAGACATATTTACAAGTGTCGCTGTCGGTAGTAAATGTTCTAATGTAAGAGCATGTATAGACTAAGTTCGTTTATTATGTATATTTATATTAATATCAAAATTTATTTGCCTACTTTTTTGCCATATTTGAGGATACAAGAAGCGCGGTTTCGGATCCCGCCTCGTTCAAATATGTATAAATTTACTAAAATATTTTTTTGTTTCACTATTTCAAAATATAGGTTCGATTCTCATTTTGCTAAATTAATGTATTTTTAATATTCTTAAAATGTCATTTCATACATAGAAAAGAAAGATACTTATTTAGAAAACATATTAATTAATATAATTCTAATTTTTTCTAAATCAGTATTTCTTTTTCTTAAATGAATATATTATGTTCAAATTATTTTAATGTCCCCAATTCCATTACTTAGCAAAAAAATAATTTATTAGTAAAATATTTTTATACTTCAATGAACAGTTAGAAAAACAATTTATTTTCTTACTAAAGTTTGTATGTGGAAATACTCTTGCATACACTAGGTATATTAATATAGTCTTAAGGCATCCAAGGTGGTCTGATAACATTTTTTGTGATAAAACTGTTTTTATTACTGTAATATGTGTTTGTATACGAGTTTAGTACAATACTAAGAATACGTGTAGTTTGTTATCTATTATATAAACAATTACCGACTTTACCTGCTTTTCAGTTTCATTTATCCCACATATAGCATGGTAGGCAGAAAGGATCTAGTGTCAAGACACTCCGTTTTCCGTGTGTAGAGTGCCGGAATACAACACATTTTGACTTAAGAGAACAAGAAAATGTAAGTAATTATTCCGGAGGAATACCTCCGAAAATTCTTAGTATGTACTTTTTTTTCATCCAAGTAAATAAATATAAGGTAACCATTAATAATAATATTATTGAACTTACGTTTATCTATGCATATGTGTCACGTGAAATCATCTGGTCTCTAGACGGATTTACGCGTGATAACGATGTAGAGTACGAGTAGGTATGACGTTAGTAGCGTAGAGCACGTTATAAATTTTTTTTTTATGATTTTTAAATAAAAGTAATTTTAAAAATTTATGATTTTTAAATACCTGTCAATTACAATTATTATTATACATATCTTTATCATACGAGCGTCCGCCAGAAATGCGTGGATTGATAAATATTTTGATTTTGACAACTGATTTAGATGAAACTTAGACTTTTTTTCTAAGTTGGAACTATACATTCTTGAAAGGATCGTCTCGATATGACTTTTAATTTGCGAGAAATTTACATAAGTATACAGATAAGAAATTTAACACATGTATTTGTGTCTAAATACAGAATCATATAAAAAAGGTTTCTCGTAACATCTCTTCTCTCTTAACTTTCAAGGGTTTCTGGTAGAGATCTATCTCAATTATAGATAAGTTCTTCATAATATATTTTCTTCTTTCAAGTGTAGTACATAAAAAATGAAAAATAAAATATTTCATAATATAATATTTGCACATCATCCTCCAGGATCCAGGATAATATATATGTGTATAGGCGTGTGTACTCTACACTCTGCTCCGACTCTATCTGCGTTATCGACATCAATATTATTAACATCGCTATCTCTTATCGCGATACACTCGCTATTAACAAAATAGCAACATTGCACGCGGGGGAGACGTGATGGAATATTACTTTATTATATGTGTTTTGGTGGAGCGAATCATTATTTACCGAGAAAAACAACAGCAAATAGCAATATTTACCTGTTTTGTCTACTATCTATCATACATATTTATATAGCTGTATCCCGCTTGTAGGAACCTGGGAACTCCGCCCACACATCGCCAAATTTTCAAGATATTGCGAGGTGAATGGCAGAGTTCAACGGCGCTTATTTTAATGTAATATATAAAATTACAAAAATATGTATAGAAAATTATAATTTTACTGTAACCATCAAAGCCCTATTGGGTCTATATAATTTAACTATTCCATAATAATAGTTGTAAGTAATTATTGAATGGACGGGAAATATATGTATTTGGTATTTTCATTTTCGAAGTTATTTTCTTTACAGTTCACAGTAGCTTTTTCTAAATATTTTTTTCATTATGTAATAAATATATCAAAATAGAGTAATTAGTTTTTTTGTTCTTATAATTTGTGTTAATTATTTAGATATATATTAGGCGAATCATCGTAAAATATTCTAAAAAGAGTCTCGTCTAGTAGATCTGGTGAAGATGTTTACAAATAAATATTAGATATGAAGTAACCGCATTAATATTTAAAGTTTTCCACTGTTTACAGATCCAAATAATCTTAGTATTCCGTCTCAAAGGATATTGAAAAGCATTTTTTACTGATAACACTTTATCTTAACGTAACAAGGTATATCTTATACTTATTGCACTCTTATTGTAACAAGAGCTGTTACCATGCCATATTTATAGGTTCACTATGACTATTTATATCTTTTTCTTCAAATTTCTACATCTATCCTCCTCATGATGATGGATGCTCCTCAGCCATTACTTCCTTCTACCATCGCTTTTCCTTTTTCCAGAAGCTTTTTCCACATAGTTTTTATAAGTCATCTCTACAAACATGTTCTAAATATGCAACTCTACGTTGTTTGACGGTATGCAAAAGATTGTATTTTTGTTCAACCTATCGCAGTAGGTCGTCATTCGAAAAGGCTTCTACGTTTTCCGAAATACTCTTTAATAGTACCTACTATTTATATGAGGCTAATCATGCTAGAGTAGAATAATTTAAAGTTTTAAAAAGGTAGCTTCACGCTTTTCCCGCATTGCACAGTAGGTAGAGTAAACCTTATAGTAACACTGTTTGTTCCTCACTTTCTGCCCAATAATCGAGACATTGCGTATTGAATGGCGTAACTCAACGCAACGCGTAATCTTTTTACAGTCAGACGCTGTGCCGATGGCCTATTATTTAATTTAACATTCAACATGTCTACACTTATCACCCTCTTGAAGTCACCGTCTGATGAGTGGCAACACTTGATGTAGCACTTGTGTACTTGTAATGGGACCAGCAAAACATTTACATTGTACCTACATTATAAGGTTTTTATAAATATAATTGGATTCATTGAATTATCAAATTTATAAGAGAAAATCGCATTAAAATCCGTTGCATAGTTTGAAAGAGCTAAGCCGACATACCGATTCGCACCGGTGAAGCAAGTTTCTTAAATTTTCGCCGAATTGCCTTGTTGTCAGAGCGAGGAAATGGAAATCTTAAATAAATAAATAATTCCCTCAATCGGATATCGAATCTGCAACCGTCGCGTTTAAAGACACACCGTGCCTGCCACGATCGAGGGTATCTAAGAGAATAACAAATTGTATAATTTTTATACTGAACCCTTATCCCAAAAGTAACTTGCGCTTAACGGGTTTTCATGTAAAATCAGATCGCCTACATGACTCAACGCACAATACTTAGTTAATTATCATTTTCAAAGGAAACAATTTAAACGATGTATTAGCAACTTGTTTACGTTTTTTTATCGAAGGTTATTCTCATAGAATGGAACTGAGATAATGTTATAGGTGCGAACGATACGAGCGTCACGTACACGGCCCTACGGCCGGCGGCCCTGTACTACCGAAAATACTTTGTTCTTGTTTAAGGTAATTAGATTCTTAACTAGTTCTTACCTGCGGCTTCGCCTGCGTGGTTTGATAATAAGAATTAGTACGACATATGGCACATTCTAAGTGCCCCAAAGTGGAAAGGGGAACGGGAGTGTCCTAACACTATGTTCCCTCTGCCTATGGATAATTATGGATATCTTGTGTAACTTGTAAACCACATGATATAAATAAAATCGCTTATGAAGTATCAACAAACATGAATGTGTTAAATAAAGATGTCTTTGAAACATTTATGTAATATATTTAAAGTGTCAGTGTAAAGAAGGAAGTAGGAAGGCAACGGAACGGAACGGTAAAAATTAAACGACGTGAGACCCACTTGAACATTTAAAATATTTCCTTAGTATTTAACATTTCATTTTTAATGATTGCATTGAAATATTAATGTATTTTTCAGCCTTACGCTGTATCTGCTGGGTAGGCAGAGGGAGTCAAGTGTTAAGACACTCCTCTCCTCACTCTCCGCCGTATTCTGGAGGCATTGCGTGTTGAGTCCCACAACCGTTGCGCTAACAATCAGACGCTAAAGAATGAATAATAAATATTTTATATTTATTATTCATTATTTATCTTTAAATTTACCTTGTGACTTTAAAGCACTTTATCGTATCATCAATGACGCAGGTCTCTGCCACTGACGTCTGAGGGGCGTCACGTTAAGTATCACTCATATGTGATTTGCAATTTTTTTAAGATTCATAAAAAAAACATAATATAAATATAAAATTATTTATTCTTCTCAGTTTATATTTTTATTATAATTAACAAATTTTATATTTGTTTTTTGTCGAAGACGAAAGAGTGTTTATAAATTTGGAAATGATAATGTCATTATTAGCACCAACATCATAAAAACTAACTTTACTGGTGCTGTCTACTATGAATGAATGTTAAAATTGAATTTAACAATGGTGCAAAAATGGGAAACAAAGAGTTTTTACTCTAGGTTAAATTTTCCTACCCTACAATATAATACGGTACACTCGTACAGCTCCAGCGTAATATCAACAAACTCTAAAAATAAATCAAAAGTCACTTGAATATTAATAAACAAACAAAACAATGATCAAAAAATCCAAAAGCTAAAATTCATTAAAAAAGCCGGCACCAGCTAAAACAATAATACTACGTGCAAAACAAAATTGTACAAAAACGCATAGTGTATTTCAAGTGCAAGATCAGGATCGATCAAGTTCAAGGCCCATGCGCGCGCAGCCCGTGACGTCAACCATTCATGCTCTCATCCCCTGACGCCCCCAGACACCCCCAACACCCCCAACTCCCCCTGACGCCACTCTGCGCTCAATAATGCCCTCGCCCTTGCGTCCGCTTTCAATGTCGAAGTTGCAAAGTGTAAGCTGATAGCGAATTTGTTTCCTAGACTGGTTGGCTTTGCCTATTGCTTTTTCTAACATTGTTTTTATATTCGATTTTTTTAATGATTTGTGCCATATACTTATTTGTGCCGTAGGTAGAAGGTGTATAATGCAGGCATAGGATTTTTAGACACCCCGAACGCACCCAATGCACCCAATTTGAGAGACATTGCGTACTTAATATATATTTTTTGTACAATATACAATTTTTTAAGTATTTAAAGAACTCATCGTATATGCTATCATATAAAAATATTAAAAAAATAAGGAAATATTAGATTTCATTCACTTTAACAAATAATAGACCTCAAAAATTATTGTTCTTGTTGTTCCTCTTTATTTATGGCGTTCCGAGAAAATTATTGTTACTAACGAATCAGTAAAATTTGTCAAATAAATCAAATAAGAAGAATATAAGTCAAATGCTTATAACTTAACGAAATCTGGGAGCGTGAAAATAGCGCTAGTTAGATATGAAGGTATTGCTTGACGAAAATGGCTTTATAACTGGCTCTTACCAAGATTACTTTTTATGTGGATAATGGAGGTAGAAAAATAGAAAAAAAAGATAAGAAACATGTGAAAAATCTTTTTTTTTAATATTTTTTCTTTTAACTGAAAGTGAATTTATTTTATGTTTTAATATGTAGATTTTTTAGTAATTAATAAGTTATAGATAATTTTTCTAAATATTTTCTCTTTCTCTCTTTTGGTTGTCGTCCTTAAGATTTAATTTATTTTTGTGCTATAATAAAATAGTGAATTCATTTTTTTACCTAGTTTCATAAATTGTTGACTATATTTTAATATAGGTTAGAGAGGCCATCATGGCGCAGTGTCTGTAAGCACTTCGATTGTAGGTTCGATTCTCATTCTGGACAATTAATATTTTTTTAGGCCAAAAAAAGAAGAAGGAAGATGTTGATCTTCGCACACGCAACGTGGGAAACCGAAATTCCTGGACAATGGGTTATCTCCGAGTATTCTGGTATATTTAAAGAAAAAATAAGAATTTGTCTGAATCATACGCAACTCAAATCGCAATCGCATACGCAAATCAGACAAATATGAATCACAAGTTGTATACAAGCATATCTACTAATTACTAGCCTCAAAGGCTTATCAGTGTATCTGCATTATACTTATATTTTTTGGTGCAGAATAGAGCGATTATATATTTTTATTTATATTGGAATATCTCCTAAATGGTTGATGAATTAGAAATTTTGAAAATAAAAAGAATTTAGAGAAAAACAAATTATTTCTCCACTTTCCGCGCAAGAGTTCATTTTAAATTATGTAGCCGAACTCACTATTTTAATTAACTAGAATAACTAGGGCAACGATAATTTTAGAACTATTAATCCCAACTAAGCCACATCTACAACAATAACATAACTTTGCTTAGTTATCACATATACGGCACGGCGCTAGTTTGATATTCACTTGAGAGAAAAAAATATTTTTATTTCTTTGCTTTGATAAGAAGACAATACGTAGCGTTGTGCTGAACGCAATGCTACAAAAAGTGGAGAACGGAGTGTCTTAACCCTATTTATCCTGGTAGAAGTGGAATACTTTGTGAAACTGAAAGAAAAGAGGTCTATAAGTCTTTCTATATGTATAACACATACTACAGAAAAATACGCAAATTATAATATTTAGTCAATCAAATCCGCAATCCTCCCAAAGCCTCCGCCCTTCCCCCAGGCCACACTGTGCCGTGGGCGGCTGACGTCATACTCTTGACATTCGCTATCGATCCCACCAGCTCAATGGAGCGGCGTCGCATTGATACAGATCTTATTGTGTTGTTAATGAAGTTGAAATGGTATTATATTTGTGTTATAGTATAGTATTAAATTATTTTTTTATGGTAAATTTAAAAAAGGCAAAAGGAGGGTTTTTCGTGGTGCGTGGTGCAAAATGTGACTATAAACGCGACTGGTTGCGAGTTCAACGTTCACTCGAGGAAATTAAATATTTATTTAAATTAATATTTTCATTTCTTCGCTCTGGAGTCGAGTTAAAGCGCGGCGTTGAGTTCCAAAGAAGGAAAGTGGTTAAATGAGTGTCTTAGCACTATGTTTCCTCTGCCTACTATGAAGCTAATTTATTTGATAAAAAAATGATCACTTAAATAATTAATTAAAATTAAAGCTCAAGTTTAACATTTAATTAAAATTAAAGCTTCAGTTAAAAATAATAATTTCCAATTTCAGGCTAGAGTCTAGACAATAGAGTCTAGAGTTTTTGCTAGTTAAACTTATTTTTAATTTAATGTATATTTTATGCATTCATTAAAAAAAAGTAAAACATTCACTTCTATATTCTCTACATAAACTATAAATTTCACACTTGTCCGTCCACAATTTTCTTAAAAAGGAGTAAGAGGTACGAAGTTTTGTTTCACGTATATATATTTAAATATGTATTTAATACGTTTTATATGATATCTATGGAAATTAATAAAATAAATAAATAAAATATAAGCATAATTAATACATCCTACAAAAAGCTACCTAGTGAAGATATATCAGTCAAAAAGAAATACAAAAGCTATTTTAAGAACGAAAAAACAAAGATTAGAATGAAAAGAAGTTATTTAAAAGGCTCACCCTGCGGCGCGAGGGTGGATCGTAAATCGCTTATAAAATAGCCGGGTGTACGCCCACACAGCGTGATGGGGTCACGCCTAAAGTATACCACCATTTATTTTTATATAATGTTATTATGGTGACGCCATAGACGGTGGTTTGTGGGTCAACGATTTATGAAGTTGTTTTTGATTGCTATTGGTAGTGAGTTGTGATTTTTGCGATTAGATCTAGGTATTAAGTTAAAATATTTTATTTAATGGATGTTTTGTGATTAAATGTTATTAAATAAAAATAAAATCAAAATCCGCTTCACGCTGTGTCCCGCACACAGCACGCCAGAGCAGGCAGAGGGAACCTAGTGTTAAGACACTCCGTTCCCCACTTTCTGCCGAATTCTGGAGGCATTGCGTGTTGAATGGCAGAACTTAACGCCGTTCTTTGCCTCGACACCAGAGCGAAGAAAAGGAAATATAAACGTAAATAAATATTTCACTTCCTCGAGTGGGGATCGAACCCACAACCAGCGCGTTACAGTCACACCCTTGAGCCGCTTCGCCACGACGCGACGGCTTCAATAAAATGTGATTATTAAACTGTAAATGATGTTGTGTTGAACAAGTTCGCTTTAGGAGGTGCTGGTTTGAATTTGTAAAATCTTTTCCTCTGTTATATTCCTTTTTTCGAGGAAGGTTATTTATCTCGTTAATTGTTTTGATGTGTATGAGTCATACACACTCTTGGTTATTTCCTTTTGAGGAGGAGGCTAACTATCGTTATAGGCTTAACTAACCTAACTTTATCCTTTTTTTTTTCTTTTTCACTGGGGAAAATCTTCATGCACTACCTCCGCCTGGGTAAGGTGGCGTGCCGGACTCTTACAGGCTAAAACCATCCCAGTGTCTATACTCTGATCCTGACTTTGTTCCTTAACTTATTTGATCCGGATCCCTTTACCTCATTATGGTTTTCATTTACTATTAGGGTTTGAGGCGCACAAGGGACACAAGTATTCCACTCGAAGGAATGAAATATTTAATATTATCATTTCTTTTCTCTGATAACGAAGCAAAGCCAGTTGAGCTCCTCCACTCAACATGCAATGCCTTGAGAATTGGGAAGTGTCTTATTGGAAACGGAGTGTCTTAACACTGGATTCCCAGGTTCCCTCTGCCTACCCTGCCATGTTTGTGATGTAGCATCAAGTTTTTTATAAAAACTTAATATTCATAATATTCAGTTAAACTTAACGGAGGTTTATTGGACAAAGCTAAACATGGAGCGTAGTAACCTCTACCGTGACCTTCTCCGACCTCGCCCTCCCGTGACGTCAGAGCGCCGAGCGCAGGCTTAGAAGGTCTGTAACCGTATACATTATTAGATATATTTCTAGGAAGATTAATATATGTATTATAATATAAATAGTATCATATAACATTTTTTATATTAATTTGATTTATGAACATAATTAAATATATAAACGTGAAATTTTTTTAAGGATTCAAATTTAAACAAGGTTTTTTTATTAAGAAGATACTTTTAAAGTGCTAAGTTAGAATTTAATAAGTGTTTTAAGCTCGTATATTTTGTTTTTATTATCTTACGTTTTTTTTCTTAGATTATTAAAACGGCATCTCATGATCGATCTCAAAGTTGAGAGCGATTTATAAATACGGGCATTAGTAATTGATAGCAATGCGCAGCAGAGACTATTAGGCGTAGAAAGCTGTAAGGCAAATAGGTTTGTAGAGTAGTGTGGAGGTACACTCCGGAAATTCGGATTTCTGGAAATTTCTGCAGGACAATCTGGGAATTTAATTTTTTTACTGCTTACTAATAAAATTGCAGGATATAACGTGGTTTTTTTTTTGTATATTTCTATTGTATTTCAAATTTTTAAGACATTGTATCTATTTATTATTATTATTTATGAACTAACTAGCCTAACTTAAACCTTCAACTTGAACTTAACAGTTAAACGCAAACGTAGTAACCTCTACCGCGACCTTCCCTCACCCTCCGTCCCGTGACGTCATTGCGGGGGCTACACCGCGCCTGTACAGACTGTACTGCGCATCAGGAATAAAGGAAAATAAAAGAAATTATTTACGTATTCAGTGGAATATTTAATAATATAATTAAACAAAGTGAGAGCAGGTTCACGCTTTTTCAAGCATGCCAAAGTAGGCAGAGGGAACTTAGTGTTAAAACACTCGGTGTCCGTTAAATTTTCGAGATTTTGGAGAGTGGTACAACTCTACCTCCTCATTTTTAACTATTTTAAAGCTTAATTCTAAGAACAAAACTGAAATACGTCTGTAATAAACGATATGTTCTTTTATAGGTACCTCAGTAGGTACTATATTTTTTTTTATTTTTATTTCTAACTTGGCAGAAAGATAACCCTATATAACTATTCTCACATACACTGTACCCATATAATCTACAAATCAAAATTCTTTATTAAAAATAAAATTACTATTATTTCTTTTATTTACTTTTCACTTTATCCCGCATATAGCACGCAATTAACATAGGGCTTAGACTTAACCCCACACTTTGTTAATCAGAAAAGGGATATGCAAATGTATTATTTTCAGATTTCGACGAGAGAGAATCGAACCTTCTACCAGTACACTTAGCTTCACACGCTGTGCGACTGTCAAATAATATAATAATTTGTTAATTATATATAAACATAGTATATAAACAAAACATAGTATATATACAAACAAAATTAGCACTAAATTAGTAATGCAAATACAAACATATTAGTAAATAGGGTTGGGCTCAACGCCAAAAGACCGGTTACAGCCGGCTTTATGCAATGAACACGTCTAGAATACACTACGATTGTTGAACGCCAAGTTCTTTAACCCTGGGTACGTCATCAGCGTCATTGTTGGTGTCATGGCGATGGAGTTTTACATATTTTTATATATAGCATTAAAACATACTCTATAATTATATTTAACTACTATTGCCACAGCTATAAAGGCAACAGCTTGTTGGCTCGATTTCTACTCGAGGAAATTCGTTTCCCTGCTCTAGCTCAAGACAAAGCGAGGCGTACAGTTCCGCCACTCAACATGTTATGACTTATGCCGTGAATTCCAACGGAAACGAGAGAATTCAGTGTCTTCAGTAGATTGTCTCTATCTAAGATACTACCTGAAGCTGAAAAAATTAAGAAACCGGAAAATATATTAAATAATATCTTCGCTTACTAATACTACTTAAAATTCTATTCAGAAAATCTTTATACTTAAAATATATAACTAGAGCTTAAATATGGTTAAATAAAATTCACAAAAACAAAACAAAATTTCGACTTTCTAATTCTCACGGTTTATAAGATACAGCCTGGAGACAGACGGATAGACAATACATATTCAGACCCGTTATACCCTTTAGGTACGGAACCCTAATAACTTAGTACATAATTATGCTAGAATTTAGTTTTAATCCTAATTATTAATAGGACAGCCTTAATAAGAAATCCATGAGGGGTTAACAACATTTCTAGGTTCGAGATAATAAGGGCGTAGAAGCGTAGCCTGGCGATGTCAATGACACATTTTCTTACTTGTAAAGCTTTTACGAGTAAGCTTTAGAAGCTTATATATTTCCTAATTTTTTTTTTGCAATATAATAACGAATAAATTAATATAAATATTGTGATGAATAAATGGAAATAAAAATCTTACATTTCTCATAGGTATGTAACTAAAGAATTATAGGGATAATTTTAAAAGATTCACAACTTTTTCTATATATTATGTTGCCTCAAGTTATTTTGCAAGTATAAATTTAGTTAATAATTATAATATCTATATAATAATTAAAACTCTTTCGTTACTGAGTAACTGACAGATAATGCCAAGCCGTAACTACTGGACTTAAAAAGCACTAAGAGAGGGATTTCCCGAAATTCCTACGGAAACGGGAAAAACCGTGTAAAAAATGTAAAGTCTCTACATTTTGTAATTCACTCAAACGGAGTGGCAGACTACAAGTAGTCTTATTATAAATCATTAAGTCATCTGGCCTGTGAAAGTCATTACTTTAAAATTTTTTAAATTACTGCCTGCATTGAAGCTGCCCCAAAGCAAGTTTCACGCATACATATTATTGTATAGTGACCTTCCTACTTCCGCGTGAAATCATCAAACAAAATTTATGTAGGTTGTTTATTTTTCACAACTGTATACCGCACATAACCGGGAAGGCATAGGAAACCTGTCCGTTCCCATTGACACTTCCGTTCCACTCCAAACTCAAAACGTTCCGTTCCAATGACACTTCCGTTGCCGACTCAAAATTGGATTGGATTGGTTTGCCTACAAAAGCATTCCGTGATGAATGGCGCAATTCAAGCCGCACTTCGCCTAGAATTTCGAGTGGAAAAATGAAAATATTAAATATTTCCTATAGTGGGAATGGAACCCAGTATCTGTCTCTTTGTAGTTAAAAGTATGTGCTACTACCACGACTGGCCTAAATAAAAAAATATTGCTCTATGATACTCATATGCTCAAATGATCCATTACCCGTCATACACGACTGAGCACACGCAGAGTGCGTGACACGTATCCCGTCACTGAACGTGACGTACAATTTCCCATCACTATTTCTTTTTAAACATTTCTTGGCAAATACTGTCAAATATTTCGATTTGGACTTTGACACGCTTCGATTTTAGTCGCCATGTGTTACGTGATTGCCAATAGTTCCGATTCATTAGGGCGGACTTTTTTTTGTTTTTTTTTTTGCTGCACTGTGTCCAGGTACAGTAGGGTCGATAAAAGAAGCTTAGTGTTAAATCACTCCGTTCTCCTTGCTCTATTTTCGAGACATTGTGTCATCTGCAGTGACAGAACTTAACGCCGCTTTTCGTATACTAGAGTAAAGAAATCAAAATAATTAAATTTAATAACTCCCTCGAGTGGGACAAAACACTACCACCGAGGAAAAAATAATATAAAACGGAATGTAATTTTCAAATTGTATAACAAACACGTGGGACACGCCAGCCGCAGTCGTCGCGTGGCCGGGTCGTCGCGTGACGATGACGTCAACAGAGACACCCCACTGACCGGTTGTACCATTTATGGCATTATGTTCTATATACCTAGTGTATAGTTACAAATGCTATATCACATTCAAAATAAATTTAAAAAATAATTAAATCATCTTCAAGCTGTATCCCGCACACAGCAGGATAGGCAGAGGACACCTAGTGCTACAACTCCGTTCCCCATTTTCCGCCGAATTCTGGAGACATTGCGTGTTGAGCGGCAGAAATCAACACGGCGCTTTGCCTCGACAACAGAGTGAAGAAATGAAAATATTACCTAAATATTTCATTTCTTCGAGCTGGAATCAAACTCACAACCTGTCACTTGTGCCCCAGCGCCACAACTAGTCTCTTCAATAAAATTTATTTAATAAATTCAAATTAATTGTACAATAACTAAAGAAATGCCGATAATTTTCCATTGATTACAACAAACAGCCTATTAATATACACCTTATAAACACGTGCGCGTCTCCCGCAGTCGTCTCGTGTCCGTGTCGTCGCGTGACTCTAGTGATAAATGTTTAATTATTATGATAAATATACTACGTGAAAAATATTTGAATTTTTTATATATACTACTAATATTAATTATTAATAATAGTATAATAGTACTTGGTGTACTAAAAAAGGAAATCTTCCAACGCATAATAATAGATCAGAATTTTCGCTCTTTCTCACAGCTGGCCCATTAGCTCAGTTGGTTAGAGCGTCGTGCTAATAACGCGAAGGTCGCGGGTTCGATCCCCTCATGGGCCAATTTTCTTTTTTTACTTTTACAATTTTTTAAACTTATATTATTCTTTACTATACATATACTTTTTTATTTGTTACAGTTGTTTAATAGCAATCTAAAGCCGAATAAAATTTTTATTCAGTTTTCTGTTATCAACTACATAAAATAACAATCTTTAAACTGTATTCATTTACAATTACCAAAATACAAAACAAAATTTTTAATAAGGCACTCTTATGTCTCTATTATCTATTTTAGTATAGCTATATAAACATAAACACTAATAGAATTAAATTATAATTAGACTTCCTGCTATAATATATGTCAAAGTCAAGGTGATCGACTTGTTTTTAATATGGACAGTTCTATAGTCCATGAACTTATATTATTTGGATTTATTTTTTATTATATGTAGTAGTTACTTTTTTAAAGTAAAAAAAATATATATTTTATCATTAATTCATTTAAAATGTTTAAATAACAATTTACAAATTTAAAATCATATCCATATGTATAAATAGTTTATAAGTAACAATTGTTCTAGAGACTAATTACTGCAAACGCGATAGGTTGTGGGTTTGATTACCACTAGCTTAAATAAAATATTCAAATAAAAAAATGTGGAAGAATCGTGATATTTATTTCTATTCATTGTATTATAAAAGGTCATATATAAAACAAACTAATTCTTACATATATTTTATATATTTGGTAATGAAATTAATAAATAATATATTATATATATTCTTTTAAATGCTTAAACAAATAATAATTAAAGTTTCCTTATAATTTTCCAAAATTCAATTCTATTTTATATTATTTCACTAAAACTTAGTTAAATGTGTTTTAACACTTTAAGAAAAGCAAAGTTAAGAGTCTGTATGTTTTTCTAAAGTATTCATAATTATTAACAATAAAAAACGCTTAAATGAATTAATTGCATGTTGTAGTACATTTTATAGTGGCTATACATTGAGAAAAGACTATTTAGAAACGTATAAAAAAATTGTACGGAGCAGGACTCAAACTTGCGCCTCATGGAAGCCGTCAATCGTTTAGTCAATTATTGGACGTATATCTAATTTTTATACGTTTGTATTTTACCAGTTTCGTTTAAATGACAGAGATAAGTGTGAGTTTAAATCTGAGTAAATAAAAAATATATTTAAAAAACCGCTTTTAATATTTATTTAATCTCGCGGCATATTTACTTAACATGCAATAAGATAAATGTAAATTTACTGATAGATTGAAATATTTATAATTATAATCAATGTTTAAAATATGAATAATGACTTATACATTTACTTACAATACAATTGTTAAATATTCCTTACGACTTTCTCTAATTTTCACAGATTCGAACCTTTAGAATATTTCAGCAAAATTGTAACTTAAATAGAATTAGGCACTTGAAGCGTTGTCGTATATATATAATAAATACATTATGTATTTTAACAGACGGTTCTTCAGAATTTTTATGTTTTTGTGTATATTTATCAATTTATAGATTTTTGGGTTTTTAAATTTTTATACACATTAATAATATATACCTACATATCACATTCCTTTTTTATCATACAGTTCTATGTCTAATTACGACTAAATTTTACTTTCCACCAAATATAACACCAATATAATACAAAACTGAAATTATTATGAAAACTATACTTAATATATGTATATCGAAATAATCATATTTTTTATCTAAACGAACCAATATTAATTACATTTGTATATTTTTTGTAGTAATTATAAATTAACCTGAAAAAATCTCTCGATTTTTATTTATTTTTAGTCTTTAATCGGAGAAACACACTATCATTATTACATTCAAATATAAAGTAATAACATTTTAGCAGATCTATGTACATATAAACATATGATACACAAATATAATACAGATACATGTATAATACAATATATTAACAGACTGGTTCATTATTTTGACCAAAATTGTTTTGTTAAACATTGACTGGTTTTACTGATGAACGAAAAAAATATATAAATAAACTTGTGTCATCGAAAATGGCAGATTCATAAAATAATTAGAAGTTTTCATTGCTTTTTGCATATCATGAAACACCCAATAAAAAGTCTACTAGATTACTAAATTTCAAATTGTGAAAAATAAATACATTTGAAATATATTTTGTAAAATTAAGAATATTAGTCCAAGCACTAGTTTAATATTTAATAATATAGATAATGCCAATATTACCAATTTTCTTATTTGCATGAAATATGATTGACAAAGTTTGTGACTATGACTTAGTTATTATATACTTATTATATATGTAATTTACGCATTAACATAATATAGGAAATGACGTAATAATAATTATAATTACATTTCACATGATTATAATATATATTATAAGCATACAAAAAATGCAAATTGACACTCGACATATAGTAAAAAATTAATCTACAACTTTTAATATAGTAGTTGAAGTGCCACTACACCATAATAACAATAAAAACCCAAACCTACTATACATGTATATTTATAGCAACCAACAAATCTAATATGTCTGCCTGTTTCAAAGCTGTCCTTACAATATTCTGATGGGGAAAAGTGGGATTTTTGAATCTTCTTTTCTTATCCTAATCCTTTGTACACCTTTTTTTTGTCATTATAATTTTATATTTATATTTTTTTTTGTCATTAAAGTTATGTAAAATAATATCAGCCCACCGTGGCGCACGGGCACAAGCGTGTGACTGTAAACACGACGGTTGTTGGTTCGATCCCCACTCTGGGGAATAAACTGTTATTTATTAACATTTTTTCGCCCTGGTAATAAGGCAAAACGGCGTTGAGTTTCGCCACTCAACACGCAATGCCTCGAAAAGTCGGCGGTGTGTGGAAATCGGATTATCTCAACACCAGGTTCCTTCTGTCTACCATACTATATGCGGGAAACTGAAAAAAAATAGTACATGCCACATTTCAGCTTCTTGTGTCCAGTAGTTTTGGTTAAGAACTGTCTATCAGTTGATCAGTAGAAAATAAAAAGGTTATAAATATTGATTGATTAATATAAAACTTTTTAAACACATGTGACTATGCAGCTAAACAATATCCCTTATATTAATAATGTTGTTTTTTATTTCTCTTTTAATCATCAGTAAAAGGCGGGTCCTCCTTCTTCCTCTGGTTGTCCATGAACGAAAAGTTGTCAATAACCAGCCAGCGTTGTGTGGTTGTCTCTACTTGCTGCTGCAGTAGCGGCGTGCGGACGCGGAGCTTCACTTCTAAAGATCCACCCGCTGGTCGCCTGCCGTCCATTAACTGGAATGATAAAATGAAATGTAAGACATTTTTCTATTAAATCTTTCAAATTGCTAATATTTGCGGTTAATCGATTTATTTATAAGTGGATCAATTTTTTTTATTACCCCGACATACATTTTAAATATAATAAATTAATAATGATTACATAAGGCTCTTTCATACGAAATAGATACAAGATGAGGCCGTCATGGCGGAGTGGCACAGCATGTAACTGTAAACGCGACGGTTGTGGGTTCGATTTCCAGACCTGAACAGCGTGGCGTCGACTGTGAAAATTCATGAGAAAGTGGGGAACAGAATGTCTTAACACAAGGTTCCTTCTACCTAAGCAGCTATATACGGAATACAGCGTGAAGCCATAAAAAGTAAATACAACTCACCGGAAAGCTCTCATGCAGAGTGACCTGGGTCTCCAACGGCGCCAGCTTGACGCTGGCGGTGCCCAGCAGAGTGTCCCGACTGAACCACCCGCTGCAACACAACGCACTACAGCCACACCTGTATATTGTGCACCCATGCGAAGCTAAATACACTAAATGACCCATAATACTGTGGTACAATGATAAAAAACGAAGAGACATACACTCATGCTTACATATATAATATGGCATCAACAATAACCTTTTAATGACTTTTTTTAATAATACACTAACTACTAACGTTTAAAATATATTTTTTTTAAGTTCTCAACAATCAACAACGAGACATGTGGTACACCCTACGTAATAATGGAAAATAAAAAATTCTAATGGCGGGGTTTGCCATTCTACACGCAATGTCTCCAATTAGGCAGAAATTGGAGATGGTCTAAAAATTTTTAGATTTTACTAAAAACTGATAAGTTCTCTAAATTTATTTGGCTCTATAAAATTTAAGGTTTCTCAAAAATTACAAATGTTGTTGCGATATATACATACATACATGCTAATAGTAAGAAAACTATTTGAATAAAAATCTAATTAAATATAATACTTAAAATATAGCTTTATATTAGCAAGAACTATAAAGCTATCTCGGTAAAAATAAAATATAGTAAAAGATACAAAATAGTAATAAAATGAAAATGGATATGAAGTAAGGTGATGAAGAGAATGTAAAGACAATCATAAGTTTTCTTATAATTTATTATGAAGCGTTTAATATACAGTATAATAATGAAAAACATGAAGATTTCAGATAGCATAATGAATAGAACAAAAAACACAAAACACCTTATAAACATTATGGACAGATTTGCTATGAAAAACGAATGTTGTAAATATAACGAATCGAACGTAACGAAACGAAAATATAGCGAATGATGTAAAAATCTAATAAGCATGAGGAGGAGTTAGTAAGTGATATAATGAATAGAAAAATAACACAAAACACTTAAACAGGTGAAATTGGTTACACAACATAAAATACGAGTACGAGTACACTGTATCCCACATTTATTTTGTCTTACAAAAGGCTATTTCAATATGTACAACATTAAGAGTTGAGGCCAGTTATGATTCAGGAGCACTAGCGCGCGACTGTAAACGCGGAGTTCGATTTCCACTCAAGAAAATGAATATCTATTTAAATAGATTGTAATTCGTAGCTAATACACTAAAATGTTGCATAATATATATGTGCACATATATATTTTTGACAATAATATTAAAATTTAACACATTTTTGATTCAAATAGAAGGAACGCAGTTTTACTGAGATTCTTTTCAGGCAACAAGCTCAATAGCATGTGTGTAGGAAAAGGGTGGGCCAAATGGTCCGTGACCACCCTAGACCAGACTACCGTCTCTTGCCTACCCCAGAAACTATAACAATTTTTTTTCTCTGAAAAAAAATTTGCAGGAACAAATCTATTAAAAATATCTTTAGATGCGCCTAGGCCACACCGAGTAGTGGTTTTTGTCAATATAAAATTAATAAATTCTTTATTAATTTACAATAATAACTATCCTGCATAAAATAAGGCTAACTTACCCTCTAGAATAGACTTCAAATTTAATGGCGTGTCGTTTGAATACTCTCAAACACGCTCTGGCATTGCGTTGTATGGTGAGAGGGAACACGGAGGAGTACTGAGGGCTGTTCGTGTCTTTCACCACGTGAGTCTTATCTGACACGGGATATTCCTGGTAATTGATTACATCGTATGTTTTTTATTAATTTATGTATATGCATTTTGCACATGGAAATCGAATATATAATCGATCGATAACCATCACGTGTACAATCAAAAAACGAAATGCGTAAATATTAAGAATTTGAAACGTAGAAACTATCATTTAGTGCAAAATAAAAACAATTCACTTTAATAAATTATAGAATAGAAAAGATAACAGAACGAAATAATCTTTATAAAGATCTTCAAAAAAACCAATTACTAACCTGTGGATAGGGAAATTCAAATTTGACATAAGTATCGACCTCCTTGGGGTTGGTCACGTTATATGCGATGCCGCGGACGATTGTCAGCTCTAAGTCGTTCAGGTTAAGGTCGTGATTGCATTGTACAATAGAGAATTTGCGATTCTCATAGTGGAACTGCGGCGGTACGGGGCTGTGACTGAAAACAAACATTAATTGCTAGCGCCCCAAACACGAATTTGAACTCTTAAGCTTAGTGGTATATTACAGCCAAATTGCACAAAACGTTTATAATGAAAAATTTACATGTTTTGTTTAAACTTGTAGCTTATGTGTTATTCTGATGTGAAAGCTATATAATTTTTTTTCTCTATAAATTCTTTCAGTAGTTTTTCCGTTAAAAAGGAACATACATTCATTCTCACAAACTATGTGTCATATGATATATCTATACTTATAATAAAATCGTAAGAGGGTCGGTGTCTGTACTTGGAAGATATTTAAAAAATATGTTATTGGGAATCTTTATTACCGTAATAGAACCTAAAACGATGATTTTTAAATTTTTTATCTGTTTGTCTGTGCGTTTGTAATCGCTAATCTCAGAATCGGCATAACCGATTTAGATGCGGTTATCACTATTGGATACTGGCAACATATAGGGTTTATTTTATTACATTCGGTTCATAAAAAAAAGTTATGTCAATTTAAAGTACTTAGTACGACAAATTTGCTAATTGCCGTAACAGTTATTTTCGTCACAGATATTTTCATCAACTGTTTTACTGAATTGACTGAATCTTTAGTTTCCAATTTCTTTATTAATATTTCTATTTCAAGCGGATGTAGCCCCGCACGGACCCACTAGTTTACAATATATTTTTTATGATTGAGTGGCGAAACTTAATGCCGATTTTCGTGCAACGATTGAACTAAACAAAATGTTGCACTTATAGTCAGGCTCTGTGCTACCATGCTGAAGTGATACTAGAAGATCTGTATAATGTACATAATATATAACGCGCATATACAACGTCAATATTTTTAAAATCCCTAGGCACGGCCTGCATGACCATGGACAGCGCGTCGCGCATTGATAGAAACGCTTCCACCACTCAACCCGCCAACCCTCAAGAATTAAGCAGTATGTAAGAAATGCCGTAACACTAGGTACCCTACCTACCTTGCCATATAAGAAATACAACTAAAAAAAAGTACAAAAACACTTACGCGCTGGCAACCCCAACCACACGCATATCCTCCCGCACACTAAGAGCGAGATGCTCGAAGCGATTGCTCTCAGCTATATTCCCTATAGCTTTATAATGGTCTCTGTTCATCAAGCACAGCTTCAGCTGACTGCTTAGCTGACGGTAAAGACGCTCTATGGCGTCGTCGTCGTTGAAAGCTATGCTCGTGTCATCCGGTGGACCACATTCCTCGGTTGATATCATGTCGAATCTAGTATGGAAATTATTTTTTATAATTTTAAGTGTTATTGCAATTTTTATTTGAAAATGTATAAAAAATGTAACTCGAACTCGCGCCTCTACAAATCTATTTAAGTGCCCTGACCATTAAGCTATATGTTCCCATCAAACTACATTGATATTTTTATACCTCATATTAAGACACAATTCTCTTACTTTTCACTTAAAAAGAAAAAATATTTTAAGAATAACTTAAAACAACATCATGTCTCTTATAAAAAATCATTGCTAAGCATAAAAAAAATAATTTCGCCTATACAAAACAAACAAACACTCACGAATATTCAATGGATTTCTTAGTCGAAGGTGGGAGTGGTAACGAGTTCAAATCCACCTTGAGACCTCCTCGGGCTGCTTCAATCACTGAATCAAAACCTTTTGCCGCCCGTAGATGCTCTTTCGCTACATCAAGGTCACCTGTTACAATTAATTTTTGAATTATTGAGCAGAAATAGGCCATCGTGACGCAAAGAAAAAGAAAACGTTTCGCTGTAATCGGTTGTGAGTTTAATTCCTATTTAAAGAGAAACAAATATTTAGCATTTCATCGTTCTGATATGACAAAGGTAGGTGTTGAATTCCGCCACACAAAATGCAATGATAGTGGTTTCCTTAAATTATTCTTGTGTTTAATAATCGTTACTATAAAAGGGCATGGTTTGGTTTCTCACCGTCCTTTTTGGCCAATATGGCGGCATCTTTGAACAGTTTCTGCCTTTGCAACAATAATGTCAACTGCTTGTCGTATTTACTGGGCGTGGTGGCAGGTGGGGCTGCCCTGCTGGGTTTGGGCGTGGGGGCGTTGCTTGAAGATTGCGAGGGGGCAGGGCTTGGTCTGTTGGGAGCAGGCCGAGACTGGAAATACAATGTAATTTTGTCAAAGAACGCTAATATTATATTTTATACTTTTAATTATTAAAGTATCTTAGTCTGATCTAGCAAAATAAGACATCATTTCAATAACTTTCTGTACAGTCAATGAGTCATGACCGTCATAAAGTTAGGCTTTCTGAACTTTTGCTCATTATTCACTCTCAAAAAGTGTATAATCAACAGTAATCCAAATCCCAAAATTGTACCGCAACCATCATCTAGAAATATAGAAAATCTACCGACATCCAATGCTCACTACACCACTCTTACGGGGATCGGATGTCGTCATTGGATGTATTGGATTAATCTTTTAAACTCTTTCATTTAAGTAAAAAAGAAAACCCACAAATGTCTGCTGTTTGACTATTCTACTTATGGATGCATTACTTCACTATTTTGCCTTACATCTTCCTTTTAAATCAAAAAAATATCAACTTACTCCTGACTCAGTAGGCAGTGGTCCATATCCATTGGGCGTGGGCAGGTCGTCCACAGGAATAGGCCTGCCTGCAGCGTGCGCCTTCACTGCGTCCTGGTACTGCTTCACTATCCTGCCCATGCGACGAGCTTTGGATGTGTTGCCTTCCTCCTTGGATTTGGATTCTTGGTCCTATTCAAAAAAATATTTAAGTGTCTAGGAGGCTAGATAGTCACGACCAAGGAATCGCTAAGCAACCCTTCACGCAATATATCCCACTGTTTGCATTAGAGCCAAGAATCACAACAATCAGATATTTGAACCTTCAAATCATTTTCCAACCTTTATAATAACTTAGTCAAAAATAACATCATTCGGTCACAGTATTCGTTATAAAAATAATATGACATACTTTTTCTGACTTCATATGCGGTAATTGTAGGTTCGATCCCCCCTCGGAAGTCTGAATTATTTTTACTGCTCCACTCTAATAACACAAAAAGAGTTAAATTCCAGCACGCCACACTTATTGTATCCAATTCATACAAAAAATGTAGGGTAAGACTTGTCACTGGGCTTTATGCAGATAAATAGGCAGCTATCCTGCTATATGCGTGATACAGCATGAAGGTATTTAATTACATACCTGGAAATACGCAAGTCTTTGTTTTAAACCTTCATCCATTGTGGAGGCTGTTATCAATCCCAAAGGCTCAGGTATTGGTTCTGGGGCAGGTTCTATAAGAAAATATAATTATTAATAAATTATGTATTCCTGGTTGTAAGTTCAGATCAATTTTAGATAGATAGATTTTTGAAAATAAATTATTGGTATAAACCAAAACGTATTTAGTAAAAAGTCTAAATTAAAACATTTTTCAAGGTTCATTTTACCAATATTATGATTATATTTTAAGACATAACTTAAACATTTCTTTATTTATCTATATTTATAATAACATAGGATGTATGCTGGTATTTTTCTATGTATGAAAGATACTTTCTGCCTAAATTACCCTTAACCTTACGACCTTGAGGACGTCATGGCGCAGTGAGTCCACATTTAATTGCAATTCCTACTCTTTCTATTTTAATTTTCTAGCTCTGATAGAAAAGGCGCATCACTCAACACGCTATATATCGAAAATTAACAGGTACGTAGGAAATGGAGTGTTTTAACACTTATTTCAGATTAGATAATCAGGCAGAGATCTACCTACCCTGGTAAATGTTGGATACACAGTAAAACTAAAAAAAATCTGATATTAACCTGAAGAATTCTGTATTTGCTCTTCACTCTTCTGTTGTTTAAACGCTACAGCTATACTTTCCGGTGTAGGTAACTCATTCAAATCCATATCTTGACCCGATTTGTAGGCATCTAATACAATGTCAAATTGTTTCACTACTTTTAAATATTCTAATGCCATAGCTTTTTCCCCAGCATGTTTACTTGATAGGGCCGCGGCTTTGAATTCTTCTTTTCTTTCTAGAAAAAAAGGGTTATTATAATATTATATTATTAAGCACGGCTTCGCACGTCATCGTTATATTACAGGCCAGTCAACTCCATTCAAGGAAATAAAATATTTATTTAAATTTATATTTTCAATTTTTCGCTCTGGTGTCGAGCAAAACGCGGCGTTGAGTTACACAAAGTTCCCTCTGCCTACCCTAATGTAAATAAACTAAAAAAGTAACCTATGTGTTATTCTGATATATCGGCACATTACCGTAAAGTTAGATTTTAATCTGTAGTAGTTTTTGCGTAAAAGTAGAACAAACGTCCGTCCTCAGAATCTTTCACACTTATAATATTAGTGGGATTTATTAAATAAGTACATAAGGTGTCATATAAGAAATAAAATATAAATATAAGATTTAATTGATTGACCGATTTGGATAAAATTATATAAATATAAAAAATGTATCTATATAATAACATAAGTCTAGTAGTAGGTAATATAATGACAAAAACGATACTAGAAAGAACAGACCATGAGTTGATGAGAAAGTTTTACAATGTATTGTGCCTGAGTCTTAGAATCCACAACCATCAAGTAAAATAGAAAACTGTGCATTTGTTATAATCAATATTTGATTGTAAAAACAACCATGTTTTGCAAAAAACACCAGTTTTTAATTAAATGTATGTTATAATTAGTAATTACTTAATATCATTTGCAAGCCAGCCGCTTTAGCAGGATCTATATCTTCAGTCGGTAAAGGTGGAGGAGGTTCTTTAGGTTCAGGGGGTGTTGGAGCTCTTTCACGTTTTGGAGGTGTAGGGGCTGTTGGAGATACATCTTCTGGTGTTGGTATGGAAGTGGAACGAGGAGGCGGCACTGGTACATTTTCTTGAGCTTGTTGAACGTTAGCTTTGCCGAGACTGACAGCTGGAGGAATATCTTCATCTTTAATTGGTCTTCCTGCTTTTGCTTGTTTTAGTAAATCATTTAATGTTTTGAGGCCTCGGGTAAACCTGAAGGAATAATAATGTCATGAGAAAAAGTGTAAAATACATATAACACTGTTAGGTTTATTAAAACAAACTACCTACAGTGTTGAACAAACAAGACTTTGGTTGGTTTAGATTATTTTCTACACAATCTATATAGCAATATAGCATTACACCAACTCTTTATAACAACAGCATTACATCAGTATTAAATAAAAGATAGGAACAAGTATTATGGAGTTTACACTGTATTTCAAATGACAATACACAAAGAATAACTTTCAGTGATTAGGACTGTAAAGCTATTAATGTAAAAGTAGAAAGTTTTATTAGGAAAAACATATTTTATTACTTCATAGTGGTAATTAAACTCTCATATTTTTACCACTGCACCACTCATAAGTGGGTAGTAAGTGGCTAAACAATAGATTCTGCTGCTTACTCAATAAGAAATATTATTATTATAAACTTACCGTCTAGCTTTACTACTTTCATTATTTTCCTTAGCAGCTTTCTCAGCAGCTGTATAATTAGATATTCTCTCTTGTAACAAACGAATTGTGCTACTTTCGTTGGCAGACGGCGGTGGAGGTGCTGGACGGGTGGTGCGTGGCTGTTCCTGTGGTGCTTCATCATCTATGGCTAGTTCTTGTAATTCATTTAGTAAATCTGGGTCTTCCTCGTCACCTGTTGTTATTTTATTGAATTTATATATTCTTATTGAAGTTGTATTATGTTTTAAATATTAATAATTATAATATAAATATTTCATGCATGTCAATGTTTAATTTAAAAATTATAAATTTCAGTAGTATGTAGTAAAGTTGGAGAGTATGCATTGTTTGTAGGTTTAATGCCCACCAAGAGGAATTATATGATTTATATTCATAACTCCAGTCTGATTCAAAACAAAATATGGAGTTGGAGTGGAGTTGAATGAAAAAACATCAGTTACAAATTATGTAAAATTAGGTTATCTTACAGTACCCTACTTCATACCTTCTGCATGTATGAGTATAAAAAAACTAAAGAGGAAAAAGTAACACTTTGTTTCCTTCATAAAACATAACACACAGGGTAAAAAATCCTTTTATCTTTGATAGATCACACCTGAAACATCTTCATCTGAAGGAATATCCTTCAAACTAGCAGCAATCATAGCATCAAGATCTGCTGGTGCAGCAGGAGCTGGTTTCCGAGGCCTTGGTTTACGACCTCCACTTATAGCTGCCAGTTCTGCTTCCAGGTCTATATCATCATCTGAGAGATCCATTGGCTCATCAACATCCACATCAGGGATGTCTAACAACCCAAACTGTAAATTGTAAAAATATTGTTGATACTTTTTTCTTTAGATGCATGTTATATCTTACATATTGCAGAATAGGCAGAAGGAACCTATTGTGCTCAATTTTTTGAACATGGTGTGGTGAAATTCAAAGCCTTCTTTGTCTTGTTACCAGAGAGGATATGAAAATAAATAATTCTCCGGAGTGAGAATAGAATTCTCAAGTCACACTTACAGTCAGATACTGTGCAGCTGCATATCACCAACAACTTCACTTGATAATATTTAAATAAAAAGATATGTTTATTGTGTTATTTCTTTGTAACAAACTGTTGTTACATAAACACCTACTAACTAGCTATAAATAGAGCATTAACAAATAAAAGCGGAACTAGCAATAACTTTATATAAAGAAAACAATTACTATGACTCACCTGGGATAAATTACCTCTAGGTTTCTTAGACATATTTATAAATATTTTTAAAAGATTACACTTTAGAAATTTGATTAAAGAAAATTTGAGATCTTACATATATAATTGAAATTGAAAACTCAGCTACACATAAATGTTAAGACTTGATAAACAATGCAATTGTGTGTAATAAGAAATATATTGTATAATGCTAAAAATTATAGGAAAACAGACATTTGTTACATGTCTGGGCTACATTAAGCGTTTATTTTAAAATTCCATTGGTTACAATATATTTTTGAGGAATATTAGAACGCACAAACACAAAATATAGGAAAACACAACTTGCTGTCAACGCCAATGTCAATATCATATGAAATTATTTTATTAGTCATTTTCTTATACGTATATGTATAACAGTGGGTGATGATGACCTATACGTAAGTTACGTACACTGGTTTCGTATGAAATTTTATTTGTCGATTATAATTGATTTCTTTGAAAAATATTCATTTTGAATATTTTTTAAATTAACAATTCATAATTTATTAGTTGAGGATATAATTATTTGAAAAGAGGAATGATATGTTTAGGAATTTTTTTTTTTTTTTTTTATTTATTTTATACAAATATTATATTTGCGTATGAAGTATAATATTTTAAAAGCGCTTAGATAATATTAATATTATTTACACATCTGAATTGTATTCATATATTTTGATAATCACGCAGAAATTTATTTCTTTTAAATGGCAACTTTAATACAACACGAGTTTATCGTCTGTGCTCTGCTGTGAGAGTGACGTATGAACAGCCGAAACGAAAACGAAAGAAAAGCCTCNCATCCAAATCCGTTGGGTGGTTTAGAAGAAGAAGAGTTAGAAAGTTCAGACAGACACAAAAAGCGACTTTGTTTTATAAGATATAGGATGTATAACAGTGGGTGATGATGACATGATGACCTATACGTAAGTTACGTACACAGGTTTCGTATGAAATTTTATTTGTCGATTATAATTGATTTCTTTGAAAAATATATAATAATAAGCCGTTAAATATTTTGAATATTTTTTAAATTAACAATTCATAATTTATTCGTTGAGGATATAATTATTTAAAAAGAGGAATGATATGTTTAGGAATTTAATTTTTTTTTTTTTTTATTTATTTTATACAAATATTATATTTGCGTAAGAAGTATAATATTTTAAAAGCGCTTAATATTAATATTATTTACACATCTGAATTGTATTAATATATTTTGATAATCACGCAGAAATTTATTTCTTTTAAATGGCAACTTTAACACAACACGAGTTTATCGTCTGTGCTCTGCTGTGAGAGTGACGTATGAACAGCCGAAACGAAAACGAAAGAAAAGCCTCTTGTGCCGTTGTTATCTTCTATCATTTCTGAAGAATGGAGACAAACGGCCAGGCTAATGGGCTTAAATCTAAAAAGAAAGAAAATGGTGATGGGAAGGATAATTTGTGGTAATTGTTCAATGTTCATTTACGAGTTACATGCAGCATCCATATAGGGTATCCAATGTGTCACACCTACGTGATGTCAAAGAATTGTACCTGAGAAATATGTGACCTAGCTGCAACGTCTTGCCTTTGTTTGTGTATAAATCATATGTACCATACGCGATGACTTAAGCCGAACTCGAGTGAGAGCTCACTGTTACACTTTTTCTACATATTTTCTTTAAACACAGTGATTTATTTGCAGGTCATCTATTCTAGAGGAAGTTCAGAACCAAGGTAATACAAAACTTCCTTCTAACAAGAATGTTCTAGTGTTAGGCGATAATGAAACTGGCAAAACGACACTCATAGCAAAGTTACAAGGAGTTGAGGATCCAAAGAAAGGATCGGCACTTGAATATGCTTACATAGACGTTAGAGATGAATATCGTGATGGTAAGTGTATTTATAGTTGTAAACAGTGATAAAGTTATTGAACCTTATGTCATCAGAATTCTATTTGACATTTTGAAAACTTTACTTTTTAATGTAAATATAAAGTTGAAGTCCTTTTTCATTTAGGCTGAAGTTATTTCTAAAATATAATTCAGAACTTTGTTATGTGAATTTCACAATTCATACTTTAGTACTTAGTATGTAGAGAAATTGAAGAAATTTAGGTCATTTTAGGTCCAATTAGAAACTTTTCAGAAGATCAAATACATATTATTTTGATAATAAATTTAGCATTATTGAATTTGACTTCAAACAATCTAGGTGATTTTTATTGTTGTCATAAAATTAAAAACAATATTGGCACTATTAAATGAAACATTAGATATAAATTTTATTCTTAATATATGCTTGTCCCATATTGTTTATAAATAATTTGACTTTTATAAATTTCCACCAGGTAAATATCATTGCTTAGAGCCAAAATTTATATAATTAATGAATTTAAGAAGTATTTATAGATTCAAAATGTGTAAATATTTAATTTAAAAAGTTCTTTATTTCCTGTGGAATAACACTATAAATATAAAAAATATTTAATTACAATTTCCTTTGTAGATCACACTAGACTCAGTGTATGGGTGTTGGACGGGGACCCGGGCCACACTAACCTCCTCAAGTTTGCTCTGAATGAGGAAACCTTCCCGCATACACTGGTCCTCCTTACAGTGGCCATGACTACGCCATGGGGCGTGTTAGATCAGTTGCAGAGCTGGGCGTCTGTGCTAGGTGATCATATAGACAAATTAGATCTCACACCTGGTAAGTCAGTTTTTATGTTTGGAATGTTATATAAACTTCTGTTCATAATAGAACTTCTGTTCATGCCTTCGCTGGGTGGCTTTATATATTTTTATTTTTATGAAGAAAGAAAGGATTGATTGATTTCTTGATTTATGGTGTTTCAATCGTACCAGTGAAAGAGAAGATTCTACATGAATCCAGGGTCCTTTGAAGCCTATTTAAAATTCAAATTCATGAATTCATTCCCCCTTGTGTCTAAATTTCTTTTTAATTAGTAGATATTTGGGTAATTAATCTTATACTCAAAAATTTTTGTTCACCTGTAATTTGTTGGTGGTAGGTAATATTTTTAAATATTTGTCACATTAATTTAATGACAAGTTAGGTAGAGAGAACTCCATTCCCCGTTTTACCCCGAATTCTACAGACATTGCATGTTTGGCGAAGTTCATTTTTAAATAAATTATTTTTTCAAAATATGTGCCAATAATAAATAATAATACCCCTGTTAACTCTTATAATAATTGAAACGTTATCACAACATCGTCGGTGCATAGAGCCATCATTAATGCATTGCATGACTCAATGTCGCATCCTAATTGGATTCCAGTTTGATATACTATAGATATTTGTAACGAATTAACTTTTTCTGCACACTTTTGTTTTGTTATAGCAACTCTAATTATGTTTATTTATGACTTTTTTTTTCATTTCTACCTGAACTTTATGGAATTATTTTAGTGCGGTTAAAAAAGGTCAGACAACGCGGTAGTTATAGATTCGATCTTCTTTCGAAGGAATGTATAAGAAATAATATTATTCCTCAGGGGATGTTTCATAAAATGACCTAAAAACGAAAATGGAGTATTGTTGCTTTCCCCATCAAAAAAGCTCAATATGCATGATGAATTTCATACTAGTATTATTGATGATTAAATTGTCAGTAATATATTATCGGATTCTAACTGGCATTTAAAAGATGCTAGTAAATTGACTTCTTTGCACCTGAGAGATGAAGTAAACCCAGTTCCTTCTAAACCTCTTCTCTCCTCGTAAAGCTCTCACAACTTATCGCTTCACTCTTGTAGGATTACGATTAAAGATTATATCTGCTTCTTAAGTGCACATTCATGTTTATTCAGAACTACTAAGTATATGTACATTAAAGCACATATAGACATTTAAATATGATATTTCAATAATAAATAATCGATTATAAACAAGAATAAAAATTCTGTCTATTTAAGTAAAAAAAAAATGTAAATGTGGTTAGATTAATCCTCTCATCTCGATGTGGATATGCAAAACTTATTGACGCTCCATGTTCGTTTCAATCTCGTTTTTATTGAACTGGGGTCTAGTTAGACACTTATTGGAAAAAAAATATATTCCCCTAATTGTAATATGTCTTGTAAAGGCATTCTTATACACCACAACTGTGTAAAATTAATTCTGTTATTAATCTAGAAAATGACGTGGAGATGAGGCCGTTGTCACGTAGCGGTATAGAGTCTGACTAAACGTGACGGTTTTGGGTTCGATTCCCACTCAACTCACTCACTCTCTGCTTTATGCGGGATGGATCCCGCATGGGTTAAAAAAAAAAAGTATAATATTTTAATATAAACTTATTTCAATACAACATAGCTCTTGGACGGACGCTTAAAGCTTATGTGCATAGAATTTTAAGTTCACGGTAACGTATACAGTATATCTCGACGTGACTCACGTGTTACGTCAGTGTCGCGTAATCGCTATAATAGTGATATTAACTGGTTTTGCGGATCTATACGACATGTGTAGGTTTATTTATGTTGTGGAAAATTGTGTCACTTTTGAATAACTATTAGAAACTTGTCTTTTTATTATTATTTATACACATATTAAAGCCACTCGTGGCGTAGGGGAACAAACATGTGACTGTAAACGCAACCGTGTTCGATTACCACTCAAGGAAACGAAATACACTGACAGAGACAGTAGCACTGGATTCTGCCACTCAACAACCAGTTCCTCCTGAATTCAGTGGACAGTTTAGAATAGAAGTATCCTAATGGGAACGGAAATTCTTGACACTAGGTCCCCAGGTTCCCTCTGCCTACCCTGCTGGTCATCCATGGCCAGGTCATCATAGCGCCTTTGAATTCCATACCAACTTATTGACATAATTATATTTATTTAAATTACTGTTTAAATTCTTTAGTATATGTAATCAAATGTTTCGCCACTTTACACCAAAAAATGCAGAACGGAGAGATTTATCATTAATTCTGTGTTTCGTATATAATAAGAAGGAATAATTGTTTTTTTTTTGTTTATTATTTTTTTTTTGTCTCATAGAACCTAAGCCTTATAATATTAACGTATTATAATAGGTAGGTACCGTAATTTAAGAAATACCTTATCTTTAATTATAAAACTTATCCAATTTTAATTAAAGCGACGAAACTTTACACTTTAACGCAGTATGTTATTAGGGCGAGTATTTCTTTGTACAAAGGGGAAGTAATTGAGGGTGAACTTTTGTTGTTTTAAACGATGTGAGGTTTGTCGCAGTGTTCTGCTAGTATTATTCTTATAAATCTGTATTCATTATAATAAAGCAACTTTCGATATAACGTTTGACTGTAAACACTGCGCTTGTGAGTTTGATTTCCAATCGAGGGAATTTCATTTCCTTGCTCCGGTTACAAGAGTAAAGCGGGGCTACTCAACGCACAATCTGGAAAGTTCGGTGGAAAGTGGAGAACGGAGTGTCTTAACACTAGATTCCCCCGGCCTGTCCTGCTACGGCGTGGAGTTAAAAACCTTTTAATATTTCTTTTAAAATTCGACCTGCATACCTGACGCTATAATATAAGAAATGTCTACCAATATAATGGGTGCATTCACCAACATTTACTCGAAATTGTGCATATTACGGACTCGATTCTTTGCGGAGCATACTAAGCAGGTGTTGTCGGCATTTGACCTAAATTAAAGAAAGTAATTAAGATCGTTAAAAGCCGGACGATGCCGTATTATCCAACTAGAGTATATTGAAAGGCAATTCCAATAGAGAGTAAGCAATAGCAGTGTACGTCAAAAAAATTTTTTTTTGTCGTCCACTCAATTTATACAGGTAATTTTATATTATTTTGTTGGTTGTGGGTTCGTGGACCCACTCGTGGAAATGAAATAATTTATTTAAATTTAGTTATAATTTATATTTTCATTTCTTCACTCTGGCACCAAGGCCAAAGCCTGGCGTTGAGGTCCGTCACGCAACTACACGCAATGCTTCGAAAAATTCTACCAAGATTGAGGAACGAAGTGTCACACTAGGTGCCTACCTTGCTGTGTGCGGGGATACAGCGTGAAATAATAAATAATATATTTTACTATTTACTAATAAATATTTATATATTTTATTTACTATTTAAAGTAGCTTGGCTCAGTCTCATCTTTTATGAATCACCAAAAAAAAATCGATAATAGGTATACTTTTGCGTCGCCGTAAACATTTATTTAGACTTGCGTACTACTTTTATTGCATTAAAAGCTATTCCTTTTTGCTTACTTTTACGTCGGTGAATTGATATTTGATCTGTTCGCTCCAGTAAAATTCCGGTACTCTTTTTACACGGGTTTATATTTTATATATAGCTACCTAGTTCTGAGATGTCTTTTTTTGTCTGTCTGCCTCGGATGCGACCTCATTGATAATTTAATTGGACTTGATTTTAATGTGAAAGTAAATGTTTAAAGAAAATCTTTATATATCTTGTCATAATTTTTATATATCTTGTCTATCTGTACGTGCTGGTAGCAGATCCCAAAAAAAATTCATTTATAAATTACATATCTATGAGCACTTAGGCCCGAAGTGCTCGTCGTTGTAGAAAATACTTATAGTACCTTGTTAAGTGAATCGCTTAATGATATTCGTGAAAGCATTAGACTGTAAAAATTCTTACACCCATCCAAATTTAAAGTAAGTATGTCAAATCCACTTTTCGTGTGAAGCCGTACGTTTGTTTTACTTTAACTTGGATTATTCTGTCAGTACAAATCTAAACTGTAATATATATTTTTTTCTTTTTTTATTAAAACTACGTTACTATAAAAGCTTTTGCGCTGATTTTGAGTATTTGATTTTCCAGACTACAGATCACCAGTCTGGGAAATTATCTAGATTTTAAAAAGTCTTTCATAAAGAAAAAACTTTATCTACATACATATTTTATAACTATGCTATATTAGCCTTATAAAGCCTACACTTTAAAACACATTACAGTACTCTGCTGCACTAATAACTATTTTCTATAGGCTCCAAACGACTATAACATTAAACTAAATGAACTCTATGTTTTAACTTTTTTTAAATGCCATTAATATGTCTACAGTTTTCTAAATACAATAAACGGTTTGAACAGATGGATAGACAGACAACAAATTGTTCTTTCGTTTCGGTTTCGTTTTTTTTTACTTTTGTGGTAGTACGGAACCCTAATAATTGTCATAGTAAACGTAAAAATATTTATTAAAATAAACTAAAATCCTAAATGCAACACTGACTCTTATTAGTCATTGTGAAGAAAATAGTTAAAGAGAATCATCGTAAGTTGAGTGAGATGTGGCGTTAATGGGTTTTATTAGAACTGATGAGTAATAAACTACTCAGTACGTACAAATGAAACGGTACGACAATTGGTTCTTCCCTTATTTTAGTGTTTTTTACGCGCATAAATTTTGTTTAAAAAATTTTTGGAGATGTCTAGTAAGTCAAAATTTCTACTGAGCGAAAAATGTGTTTTTTTCTTTAACTGAATAATGCGTAAGATATACGAAAATAAACCTAGATTAGATTAATCATGTTTATTTTCTGTTGCGTTCCAAGTTCTAAAGTTTATGCGAGTGCGGGGGCGTACTTCAAATGTCGTATTAGGTATTAGTTTCCCATGCGGTATGGATTTTTCCATACAAGCTCGACGCGATGCGTAATAAAATATATCCAAAATCTTTTTCTGGAATTTTATGAAATTCTTCTTTTTATGGGCCAGGTTATTATAGTTGTAATATTATTTTTATGCTAATGTCAATATCTTTTGCAACCTTATACAGAAATTTTGTCCAATGAACGCCATAAATAAAGAGCAACAACAACAACAATTTTGTCCAATTTTATCCATTTTTATACCCATAAGTGTAACATATTTAAATGGTAGTGACAAGTTATTAAAAAAATATAGCATAATTGTCACTAGTTTCATCTCACGTCGACACTGATTAATACACACTGCACATTGTTTACAGTACTATGCATAAATAAATATATAAAACATATTATTTATATATATTTTGTGCTTTAACAAAACCTGTTTATTTATTGTGGGTTCATTTGTCTATCTGTATGTTTGAACGAGGTTGATTATTATTCAAACGCAACTGCACGCAATTGAATACGAATATTTAACAAAAACTGGATTTAATCGTTGTAGATATAGCTAGTAAACTAAGTTTAATATTATTTATATCTCATACTAAAATACTTCTTACTCGATAGAAATGTACCCTACGTATAGCTAAATTGACTAAAGCCATTGCTCTGCAACCCATTGGTTATTGGACGTAATCCAAGAGGGGCCCAAATCTTGTTCGAAAAAATTTATGCGGCTTTTTAGAAATTGTGAAATGGACATAAAAAATATTTATATAAATGTTTTTTTTTTTTCAGAACATAGGCTACAAAGTGAAAAACAACAGGTTCAAAAGTGGCAAAGGTATACGGAGCCAGGTGACGAACTGGAGCCGACCGCTTCGTCGCCCATGAAGCGCTCGTCGAGGAACCTCTCCGACGACCTGGAGAGCGACGACGAAGACAATCCACTGCCGGAGGCGGTCCTTACTACCAATCTGGGATTGGATATTGTTGTTGTTGCTACAAAGGTAAAGGATTTCTTTTTATGATTTTTTATTTTATATATGATAATTTATAGTTATAAATTAAGAATTTATATCGTATATAACTAGAACAAGAATTAATTAATTAATAAATAAATAATTAATTAATAATTAATAAATAGTTACGGGCACAAGAGTGTGACTGTAACAGGGCGATTGTGGGTTCAATTCCCACTCTGGGGAATGATTTTTTTATTATTTACATTAGTTAAAAATAGTAACCAAATATACCAACTAAAATACCACCTAAAATAGCATATCCCAACAGACTGACTACATGAGCACGCTCGAGAAGGAGCACGACTACAGAGACGAGCACTTCGACTTTATGCAGCAATGGATAAGGCGGTTCTGTCTCCGATACGGCGCGGCGCTCTTCTACACCAGCGCCAAGGAGGACAAGAACTGCGATCTGCTGTACAAATATCTCACGCATAGGATATACGGATTGCCGTTCAGGACTCCGGCGTTGATTGTTGAGAAGGATGCTGTTCTTATGTGAGTTTGGTATTTTATTGTTTTTTGTTTAGATTCTAATTGTAAAGTACGTAAAATAATTTGTATGTAATACGTACTTTTTCGCCTAGTAGACAGTAATCTAATATTAACCACTTGATACATGATGGCTTATTGGTTTTAAAGTAATGTAACTTTTATTTACTATGATATTATTCTCTCGAATATCATTCAAGGTCTCCTTCTTCCTCTTTTATTCATCACTGTCATGTCGTATACACTCATAAGGTACAAAATGAAGGGTAAATGTGGGATGAGATAGATTAAATCATTCGCTGTGATTCTAAAATTCAACGATTTTACCATACGCACTATGTCAAATAATAAAAACATTCGAGTACGAATTAATCCTTCAGTTTCAATAAATAGTTATAAAATAATTAAAAACAAAACATTATATATAAACAAATTCTCAATACAGTCCTGCAGGTTGGGACAGCATGAAAAAAATTAGTATATTATACGAGAACATGCAGACTTGCAAACCTGACGACTACTACAGGGATGTCATAGTACAACCAGCCACGAGAAAGGTAATAATTATTATTTAAATTATCCTAAAACATTTTTTTAAATTCATGACAAGAATTAATTTAAAAAATGTATTTATTTAATTACGTGAAGAAGTAGCTGTCATGGCATGACATCTACTGCTTGTTACTTCCACCGTTTAGTAAACAGTGTTAAACCAACTGACTGACATATGGCGTTCAGTGTACCCATTAAACGCGTACAGAATTAGTATATATAAAATTTAAATACATATTTATTATAATTGAACATTGAGAAGACGACGTTTTTCAATCTGACGCGCCATTGTGTAATACAGCGGATTACCCGATATCCTTCGACAATTGCCTTTGAATGATTAACAAACTACATTGCTATTGTTTCCCTCAGAGCGGCGGCCACCGCGAGTCGGAGGTGTCGGCGGAGGACGAGCAGTCGTTCCTGCAGCGGCATCTCGCGGCGCTGCAGGCGGGCGCGCCCGCGCCCCGTGCCGACTCGCCCCTGCGCGCCGCGCAAAGGACTACCGCGCAGGTAGAGAAGAGATTTGTTTGCTTTGTGTTTTAGCTTCACCATCACTTCTCTATCCCGTGTATATATGTTTTATTACATTTTAAAAAAATCACGCTGTATCTCGCACACAGCAGGGTAGGCAGAGGGAACCCAGTGTTAAGACACTCCGCTCCTTACTTTCCGCCGAATTCTGAAGGCATTGCATGCTGAATAGCAGAACTCAACGACGCGCTTCCATTTCCTCGAGATCGAACAACCATATTCAATCGGTTTACAGTCACTTCGTGCCCCTACGCCACTACTTATTACATTTAATTATATATAAATTGTATTTTATTTCCAGTTGGATGGCGCCAAGATCGGCATGGGGCCCAACACGCCGGGCAACGAGGGCGTACTGGCCAACTTCTTCAACTCGCTGCTGTACAAGAAGACAGGCTCACCGGGGCGCGCCGACCCGCCCGCCGCCGCCGCGCGCTCCGACGCCGCTGCCGAGCTCGACCGCCTCACGCGCGCCAAGCGCCCGCCCCTCGACCTCAACTCCTCCGAGTGCTAGCGGCGAGAAGGTACACTACTCGTCACCCGCAGCACCTTTGTCTTAACAACCTCTGTTGACCGACGAACTCTGTTCTCTACTCTCGTGTCGCCCCGAACTCCGCGATAATATAGCATAACGTTCTGCCAAATCTAGAAACCTCTACCTATGTTACTTTTCATGTCGGCCTGGATACCTGCACTCCTAACGCAATTGACACTTTCTACCTCCAGTCATGAAGGATACAGCGTGACGCTAAAAAATCTATTGAATAAATTTCAATATGTTGTTACAAAATACATGAAAAACTTCATACAGAAATCAAATTTGCTGCTTTAGGTTATTTTTATATATTTTCTTTAGCTTCACGATATATCTCGCAATTATAATATTAACTATTTTTAATTGTGATATTTTCTTAATTCCAGGTACATAATTAGTCTACCGTAAAGTGCGCGCGATGGCGCTCGTCTCATGTAACACCGCTGGCTTGTACTTGTTGCAGTTGCAACGGACTTTTATTTATTAAACGTCGCTTAACAATTGCCGATACTCTCACTACACGTACGACACCTGTGTCAGGACTCGAATGTCGGCTCTAGGGGAGTGTCGCGACACTGTAGACACTCCAACAAATGTGTGGTAAGGCAACGGCAGTGTGATCTAAAAGTAAATTATACCTATGTATTGAAGGCAAGCGACATTTTTTATATACAATTATAGATTAAATACGTTTATACCAATTTGTAAATGTGTGGCAGCCTTTATATTTGAAAAATGTCGCTACCGGGCAAAAGCTATGATACATTTCCATTATACTACAGTGAAACAGAATGTGTTGTAATCATTTCCTATTCAATAATTTTTTACTTGTTTTATGATATTAAGTATTTATTTAGTTAGCCTATGTTTGAACTTCGTGATTGCATGGCGGTCGGCTCCGACGACTGGGCCATGGGGGTTATTTGTAATATGTCATAAGTTGGTAAACGTTCGATATCATCTTGAGATTACTAGACATTTTTATGTAGAATTTTGTACTGAATATTGAATTGCAATTAAATAATTTTCTTTCGATCGTGAGGCCTACACGGTTCTATATAAAAGTGTCATATCAAATTTTGTGATCTTCTATGAAGACTGGCAGTCATAGGGGAGGTAAAGCACAATAAAGATATTGTACAAATCATTGTCATCTTATAAGTAACAATAATGACATTGATACATCGTTTTCATAAAATAAAAGAAATGGTAAAATTGTAATACTTAATGGAACCTGCATTACTTATTGAATTTAATGTTTACTAAACAAAGTGTAAGCAGTTATAGTATTGTTTTGGATGAACTTAATTTATGTATATTTAGTTGAATGAAACAAGCAGGTAAAAAAATCTTACAATAATATGTAGTATTAATATTTGCTCATAATTCTCATAAAATGTAATTTTACACACTTCCCACTCTCTCTTCTTAGATACATGAGCATAAAAAAATAACTGTCTATAACTTGTATTTTACAAAAAACTTTGTTTCAAATTAAAAAAAAAAAAAGCTTGTGATATCCGTAAGGTCATATTAGAGTGGTTAAGACATTGAATTGTAATGGTGACCTTTATGTTTTGTAACAAAATTAATTTATTTAAAAAACAATATATGATTCCGATGTAAAGTGTATTTATATTATGCAAGGGTGTCGCCAAATAGGTACATTACAATTTATTTGAATATGGCAACTTTTCTTTTTATGTAAACAGTAAATATCATGAAAGATTTTAACAGATATGTGACTTGTTGACTTGACTTTTTTTCATTTTAGTAGGACACTATAAGTGTAAAGCTTAATTTTGTTGTAATTAATATTTATAATATTTATAGTATTTCCTTTATTATACCTCCTACCTAATAAGGTAGGAGGTATAATAAAGAAAATATCCTCAGAGCATTACCTGGCGACGCTCTTGATACAAAAAGTGTAATATTTTATTGGATTATGTTCACATTTGGTGCAATACAGAACATTCCAAACGTGGTTTGGTGCTTATTATTATAGTAAATTATCGAATAATATATGAAGTTTCATTTACTCTCGCCCAAAGCTCTCTCCGATACAAACTAAAGGTCACTATTATAAAATCACTCAAAAGTACTTAAATTTTACTTTGAGAAACTTAAAGAGCATAGCTTATGTCAGATTCCTACTTAAGTATTAACGAATCATATAGCAGCAAATGTAGGTTTATTCATATATTTCTTTCGAAGTAAACAGTGCTACACAATGATTTTTTCAATGTTTTTGCATAATGAAGTGGTCATTTTATTTTCATATATTACACAAATATTTTATATTCTAAATTCCAATAATATGTGTTCAAAAGTTAAAAGAAAACTTTTTCAATTTAATTTCTAAATATTGATCTGTGTGAACATTGCTTTATTTGCTTCTATATGAACAACTACATGTATGTGTGTTTGTGTAACTTATTAACGTAATTTAGTTATATTTATGTTGGCATATTTCATTTACTTCTAGCACAATAACACATTTATTTTTTAAGGCAGCTATTTTCGATTTAATTTTTTTTTTAATCATTGTATCCAAAATAATAATTTCAGTTATAAGTAAAATTATAGAATTATTAACGTAATAATAAAAAGCTAATAATATAATTAGTGAAAATATTTAATCATTCATTTGTATGAAATAAGGATTCGGTGAAAATTGATAAGCTATGACAAGTAGTAAGAGAGGTATATTTTTATAACGGGGGATAAATGTTAGGTGGCTAAAGTGCATAATTTAATTAAGTCTGTCAATGTATAAGTGATCTAACACATACCTTTATAATAAATTCAATATATCGTCGAGGCTGTGGCACACTGACATAGTTTCTGACTAGAACGCGACGGTTATGGGTTCTATTTTCATTGTCATGTTCTCAGTTCTTACTCAGTAACATGTGTGGGCTCGAGTTCCGTTTCTTAACTCTCAAATATTTGGCGGGGCATAAAGAACACAGTTTCTTAATACTGGATTTATTCTGTCTACACTAGGATACAGCGTGAAAGTAAAAAAAAAGATTATTGATAAACATTATTAATTTTAATAACATTTTCGGTTAGGTCACTCATACGTACATAATTATGGACAGGAACGGTTTTAATCTATCTTACTTATATAGAAACCTTATCTTCGAATAAAACGGACTAGACCTACGGCTTACCTTTACTCTGTAATAATTTTACATAATGTGACGTTAGTAGTAACTCAAAATATCTTAGAAATATGACACTCACCAACCATTTTTGGCGGCAAAATTTTTCGTATGATTACTCAAAATATATTTTTTAATTTAATTAATAATCTGGAAAAGCTGTTAGTTGAAAATAAGCCAGGAAATGTTAAGTTGCGTATAGAAATGTTTTGATATTGTATTGACACTTAAGTTACGGTTATATCGATTTTATAAAATTGTTTTGCTCATTTAGATTATTGCTTCTTTATATGAACTAGTCAATGATACATTGATTATTTATGAATATTTCATATATATATTTTTGTGTCCTGTGATATCAATTTTATAGAACAAAATAGTATTTTTATTTGCACTTTTGTGTTAGCCACGTAACATCCTCATATAGTATTGACATAATATTAAAATATAATATTGTAGATTCCAGAAGGTCTAATTTCAATTCCATTAAAAAATAAATGACAAGAGATAGCAGTATTTCGTTACTTTTTTATCATTTAAATATTTGAAAGCGGCACAAAGCCTTTCCAGTTTTATTTTAAAATTCTTTTTTTCTTATAATATACGAGTATCGTATTTATTAATGAAGCAAAGGCATAGTGATTTACGGTTAGATTCTCATTCGATAGTTATACGCTTTCAATAGTTAGGGTTTATGTAGCCATAATTTTTGGTTGTTTATGCTATAATTTAATAGAATAAAATTATTAATTCACGTAATATAATAAAATATATAAAATATAAAATTGTTTGTATTGAATGTGTAAATTATATTATATGTACGCATATTTTCAATAGATTCAATAAGTCGCCATCTCATAAAGATACGAAATTGAAACAAATTTTCTGTAATTATCGATAATTGAACTAATAAATACTAATTTATTTTAATATTTATATTAAAATATAAATAAACTATTCTGTACTGGTGACATTTTCTAATGTTTTCCATCTTACTTTGAAGTTTTTTTTTAATTTTCTAACACAACACACTCAACTCTGTACTTTTACTTTACAGATGTATCGAAGTATTAATATTTATAGTTACTATTTCTAAGCTTATTGGCGACTGTTGTACAAGTTATAATTATAAATATTTTAAATAAAGAAAATAGCACGGAATCTGTTCAATGTATGTGTTTTATTAATTTAGTACTTTTTGTTTACCTAAATATTCAAATGATTATTCCAGATATGTTCTTATATAAATTATGAAGAATATATTAAATTTTGGGTCTGACACTTGTAATATGTAATTGTCTCAAAATAGTGTACAGTACGAAACTAACTAAACGAACTAACTCTACTACTACAGTAAAGTACGAAATTTCAAGTAAATATAATGGTTTAATAATATTCACTTAAACTAAGATGCCAAGAGATAATTCAATTGCAAAATAATATAACAATACCTAAGTATATATACAAAAAATATTTACAACAAAAAATATTACCGCATAATAAGTTTAATTAATTAATTAGATAGTAATATGCAATTATATATTTTTAATTTGAAAGTATTTTTTATTGCATATTACATTAGACAAACCGATAGTATTGTTATGGACAACTAAAATATGTTTTTAAGGCTTATAAAATTCACGATTACTAATAAAGTAACGATACCGTTCGATACCGTATTCTAACTATCGTATGAACTCATAACGAAATATTCCACGATGGTACAACACTATTACACGTCATGTTCGTTTATAATGTCAAAATCGAAATGTCACTAATTTTCATTGTAGTGATTTGGCCACAAGGGAGTAGTGCTGTTAAACAATATGATAACGAATAAAAGTTAGAACGGAAAATATTTAATTTAAGTAGGTAAGGTTAAACAATATTGTTGAGATTATAATGTGATAAGTGAATATTGTAACAGGTTATAGTAGTGTAAAGTGAGAGACGTTGAATTTTTAATCTAATAATAGTTTGAAAAGTGTACACCATTTTAATTTCTAGTGTTATCATAAATGTATGTAAAAAGTGGCGGGTGCAAATATGGGGCAAAGTTCTAGCTCTCTCCGGAGTAAAGGGAGTCGGAGATCCTTTAGAAGTTTTGTAAGGCGATCCAAACTGAACAAATCTAACTTAAGTCACACATTCAGTTTGCCGCCATCAGAAGAATATCCTGAGTTAATGAACGTGAACACGGCCACCGAGGAGCAGCTTATGACTCTCCCCGGTGTGTCCAGGCAGCTGGCGCAAGAAATCGTACGACATCGGCAAATGATTGGCAGGTTTAAGCGCGTCGACGACCTTGCTTTAGTCTCAGGTGAAAACATTAAAGTCTTTGTTTTTTTACTAATTTAAAATATGTTCAGTGACAGACAAATGAATTATGCAATAGTTCTTTTGATGTGTTAATAGTAACCTGTACAGCAATAACTCATTTAAATATTTGCTTAAAAACATTTGTATTGTTTCTAATTAATATAAACATTTATTAGTGTAAATGTAGAGTAGAATTTATAACTCAAAATTAAAGATAACATTATTCCAACAAGAGCTATTTTCTTTTTAGGTATTGGTGCTGAGAAGCTAGAATTACTTAGACCTGAGATATGTACAAACTCAAGGAGACAAATATCGAGAGCTAGTTCTTGTACATATTCATTAGACAGCATAAGATCTTCTGAAAATAAATTATGTTCTGTGAATTCATCTAGTGTGTTCCAGTTACAATGTGTTCCTGGCTTAAACCAGGAAATAGCAGCTAATATAGTAGATTACAGAAACAAAAAGGGTCCATTTAAATCTTTAGATGATTTAATTAAAGTTAGGGGTATGGACATTGTTAGACTGAGTACTGTTAAGACACATTTAAGTTTGGATCTACAAAAGAGTGAGAGTGTGCAACATTTAACAAATGGACACATTAATGGATGGGCAGATCTATCAATAAATGATTCTACAATTAGTGAACCAAAAAGCCCCCATAGAAAAACATTGTCCATGCCCGGCAAGTTTCCTATAACTTTGCCAAATGGTTTTGCTGCTGCCCCAGTAAATGATATATTAGATCTACTTTCCGCTTACTCTCATAGACCTATAGTTGAAGAAGTGTTTGCATTTGAGAGGAATGGTGTGAAATGTTGCCGTCTAGCTTCATGGAACCTCAACCAGCTTAGTATAGACAAAGTAACAAATCCTGGTGTTAGAGAAGTTGTGTGCAGGACTATTTTGGAATATAAGTAAGTTTAATTTTTTTCTTTTTTTGAAGGTATCTTCATGCTGTATCCCTAATTTAGTATGGGTAGCCAGAGGGAACCTAGTATGTAGGCTCTATTATGAACACCACCTTTTGCATTTTTAAAACATGATGACATGACTGTTAAGCGGAAGGATTCAATGCAGCGCATTGTCTTGTTACTAGAGCAAAAGAATAAAAAGTAATTCTTCCCCCGAGTGAGAATCGAACCCAAAACTGTTGTGTTTACAGTCAAACCATGTGGCGCTGTGTCACAGTGACCTTCATGTTTTATCAAAGTAGTATTTAATCTTCTAACAGCTAATCACAATTTTAATATGGTAACCAAGGGAGATAAAATATAATCTATAATAATTGTGATAATTTTTGTTGGATCAAAAAATTATAATAGTATTGCTTTATAATTTTTTTTCAGTGACATTTGAAAAATGATCACATATGTAAATGCATACTGCATTATAGTTTTGAAACAATAATTTTGTATAGCTTCACATTCTATGTCCTGCTCCTAGCAGAGTGGGCCGAGGGAACTTGAGAATTGAGTTATAAGATATTACGTTCCTCATTAAAACACTTATACTCAAAGCATTTTATATTGAGTGCCAGAATTCAATGTCGCACTTCCATTGAAGAAAAAGAATAAAAAAAATCAAACCCACCCTGCAACACTATGATCTTCTTTAAATTTTTTTACTAATAATATAAATATCCTATTGAATATTTAAGACTGTAATATTTTAAACCCAATGGTTATCAGTTTGATTCCTTCTCTAATACTGCATTAAGTTGTGCCATTTAACACCTATCGTCTTCGCTATGAAGGATAAAATATAATGCTACAAGAAAAAATATCCAGTCCAATAGAAAAATCGTATACTATTGAAATTTTGATAAAAAAAATTATATTTTTCTACCAGGTTATCAATAATAGCCATTCAAGATATATTAGAAGAAACTGCCCTGCAGATGATCTGTGATGAACTTAATTCTCCCACACTAAGAAGAGTAAGAGAGTGGAGGTACAACAGTCACACCTGGCAATACTGTTTACCTAAAAATGTTAAGAGGTAAGTTATTTTTATTTATTCTTATTAATTTTTTTCACGCGATCAGATAATGTAATATATATGTTATAATTTTTCATTGAGGCATATACAAAGAATATATTACAGCCAATTATTATTATTCCAAGTTCTTTTGTAAACATGCCCTTCAATTGTCACGTGTTTTGTAAAAGAAGACAATATCGATCTAACAATACGATATCCGCTTAGACTAACTCGCTAAAACTTTAAATCCTTTATGACTTAACGCTCAACTGAATTACTAACTTTGTATAAAATATAATGGCTGTGGGCCCCTAATCACGGGAGTGAAATACTTAGAAAGCGCGTGGAGGTTACAAAGGAGAAATATAATATTAAATATTGCCGCGTACAAATTAAATTAAATTCTTATATAAAACAAGATACTTTTTGTTTTCAGAATTTTTTAAAATAAACAAATTCATTGCCCTAACCGTAAAACAGTTGAGCACACTGTACTTGATGTTATTTAAATGTTATAGCTTCATTACGTGTGTATTTCCTGCTTTAAAATGTCAATGTAAAGAGACATTTTAAAATGGAAACGGAATTTTACTTCAACAATTAAAATATATAACATATTTTTAAATATCCATTTGCCTTCGTGGCTCAAATGAATTTTAACGGAACGTGGTTGGTAGTTTGAAATTTATCAAGTGTTTTATTTAAATATAAGCATTTTTCTATAACTAATTCGAAATAATTTTTGTTAAATATGCATAAAAATTCATTAAATTTCTTATTCACGTTTTCTAGACATAGTGTCAAATATTTTTTTAAAACACATTTAAAATTTAGCACGAGTCGTCGAGAAAATGCCTAAAGTCACAAGTGAGTCTACTCAAATAAAAGAGGTTAATTCAGCTCCCTCTTTTACAAAAATAGAATTGTAGCTCGAGAAAGATCTAAATTGCCATGGCTTTGTGCTGTATCTCTAAAGTCCGAACGTTTTACAATTTGATTCGGTCACAGCTTGGCTCGCAGTATTGGCATTGACACCGGCCAAGGTTAGTAGGTCATATGCTAGAAAAATGTTATGTAAATTATATGTTCGTATTTTATATTCTATATGTCGATAGTCGAAATTTGCAATCATTTCAAGAGGCATTATTAATAGGGTATGGACAGTGTTTATTATTTTTTGTGGGAGCAGTAATAATCCATTCACACTTTCATAAGAAAAAAATACAAGTTAGATACAAAAGTGGAATGAATAAATATGTATATTTAATACAAAAAGTACATTATGGGCACGTCATGTTGTTTACGTACTTTCATTGTAAAAAGTTACATATTATCTGCACTATATTTAAATTTCAATGTCATATTATCATAAACTCTTATCGGCCGCTCATTCAATGGTATTAGTAAAACGTGACTTTGATATACCTTTACAAATGCTTAAGTTTTTCACTATACCGTACATAGCAAAGTTGGCAGAGGGAAACTGAGAACCTAGTGGACCCTAGAACCTAGAAAAAAATCTTATTTGTCTATTAGCCATAGGTCAGCGGTTTTATAGTTTGTATAATATAAGCGATATTGTTCTAAGCCTCTATTACACTCGCTGATATGATAGCGACTCCTCGAGACAATCTGATAAGGAAGCTGTCAGGGACGTTAAGGGGACGTACGCGTATCTAGTCAAGTGCAAATGTTCAAATTGATATGTTAAATACTGGTGTAATAATAATTATTTATTTAATATTTTAATTTCCTCGCTCAGATAACCAGTCTAGAAATTGGTGGAAACAGAGTATCGTAGCACTAGGTTCCCTCTGTTTACCTTGCTATACGCAGGATACAGTGTAAAGCTAAAAAACAAAAATTTCATATAATTAAAAAATATTTAATTTTATAAGTAAAAAAAATGTGTCAATAGTCTGGATCAATTTTTCTGTTATCAGTCGGGTGTTCCACCTGTCATCTATTTAAGACCCAAGGCTACATTTTGCTTTTATCACAAGGAAACACCTGTATTATAAATATTTATTATTATCTCTATTTTATTATTAATAATTAACTTTAGGCTAAACTTTCTGCGTTTTAAATAAAATTTCATATAATTATACATATATGTATTGTATTGTAAAGTGAACATCTGCCAATTATTTATCATATTAAGAAAGTGTATGGGAACTTGGCATTGAAATACTCGTTTTATTTTCCTGTAACTACTTAATATGACGTAATACTGCAGTCATATCAATAATGAAGATAAAATATAAGCGCAGGCTTTGCAGATGACGGGTACTGGCTACCGTCTACTCTATACATTGCATACGTATCGGAATTTTTATGTTTTATATTAATTAGGCTATATTTACTTGGAAATTACTAAAATACTGTTACTTAATTTGTTCAGCTTAAAATATATTTTGACATTGACATACATTGTTCCTATTTTACGGGTTAGAGACAATCGAGATGTGTCACTCGGATAGACGCAAGCGCAGAGGTGTTTCTCTATTTCATTATATTTCATAATGCATATTATATACGTTTTATGTGCAATCAATACATAATGTATTAAAAATTTGCGGTATTTTTTTCTCTTCGCGCTGTATTTCGCCTAACCTAAGAACCTAGTGTTAGTGGTAGACACTTACGATCCGCAGTTGGATAAATTGGAGGAGGAGATTTAATAATTAAAAAAAAATTAATAATGTATTAAAATAATAACAATAAATTTTACAATTTACAAGTATTTTAAAACAAGTAGATGATTCAGTTTCATTTATGGGCACAAATTAAATTAATATTCGAACTGGGCTTGACCCTGTGACCAATAACGTTAGCGTTCACGTGTATCACGCATAATGCTGAAACGAAGAGAAACTTCTAACAAATTATAAGCATATATATTTTTCTTATGAAGAAATAATATAGGTATAGAGAATAACTTTGTTATTTTGTTAATATGTGTAATAATTTTATTACTTATTTTTATTTAGGGCCAGTCGTCGCGCAAGGGCACAGGTTGTGAGTTCGATTTCTACTCGAGGACATGAAATTTTTACTATTTTCCTTTCCCCGCTCTGATAGCGCGGCGTTGAGTTTCACCACTCAACACGCAATGCCTCCAGAATTTGAGGGAAATTGTACTGTAAAGTGTAGTGGAACGAAATATCTTTAGATTCCCAGATTCCCTCTGCCTTCCTTGCTATGTGCGGGATATAGCGTAAAACTAAAAAAGCTCTATTATTTAGAATTGGCGTAATTCTTGCGGAAGTTTAATAAAGCAGTCTAATACGTTCACAGATAATTTTTGTTGAATCACTTCCCAGTTCTCTTCTAAATTTGTATTTTTTGCTTTACGCGTATACCAGTATAGGCAGAGGGAACGAACCGTTGAGATAATAATTTCCCCACGCACTGCCCAATTTTCACGATATTGCGTGTCGGGTGGCTGAGGTAAACGTCGCGTTTTGTCTTGGAAGTTGGTATGTAAACGAGAAAATGAAAGAGAATGAAATAATTTAATTCCCTTGTGGGAATCGAATCCACAACCCTCGTATTTACAGTCGGACGTTGTGGCTCTGTGCTACAACGGAATCATAATACATAATTTATTATTTATATTTTTCATTGTTACAGCAAAAACCTAGGATTTATATATGAGCGATCGAACAAGCACATTGTAGTCGAGGAGCTCGCACTCGGTCAGTTGTCCAGTGAGAACGGGAAACGTGTAGTCGAGGGGCTAGCGGCATTTCCGAGCGACCATTTAGTCATCTCTCCTCAAGGTTAGTGTCGCTTATTTTTAATATATTAATTAGCTGTAAAAAACATAGTGTGTCCACTCTATACCATCGTCCTCACTATATTTTACACATAAATGCTCCCCTAAATGGAATTTGTACCTACAGATATCACATACACCAATTTACTGTACCACGAGGATTGCATTTATTTAAATGCACATTCACTAAAAACAAGTCAGAAGAAAACAATTTTATAAAAACTTTTAATGATATTTAATTTAACTCTTTATCTATAATTATAGTTTTTATTTAGATAACTACATACTTACAACTCCGTGTTTATGCCATAAATATGATAATATTAAATAGACTTATTTATAACGTCCAACTGTAATATTCAATACGACCTTGCTTTTTCCTTTTAAAAAACCTGTTATTTATATTAAAAACGACTATATATTTTTTAATTATTTTACGGAAGTACATTTCTTGTTCTAGAACAGGGAAATACCGTTAGTGAATATATTATTAGGCGGTTCGAGAATACGGAGGACACTCGAAATATTAAGTATACGCGATAGCAGACAGTTCGATAGTCAAATAATATAGATAACAGCATTCAGATAATAACATTGTGTTTAGACACTCCGTTCGCTAATAAGCGGCGGAACTCAACGCCGTGCTTTATCTACCTGAGCGTGAGAATGAACATAAAATCAAAACAATCATACTCCAAGTGGATATCGAATTCACAAACATTGTTTATACATAGTCGGAGTCACTATCTCTGCGCCACGACTGCCTCACGGATAAACAAAAATACTTTAAATTTGTTTAAACATTAACCTATTAACATGCATGAGCGAGTCTTCTTTTCACCTTTACAATATATTAAAGATTAGATAATATAATATAGCACGTCAGTATTGTATTGTAATTATACTTGAAAATTATCACAAACGGACCTCGGTAATGATTATGTTTTGCTATATTCATTAAATAGTTAATAATAATAATAATTAATTATAATAATGTGTACCTATTTAAAAATCGTGTTATAAGAAAACAAATCTGAATTCGTCCCCCGACTGAATTTCGTTCCCCGCTATCCACGAAATTGGACTTTCCACGGGGCCTCGCCGCGCTCCGCACCGTTACCATGGCAACACAGCAAAATAATGAAAATTCGGACGCATTATATTCAAATTATTTTCATTTACTCGCTCTGGTAAAAACAAGGCGGCGTCAAGCTCCGCTATTCTACCGTGTTTTTTGTGGAACAAATTATTCATATAAACCACAAGTCTAAATATTAAGAAATGAAAAACACCGAGCCCTGAAACACATTTCCCAATTCGCTGCAACATTGAATGTTTGCAAAAATATCAATCATTCGAAACCAATCAATCGGCAGTATTTGAAAATAGATATAGTTGGTAGCGTGTGTGTGTTTGTTTGTTTGTATGCCGTATGGCAAACTGTTACCAGTACTGTTTAACCTGGAAGTGGTTTTGGGTTAACTATGAAAGTTCTATCAAAGGCTTATAATTAAATTGTTACTTTTGCCACAGATGTATGTAATTAAAGATATTGAGTAGTGTTGAGTGGTGGAACTCAACAGCTGAGCGGAGACATAAAAATACAACATTGAAATATAGTCAATCAATCATCCTCCCAATGATAATGAATTCTTTGATCTAAATCAGAGATTTTCGCATGTTCCTCCTAAACGGAAACTGATAATATTTTTTATAGTTTCACTTTTGTTTCTCTATGCTGCACGTAGAAGGGTAGGCAGAGGGAACCTGGAAACCTAGTGTTAAGACACTCTATTCTCGTTCTGTTAGTACAGGAAAACATAGAAATGTTTAAAAAAAAATAGTTTCGCTCTGTATCCTGCATACAGCAGGGTATGCACAGGAACTTAAACTAGGTTCCCTATTTCTGAGGAATTCTGGAGGCTTCGCCTCAACACCAGAGCGAAGAAATAGAAAACACAAATTTAAATAAATATTTCATTTTCTCGAGTGTGGATCGAACCCACAACCAGTTGCGTTTACAGTCCCACTGTGTGCTCCTGCGCCGCGACTGGGCTCATAGAAATGGTTAATTAAATAAGAAAACATCTTTTAAATAATATTTGTAAGTAAATATTATTTTCCGTTATCTTTTTTCATTGTATTTTTCGCTTCTTTAGTCTTGTTACGTTGTTGTAATTCCCTAATAATAACCACTAGGTTCCCTGCAAGCCTACATGCAAATAAAGTCATTAAAAATAAAAAAAAATATTTGCAATATTTTAAACTAGTGTCTTTTCAGTGAGTGATCGTTCTAGAAACTGTGAATGTTCATGCGTGATAGAGTCACGGAAAAGCGGGTAGCATCTACATCTACAATACAAACACACTAGTATCGTACTATACTAGTACGATACTGGTTACTAGTGTGTAGGCACGTGCGTAACACTGCGGAAGTGAGGAACTTCCTCGATGTATTTGGTTTTGGATAGGATTAGACGTTGATTGAGTATGTGTGGAGTTTTGTATGGGAAAAATGTATTATTTTATTTATATTAAATTTTGGATTTTTAAGTGAGAATATCATAAATACTGCCTGTTTTGTTTTTCTTATATTAATATATGATTTTTTCGCCAATACTTTCATAAAACAAGTCGTTAAAGGTGGTCTTATGTATCTGCCAAATACTTAAAAATCTCATTACTAACTTCTAAAATATAGACTAACATCTTGCCTTAGGAAATTGCCTGACAGTATTGTCAATCTCGTGTAAAGTTATGTGAAAGTCGAACTGTTTTATTCAATTTAGAAGCTTATTGGAAGTCGTATTAAACAATGGAGGGATCCGAATAACTTTCCGGTTCCGTTTGTGCCGCCGACCTTTCGATGTCACTTCCTTTGTTGACACGTCACGTGTCATTCTCACACCCATACTTAACATACCATAAAAAAAAATACGTGTTTTATTTTCGTTGTGTTGATTTGTTCCTCATCAGTGTTCAATTTTCAACAAGGAGTGTGGGTTGCTCTACCGTGATTGTGACTTCGGTTGAGTTCAGGTTCCCTAAAAAAAACAATGAAGTTAAGACGCTCCGTTCCCATCAAGACACTTCGGTTTCACTCCTCCTTTCCTCACTTGCCACTGAATTCTAGAGGTATTACTTATTGAATGGCGGAACCCAGCTCCTCAAACGTTACTTAGTACTAAATTTGCCTGTTTTCATCCTTTTTCATATATAAATAATAGTTATATACAAGAATATTCTGTCAAAGTAATTAATTATATGTTTTTTGTCACAATTTTTTGAAAATTTTTTCCATAGTTTAAAATAAAAAAAAATTACACATACAATCAACGTTGTTTTCCGCGTATTATTATTTATTTAAATAGTCGAGAGCGTGGACGGGCAATTAAATATGAAGTATGTCTAATTATGAGGCCAGTCGTGGCGTAGGGGCACAAAGTGTCACTGTTAACGTTACTGGTTGTGGGTTCGATCCCCACACGAGGAAATGAAATATTTATTTAAATTTATATTTCCATTTCTCCGCGCTGTTGTTGAAGCAAAGCGCGGCGCTGAGTTCTGCCACTGAACACGCAATGTCTCCAGTCTTACCACTAGGTTCCCTCTGCCTACCCTGCTGTGTGCGGGATACAGCGTGAAGCGGATTTTATGTCTAATTATGTATGACGCACGTGTGCGCAACGATGCGTCGCCTGAACTGTAGTGAAATTCCACCACAAATTGAGAGACATTGAGGAATTCAAACAAAACATTGCAGTTGTTTGACGACGATGTCTTGCTGTCGTCCTTAAAGATTGAACATTTTTAACCGACTTTGCGAAAGGAGGAGGTTATATCGTTTATGAAATTTTGCATAGTCGGTTTTTTTGTTAAAAAATATATTATTTGTTTTACTACTAAATCCTATTTGGGTTGTGTTGATATTTGAAATATAAGCTATATATATTTCTTAATCTGAGGCAGCAATATAAGGGAACAAATGTGTATTCTAGTGTATTAGTATGGTGAAGAACGTAAGACTATCAATTTATAAGGCAGACTGAGTAATAAATTTTAAATAACTGTATCGCCGTTTTCATTTGTCTTCAGACTTATCTATTATTAGCGTTTAAAGGGGCTTAAATAAAACACTAAGTCACGTCCGCCGGCCGCGCCGTATATTCTACATTATTATTGAAAAATATGTAAACTTTCAACCCCTATTTCATCCCTTTAGAGTTAAAATTTTTCAAAATCCCTTCTTAGTGGATGTCCAGATTACGAAAGTAAACATCTGTCCAAATTTCACGTTTCTACCATCAGCGGTTACGGCTGTGCGCGCGTCTTACCTCAGTCAGTGAGGAGTCCTTTTAATAAATATAGATAATAGAAAATTACTCTTTTTCTCCTCGTACCAGTGCAGGGAAAGGTTACCTACGTAGTGTTAAGACATTCCGTTCCTCCATTTCGGCTCAATTACCTATATAAACATTGCGTGTTGAGTGGCTGAACTCATCGACGCGCTTTGTCTACCCGAGTGGGAATCCAACCCATAACTATCTTATTTACTTCAAAACACTGTAGCACTGCGCCATGATCCTCTCATCAATCTCCTCTCAAAATACTTAAAAAATTTACATTTTACCAATTTTTTTATATCAAACAATAAAGTTTATTATAATAACACCTGTCAATACAGAGATTTATGTTTGCTTTCAATGTATTTCAACCACAAAATGAAACGATTGTTTCCGATTTATGATTCTTCTACTGTAAAACAATAATTTTTAACTAATTTAGATTATTATAGATTTTTTACACGAACTTTTTTCTTTGTTTTTTTTATGTCATATATAAATTATGTTTATAAGCTAATGGTATATGCCATCGTGGTTTCTACAATAGAATAAAACAGCAAGTACTTTTTTGGACATTCACTCAATTTAAAGACCACTGGCACTGACCGTCGTTTCGTATAGGTCATATTTCACGAGTCACTCCCCCCCACTCCCGCAGCCGACGAGACGGTTTATCACTTCATCACATTTATCAGACACTTTAATGGAATCAGTTTTAATTGGGCAGATTGGACGTGATACCTATTGGTGATTGAGTCATGTGAATTATGTTTGACGTTGATTTTATTACATTTTTTATATTAATAAAAATGCAAGTTAAATTTAAGCAATTAAGTTTTGTTTCTTTGAACATAAAGGTTTACATAATCGTACATAAACGTTTTGTAAAATAGTAGTTTTCTTTCCTATGTGTGGAATAATACTTTTAATTATATATTCTTTATTGCACATATAAGAAAATAGTAAAAAAAAACAGTTGAAAAGTTATGTTTACAACGTTCTCTTGGCTCTATTATAGAGACGCTGCCGAATGCTAGTCTAGCCATACTAGCTTTTTTTATTATGTAATTGATGAAAATCTTCGTACGCAAATATAAAATACAAGAAAAAATATCCATTTAAATATTTTTTTTCTTTGGGAAGGACAAACGGGAAAAATATTTCATACATTAAGTACTACGAAATAAACAATTTGATGAAAATTACATGAAATTATGTATAAACAGAAATGTCAAATGTTTTTACGTTACCGTGTATATTTATCTCCCGCATCTATCGGAGTATGATAGGAGTCAATGATAAGCCACTCCGTTTTCCATTATTTCTCCATTTCTACTATTTTAGAAGCATTGCATATAAGGTGGAGTGGACCAAGTGCAAAAGACAAGAGGTACCAAAAATAATTTTAATTAATAATTCCTTCAGCTATAATGAAACATTCGTATTATTCGATATGTATGAATAATTCCCAGTAGCTATACAAAGAATCGATATACAATGAACAATTCGAAATCATTGACTATTGTTATTAGCATAATTGGTTCAATTCGTGCTCTATTGGCAACTGATCGCCGATAGCGTTCGTTTTGCTTCAATTTTTGAGAGTTAGGTACGGTTTGTATATTTGTATGAGGAAAATATTCCGTAGTGCTTATTTCTTAGTGTCTTATTTTAAACACGTATCTATTTTTCTATTAAATTAATTTCACTTCTCTGGTAGACAAAACGCGACGTTGAGTTGTGCCGCTCCAAATTCAATGTCTCGAAAATAACAGCGGAAAGTGGGAAACGGGAACTTAACTCTTAACACAAGGTTCCCTATGTTCCCTGCTATGTGCTAGCTTTTCCTATGTCCATCTAAATTGCTAAGGAACATAGTGTAAATTGAACATTGATAATAATAAATTTTAAAATTGATTGTAATTTTCATTAAGTGCAGCTTCGTTTAATTATTCAGTGTATAGTTGATCGAAGAAGTGCAAAGGCAAACTAAACTATTTCAATATTTTAAGTCGATAATTATAATTTGTCTACCTAACAGTTAAAAAGTAAATACAAATTAAATTAAAATATATTCCAATTACTTCGATCCAATTAATTTTTAAGGTACGTACATAGTCTCTAAAACAAACCACCGTTATATCAATAACTTGTTTTTACCTTCCTTGCGTGTGGTATTTACTTTATAGCATATACAAATAAAGATGCAACTCTGTCGATGCAAACGAATGAAAAATGGGAACGTCTCGTCTATTTAAGGCGTCCTCGATATGTACCGAGTTGCATATTAAGTGTTTTATATTTATTACTTTGACGCTATTAATGTGTGGTATAAAGGAATTGGTTTATATTCGGTTATGTTTTTTTAAATTAACTTCATTGTATCCCTCTTGTATTAGGGTGGGTTGAGGAAACATAGTGTTGAGACACTGCATTCAAGACACTAAGTGGGAATCGAACTCACGATCGTGCGTGTAATCACAAGCTGTGCCCTCGCACCGGACCGACAGACCTCCAGGCATTTATAATATAAAAATATTACAGAATTTTTAATTCAGCACAAACAGGATGCTGATAATATTTATCCTAATAAGGATGTTAATGACAATAATATTGTATCATCAATAGGCAAACTCATTAGAACAACCTAAGTATACTAGATTTTTCTTTAATGTTTCTTAAAATATTACTCGTATTTTGCCCTTCTTTTTACTCTTCATCATATAAGATTAACAGCAAGAGAAGAGGTAAATGGAAGAGAATTAGAATAACTCTATATCTCTTAGTTATATAGATTTTTAATTTAAATTATAATAAAGTAAATGACTCTAATTATCTTACCAAATACAAGTTATAAAATATAAAACTACTTAAGAATCAACTTGTCATTCTTTAGTTCCAACTTCTTCTTTTCAAACAAAAGGAAAAATAAACATTTAAGAGTTAAAATTTTCCATCATTTTGTTCCCCTGTATGGAACATAAACTCATGTGAATTACATAAAAACATTGTTATTAGTACAACATTACATATTCCACATATAATAATAGACAATTACTTTTTTAATTTACTTTAGTCTTAGTTAATTATAGCCTTAGTCGTTCCGTGTTTGTTTACCTGGGTGTGGTTTATGAAACGTATGTTCCCTATATACACATATTATGTTCATTTATATCCGGCTATATTAAATATTAAATGTTACTATGAAACGTTGTAAAATCGATATGTGACCCACTTTTAAAGGTTTTTGTATTTATTAATAATGTTTTTTCTATAAAAAGTAGAAGATAATTTTATTTTGTAATGTATAGTGGTATTGAATCGCACATAATGAAAAATGAGCAGTGCTTTTATTAAATTTTATATGTTTTTTTTAACTATGTCTATAAGTATTACTATATTGACAGTAACAAAATAAAATAAAAAGATGATTATTTACTTTAAAATAAAAGACAAAAGAAAAATAGGGTATCTGCCATTTTGTTCTAATAATGAAAATGTCTTATCTTATTAAAAAAGTTTTGGAAATTGTAGTAGGCAGTCTGTAGAAATATTATATAATTAGTTTACTGCAGTGATTATCTTTAAACACGTGATGCTTAGATAACATATCTCTTTTATATGTAAAAAAAACATATGTGCATAATGTTATCTTCTTTTTTCTGAATTTTCCCACGCAAACAATTCAATTGTCACCGTTGCATAGAAAAATATAGTAAATATATACATATTATATATAGTATTGTTTAAAAACAATAAGTTTAATAATGTAAATGCAATTAAATCGTGTAAATTATTGATTACTAGCAGACCTCTTACCCTTTGCAAATGTTTTGCATGTCATGCTTGTACACTGAACAATCCTTTATTTTTTTTATTTTATTTTTTTTCATATATTTTATTTTATTTCATATATTTTTTTACTTAAGCCATTTTAGCGCAGTGGATAGCGTCTGATTGTTAATGAATTAGTTGTTGGTTCGATTTGCTCTAATAAAGTGAAAACGCGGTGTTAAGTTTCGCTACTTAAGACGAAATGTTTCAAAATTTTGCAGAAAGTGAAGTTATGCGACTGTAAAGTTTCATCGAAACCTTCACATCTCATCTCCTCATATTTTATAATATTAGTAGGATAGGATTTATAAATGAGAAAGATTTTGTTCCATGTTCAAGAATTATAAAAATATTGTAAGTCTTTAGTAATAACACAAAAAACCACAGCTCATACAATAATGGGTGGTCCTTAAAATAGAAAGACACTAATCGTCTAATTGTAGGAGCTTAGACGTGCGGAGCCCCTACAAGTGGTGTACGTTTTATCTAATTAGTTCACTAAATCGGTGACAATGTTTGAATCTGGATGAAGTGTTACGTCTGCTATCTGCTGATATAGCTTCACGCTTTATCCCGCTACTCACTTGACCAATTTCTGTCCGAATTCGAGACATTACAAGAGCTGATTGCTACAAAGTAAGCAATTAAGAGATGGAACTCCGCCATGCTTATTTTTTAAAGTGATGAAATGAAAACTCTATTTATGTCTCCAAGCAGACATTGAATCGACAACCATCGTAAGGTCACTTCCAATCTACTTTGGAAGATATGTTTTTGACACATTTACGTATCTATCTTGATACATAGATTGAGATAAAATGATAAATTCCGGTACTTTTTTTTATTTTCATTCTAGGAAAAATTATAGTGATAACACAAACACTATAGTTAAAGAAAATATGAACTAGTAACCTTCATTTAAAATACAGCTATTACTGTAGATATTAGATATATATTTGCTATACAAATCTATTCTGCTAGGTACTAAATAATTGTGTAAATTTTATATTAAACTAACATGGTTTTCTTATAAAGGAAATATAAACACACTTATTTTGTTCTTACACCCCTACTTGTCACATATGCCATTCACCATGCAATCTCTAAAATAGATAGACAGTAGAGTCTTGGATCCGTATTTATAAATCGCTCTCAAGTCGAAAATCGATCTTAAGATGTCATTTTCCATCATAGATGTATCTTACATTATTTTATATTGGTACTAGATCTATCCTATGTGCGGAAAATACGCGAAATTAGCTTCACGCTGTAATCCGCATATGGTAGGGTATGCACAGGGAACCTAAAATAACTGTCAAGACAATCAGTTCCCCATTTTCGGAAATCGAACCCATAGCGACATCCAACAAAAACTTAAATGACGTATATCTTATTAATTATTTTCAGCGTTCCTAATATGCAATAGACCTGTAATAATGGTGAACGTACATTGCAAGGAAATGCTCGGCGGAGACGACGCCCGCAAGCTGCAAGAGATCGCGGACGTGCCGCTGGCTGACGCGCAACTGGCCTTCTTCGGGGAGTTCGTGAGATGGGAGAATGTGTTATGTAAGTGTACTCTTTAATCTTGTAAATCTATAGATATCTCTCGAGTGGGAATCGAATCGACTGGCCTCAACAATATTAGCATTGTATTTTAATTTCGTTTCTTACTACTTGTAATTGGTGGCGATATTATAACTCAATATCATATATTTGAACTTTGAAGTTGAGTAACTCAACACCGCAATACCTCCTGAATTTGGCAGAAAGTTCGGAACGTTAGTGTTTTTCAGATTCTCTCTGTCCACTCTTCTATACTGGGAATACAGCGTGAAGCTGAAAAAAAAATATTTTTCTCGTGTTTAGAGGAAGATGTATGTCGAAAAGCTTAACATGAATAATGCTTACAATGGTTTTAGTTCTAAACTATTACGCGTGTATTGCATGGAGTGAATCATGTGCAAAGTTCAAATATAGGTAGTATTCCTACCATTTATGTTTGTATCTTTTATAAATAATTTATTTTTTATTATTATTTTTTAATATGTAGTTGTTGGATATACGACTTTCTCTTTTAGCTTGTTGTAAAACAATTAAACTTCAATTAATTATTATTACTTTTGTTTGTAAATGCAATGCTTTGAATTTTATATAGTAAAAAATGTTATTTAGAAAATTATTATTATTTACTAGTAGGCAGAGGTAAAACCTAATGTTCAAACACTCCGTTCTCCACTTCCAAGGAATTTTCATGCCATATCGGACTCAATGTAAAGAATATGAAAACGAGAATGGAATGCTCCTTCTATATTTTCTCCGTTTTCAGAGAACATAGAGAAATCATTATTTAACTTTAAAAGATCATAGGGCTTTTTAAGATTTTACTTACCAAATTATATTCGTTATTTAGTAGTTAAAACTAGTAAACACAAAATTTTATGACAACACAGAATGAACATAAAACATATTTACTACGATTCACAAACGTATCATTGTTTATATTCAAGCGGCCCTCGCGTTACTCATCCTCGTGTTCATGTGGAATCATAGATTATGAGGGTAATTGCTTTGACCTCCCCGGGTTCCCGAGTTTCTTATTTTGTCGCGTGGCAAGATTGATTGTACGGGAAGTGGATGTTAATTATGTAAATATACGATTAATTTTGATTTATTATCTTAATTATAGTTGGTTATGGAGATATTATTTACGAATACGTCTGTGTTTTATGTTCTAGAAAATGCTATTTTATGTTTATTATGGTATTGTGAGCAAGACGATTGTGAGTTCGATTCCCATTCGGACAAAAAGAATGTTATCATTCACTCGCTTTGGTAGATGAAGTGCAGCGTTGACTTCCGCCGTCTAGAGAAGAAGACCTGGTCTGAATGGTCTTTCTGCTTGCTTTACATGCGATAAAAGGTGAAACTGAAAAAATATTAACAGAATTCCGTAGAGCCATTTAATTGTTTGTACGAGAAATATTGTTACAAAATCTTTTAGTATTTTGGGCCAAAAGTAATAAATATAAAGGTGACCTATTTACTGGTTATACCTAAAAAGATTCTCGACCTTTGACATTCGCCATAAAAGATCTAAAAATACCGCATCGTCCGTACAACGCGGATTTTGTATGCAGACGCTGCTTTTGATCAATAGTTCATTAGAACCGTTACGGTTTCCGGTAATTATTTGTAGAGTTATTTGTGGAATTTGCGTAAACTAATTTTCTCTCAATTTTTCATGTAGTGATGCGTCACTCCCATTTCTACCTGGTAAAACTTAGTACCTTGCTCTTTTCAACCGTCCAAATAATTTTTGAAAATAATATTTTATGTCGAGTTTTTAAATTTTAATATCGAACCTACGACCGCTGCGCAAATTAATTGAACAGAATTTTCAACGTTGACTATACAATAAGCTTCCGCAATTTATTGAACTTGGCTCGAAACTGAAGCCAAAGTACCAATTCTCATACTAATGTCTTATTTGAATATTATATTTTATATTTATGTTACTGCCAAGCATTAATGGTTAAGGCAAAATATGAAACAAACAAATTTTTGGTAGCGACCTATGAAAAAAGTATTTGTACTTTGAAAGGAGGTCAATCTGTGCTATTTATTAACAAACTTATTTATAATTTTCCGGACAAGGGCTATTTTTATTAAGCCTTTACTAAATTGATTACATTTTTCATTTACTTAGGATTGCTAGTGTCTGTGACATAATAAAAATTATTACACATTTTTCTCTGTAATACATACACTGTGCTGTTTTTGCGAATGGACAACGGCCCCATTTCTGGGGCACAACGGTTTCTGTAAAAACGACAGGTTATTCGTTTAAATTCCACTCGAAGAATAAAAGTGACATGTTTAATATTTTAATTTCTTCGCTCTACTGTCGAGGCAGTGCGCGGCGTTGAGTTCTACAGCTCAACAAGCAATGCCTCCAGAACTCGATGGGAATTGGAGAGCGGAGTGTGTTAACACTAGGCTCCCTTTGCCTACCCTGCATGCGTGAAATTGAGAAAAAACCTAATTATAAAGTGTATGTAATTTCGAATGTAGATTCTAAATTTTTTTACTATTACAACAAATTAAAATGAAGATAACAATCGTTACATTACATATTAGCTACTTTATTTGATAAAACGCAACATTGTGGCCGGACGCTATATTAAAATGTTCGCGAAAGATAATAAAAACGTCCACTCCAGATTTATTTCGCGATAAGCCCTTGAAAATATATGCTAGTGTATCCGTATAATAAAACGTAAATGTAAACGTGCTTTGTGAAAACAATTTTCACAATTTCAATATATTTGTGTAATTATTTCTTTTCTATTAGGTCTAGTTCTCACTACCTCCTTAGTATCGTGATAAATCACTTTGTTTTCTAATTCTGAACAACATTTTGTGTTGATTGGCGAAACCTAACGCCGCAACTGACTAGGAAAACACAGTGTTCAAAATAAAAAAAGGTCCTGAGCAGGAATCCTGCAAGTATCGCGTGTTGAATTAACACCAATTCACAACCTACGTAAAATAGTCAACGTCATTGATAATTTTCTTTTGTAATATGTAATTTGAAGTTTTTCTTACTTTTGATTAAATCACGAACAAGCCTCACGTAATGCATAATTCGCTTTAACAATAAGAACACATTTGGCACTAATTATAATGTTCCTTGTCACATTCGTTTCTGGCATGAATGGAATAAATTACACAAATTCTGTCTAGGAAATTCGTCTTTAAATTAATTAAGGCCTTTATATATGATAAATTATGAGTAGGTTGTATATAACGTACATTTCCTTAATTTTTTTTTCATTGACACTATTTTTTATCATGTTTGATAAGACGATTATTGAATCGTGATATTTAAATTAAATTCAATATAAAATGATTCCCGTTTAGTATTATATCTGTACATATTCTCTATTGGAGGTGGAAGGAGGAAGATGGAGTCAACGCTAAATAATATATAGAATATTCTCTCTCAGACGATGTAAAAATATTGTTTATTACATTATAATGTTAGTAATGTATGAAACAGTCACATATAATCAATAAAAGTTTTTTGTTTCAGCATTACAAAACTGCGAATCGTTATTGGACCAAGCTATCATCACTTCAGTGGACGCGAGTGCGGCGGGTCAAAGCGCTATATTATGTCCAGGGGCTGCAGATAAGAGCAATTTCAACGGGCATTCAGGTGTTATCAAGTCCGGTCTCTGTCATCTCGCGATCCCGCGCGGCTGGTCGTGGGGGGGCCCCGCGTCCCCCTTCTGCCCCATCTGGACCGAGCTCAATGTGCCTGATTGACGAATATACCAAAACTTTACTTTCACCTACTGTGCGTCCACAGCACTCGTCCTGCTCTTGCAATTCCTCCTTTTTCTATTCCATCAGTTGTTCTAGCGGCGGCCATCTTTACCAAATGTCAATGTCACTTTTGGCGCCATTTTTCCTGTCGCTCTAAGCATAGATTTAATATATTTTTAATATTCGATGCCATGTTTACAATTCCTAAATATAAATAAAATAATATAGAAAGCTTATCGATTTCATTCAGAGTGTATATTTTTTATGTAATATTTTAGTTTATTTATGTAATTGGTATTATTTTTGTAAGAGTTTAATGTATATCTGTATATAAATGTATTTAGGACAATGGAATCGTGTTTTTATATGAAATATTGTTTTATTTTAAAAAGATTATTTAGTGTAATATATTTGCGTCCCTGATTTTCTACATTATTTAATATTGTATGTATTCTTTAAATCTTGATTTGCTGAAGCATGTTTTGTTAAAATAATATTTTATTCTTCGAAACATCCATTATAGATTAATTAACTGTTCACTATTGTCAACTTTTCAAGACTATACAGTGTAGCGGCCAAATTTTAATAATTTTGAAGCTTGTGTCAACAAACTTAAAAAATAGCTTTTCAATAAAATAATACTTTAATTTAATTAAATATAAGGGAAATTGAAAAATTGAAACAGCGTACCTGACATGCTTTCCTTGTTAGATTGTTAGCCATAATAAAGTCGGATCTACTTTAAAATCTATCGAGAAATTATATAAAATGTCTACTTAATATTTTTGTATTATAAAATTTAAAATGATCTCGATATTTTTTATTTACAGGTTATTAAAATATTTTTTTTTTATATTAAACAATTATATTTATTTTAAGAATTGAAAGCGACCGCGACATACCATACAAGAATTTCATTACCAATATTGTCGCCATATTAGTTTCTTCAAATAATTTTTTAAGAAATATTTCAATTTGTAAGATACGAATTTTCGCCGTCGTCACATAATAAATAAGTTCTTTTAAAATAATATTAACTAATGACACTGAGTTTCTTTCTTAGGAATTTGATATCGATGGCTGTTTAATATTTAGATAATATTTTTGTTACGAAGTCTTTTTTTGTATATTATTATTTCGTCTTCGCAACCGATTTTTGGAAATAAACATTGTCTTCAAATAACTTCCTTTGCTCCAGTTTTTTTATAGAATTTTTTTATTATTTATTATTCTAGAGTTGCAATATTTTAACGCATCGATTTACCTATATTGTGATATAATGTGAATTGTAATTTATTTTTTATGTTCATTTTAGTTTAAGTGTTACGTTACCGTGGTGTAATTTATTTGGTGAATTTAAATAAAATTATAGATAAAATTTGTGGTTTTCTTTAAGAAGTGACAACATAGATAAATATACCTTCCATTATTAAGGAATATTAAACCTACAACCATCACTTGATGGATTAAATCAATATTTAACACAGATAAAAATTAATACAAATATAAAATACTTCTAGACAATAAAAAAAAAATGTTTATTATTGTTGACAGTGACATTAAGAATTCAACAATTTTAATTAAAAGCATTAAGCAACATGGAAAAAACAATAAAAAAAGAACCTATGCTATTTAATTATGAAACTACGTACAAGAATGACTTTCGTTTCGGCGAAATCCGTGATAGTCCTAAGATAATATATGAAATTAAGAAGTTAGAAACTAAAAGTATTAAAGTAGAATATAAGAATATATATACTTTAAGTCAGTGGCAAGGGGAAGTACCGCCGTTCAATCTTTTGCACAAGCCTAAAGATATTATTAGAACATATCCAAATGACGTCCAGCAGTATATTGTAAGCATCCTTTGTTTACTTAACTTATCCGATTTTTTTGTATCGGATGAGTTACGAAGCCCTATAATGGACGACAAGGCAGTTTATAATTAAAAAAATAAAAAATGAGCAATAATTTTCCACATTATTGAATGTCACGCTTGTATAATTTCTTATAATTACCAACTATTACTTCCATTGCTCCGTCGTTACTGTAATGAGACACTTATTAAAAGAAAGAAGTTAATGCCAAGTCATCTTTTTTTATAAGACAAAATATATTCATGACATGTTAGAAAATCTTTAACGTAATGCAGGATACAAATTCGTGACTACATATTTTTTTTAGAACTACCTCTGTATCCCGCACATAGCAGAGTATATTTTATATTTGTAAGAATTTTAGGAGAAAAGTGCAACCGTAGACCATACGGAAGCTCGAAGGACTCGCCCTCGTCTCGTAATACCGCCAGCGGTCAGCATGGACGACATCGAAGACGAACACGCTAGAAACATACTATGCACTGACATGTACACGAGTATTGTGGCTCAAGCAGCTAGAGATATTGTTACTCCTGTGAAGAAAACACCTGAACTTCGAAGGCTGTTTCCCACAAATCCTGTTAGTTCTTTTTTAGCTATGATACACCGGATACACCGTGTATAGTATCCCGCACACAGCAGGTTAGGCATAAGGAATCTGCGAACCTAGTGTTAAAACATTCCCTTCCCAATAAGACACTTTCGTTCTCATATTAAATATATTATTTGCTCCAGTGGGAATTCCTGTTTACAAACTTTTAAATAATTTATTTTACCAACTATTTAAAAATGAAGAAATTGACTTGGAGATATTACTTTTTTTGTTGTGGTAGGCTATTAAATAATAATGAGATAACATTAACGAACTTTAAGTAATTTTATATAACATTTCAGCTTGCTTTGCCTAAATTAAAGCCATCTTGCGTACCCCCTCAATGGAGAATAGAAAGTGTCAAGTGGGATAAGAAGCAACTGCGCGGATATTGTGATCCAACTAAAGATTTTTGGTTGAAACGAAAAATTTCGCAATAGGTCGGTATAACCACCTATAGATATTTAAATGTGAATACTAGATAGATACAAAATTCTTATTCTGGTTTTATATTTTATGTTTTGCATATTATTTATATTCTGGAATGGTAGAGCAAGTATTGTTGGTATCCAGACATCCTAATGCATCATGATATGACTGCTGCTACCTAAAACATATCGAATTTTCCTAATAAATTGTCTTCAGTTGACAGCTGAACTGATTGCAGCAAGAGTCTATATATATTTTGTTTTTAGATTTACTTAGTTTGTGAAGAAAAACAGCACGTGACGCTGTTGCCTTAAAGGAAGAATGGAATAGCAAATACCTACAGTCTGAATAACTTATGTTTATACTATAAACTAAATTGATCCACAAGTTGTTTTCTTCGCCCGGACCTCGTAACTCGATGCGGTGTTTTGCTATCGTCGGCTGCTGCGCTTGCGCATTGTTTCAGTATTGTTGTCGTTCTGCTGATGGTGATTTTTTGAGTTTCGTCAATTTTGTTTGCGATGAAGGCTGGCGTAAGTAGGTCAATGACCGTAATTATGTATCGATTGGTACTACGTACCGGTAGAGTGCGCACGAAAGCTTTCAACCCGTTCGAATTCGGGGAATAGCATAAGTGACGAATTGTTGTCACGTGAGAGTTCCGCCTTTTGACACGATAGCTTCGTGTTGTCCACGTACTTGAGTATTCCATACCAGGTCAGAAATAATGACTTGTTACATTATTCTCGTTGTTCTGAAACCTGGGTGCGTTGCGTCGTGTAATATACTGTATATCCTTTTTCGAAATATGCGCAGTATATACGGTTGACTTGCACTTGTAGGGCTTCAGGTTGAGCCTTGGAAAGAGAATTACAATTTACCATTCATTGTTTAATTGTCGCTGTGGACGGCTTCGGGCTTCGACCATGCTTGGGATGCCTCGGTAATTATCGATGGCGGTGCGTGCGGAGAGGGTGTAGTCAGTGTCATGATTCTCTACTGACCGAGAAGTTTCCCTAGTTTCTTTGTTCTACCATACTTGTATTTATTTTAAAGGCCCTTAAACATTGATAGTCGTAATTTCAGAGTGCCAGAATTAATTATCCTTTTCGGATGTAATAATCCTGTAATGCTGTCGACTAATCTATTATCGCGCATATCTACTAATAAATGATTCCTTAGTTTTTTTTAAAATCGATGCCTTCGTAAAACTTGGTATTTTCCATTACTTCATCATTGCCTCGAAAATCTCAATGTATGGATATGGTGGTATATTGCCTCTTGAAATTCTAACCGGTGAGTCCCGCTTGTGGGAAACCGATTAGAATGTGCACTCACCAAATCTCTGAAGATTTGCGTCGGGCAGTCGTCGGGTTGAAGTCCAGTTTACGTGGTTATCAATGTAGCACCACGGGAGTTGGATGGATCATTGCCTCGGTCTTGTCGATATCTTCGGGCTGAATTCTAGAGCTTCGCCAATGTGGACTATCACGTCAGGGTGCAACTAACAGGGTACCCCCCGTCGGGGTACCTTTCGTCGGGGTCACCAATGTGGGGTACCGGTATAGTGGCGATGTTAATAAGACGAGACCTGATATTCAACTCTTTTATTATATATTTAATTTGGTTATTTATACGCTACAAAACCATAGTGGAACATTATTTCACAATTGCATTTGTAGCGAATAAATTCAGGTTGCTCATATAGCGTGTTTATAAATAATATAATAAGACTAGTGCAATACCCCTACAATAGTAAGGCTCTTGAATAAATATGTATGCAATGTTCTTGATACTTTAAATGTTATATTATTTTTTTAAATAATAATATAGGATTATTGTAGAGGTAAATTAAATTTTCTTTTGTAACAATTAGCCAGTATAAGTTTGTAACTTAATTGTTGTTTTATCTAATTATATTATTAATAACTTATTGAATAAAGTAATATTACGTACTGTTTCTATACGAGGTTTTACTTATTGCACTTAAGTTAACCTATTTATATGGGTTCCTTGTACTTACTTTGTACTCCTTTGTACAAAAACTTACGACGAAAAAAAAATCATTTTTTGACATATACAGAAATTGATAATTCATACACTGTTTTCAAATAAATTTTTATTAAAAAATATTTTATAATTTCTATTATTTTACAAGATTTGCTAAAATGCCAGATAGCTATGAAGGAATGCTATTTGACTATGAAACGTCTAATAGAACGGAGTACCATGATGGGGATATTTTACCGATAGTTAAAACCCTTCCTAAGAGAAAACCCGCCCGTCTTCGTGATGCACCAACGCCATTGAAAGATTTACACACACTTTCTGTATTAAAAATACCTCATGTGCCTTTTGATTTATTAATTAAGGCTAAAGATATAACTAGAACTAATCCTTGGAAAGTACAACAACGCTATGTAAGATAATTCAACTAATAAATAAATATATTTAGGTTCTTATAATTTAAAAAGAGAGGTAAAAGTTCCCTGTCCAGTGCTCTAGCCTAATACTGCTCGCTTCACTCGCTGTAATGATAATTACCAAAAAAAAATTCCATTTTCTTACCTTTTTCTTATACAATTTTGTTAATTGTAGGTATACATACATCTATAAACATATCGCTTTTTTATTTGATGTGCATAAATACGAAGTAAAAATATATATAACAGCACATTTGATAAAATAAAACATTATTTACTATTCAAAACCTTTGTTTTGTAAAATAATAATAAATATACCCGTCAATAGGTTAAGTCTCCAGACCTGGGTTGGGAGCAAGCGAAGAACACGCGACCACGTCTCGTGATGACGCCCGCTGTCAGCATGGACGATATCAGAGATCCAGAGTAATTTGTTCTATTTAAGCTAATGAAATATATTAGGCCTGTCGTAGCACAGATGCACAAACGTGTCACTGTATACGCGGAAGGTTGTGGATTCGATTCCCACTCGAGGAAATAATAAATAAATAACATTATATATATAGTAAGTAAATTAGATAGTTTTTTAAATATATTTAATTCTTAATCAAACTTCATTTGAAGGTCACGGAAAATTCTAATAGCAGACATTTATACAACCACAGTGCAGAGAGCAATGCGCGAGGGAATAGCAGATGTTTTAATGGATAACGTTAAGGCTCCACTGCCTGGACCTCCTGCTTGCTCTAACCCAGTTAGATGTTTATATTCTTAAAGTGCCTTCCCAAATCTTCCAACTAGGGAAGGTTGACAGTTCTGTATATTTTGCTCTTTCCTTGGCAAGATGTCTAAGGCGCTATAAAGCGCCATAAGTATATCTACGGCTTGTTTTTAGTGAGAATTATTATTATACTAGGATTAATTCAAAGGAAAATGAAAAGATGTTGTAAGACAACACAAAATATATATAAGTCTCATAAAATAATTATTTAAGGAATTATTTTGCTAGACTTGCTACTTGTTTGGAATGAGTAGATATATATAAATTATGAAAATATTTTTATTTTGCCAGATAAGCCATAAGGGACTGTGGCGTTAAGTTACGAATTGAGAGAACTTGTTTACTATGCAATATGCAGAAATGGAATTATTATCTCCTGAAACTATTAAAATAATAGGTTTGTAACCCAATTCTACGTATTTCAGATCACGTTAGAAAAGTTCCAGCCCCCCTTCATATCTCCCGAGTGGCGCATGGACACGGTCACCTGGGACGGGCGACAGTTACGTGGACATTGCGATCCGGATAAAGAATTTTACTTGGGACGACCGTCTAAGTAGTTCACTATATAACACTGTTAGATAACGGTTAAAAATATCATAAATAAAAATGGTTAATACGTTTAAAATATTTTTAGTTTTAGATTTTAAGAAGATATAAGATCGAGTTGGCTCGCGGTTTCAAAATAAACGACACCAAAAAAAAAGAAAAGACCAAAACGTTAAACATATTGACATAAACCTAAAATATATCTAAGTAAAATATTAGTGCCTTTTTGATATGTATTTTTAACTACACAATGAAGGAGAAAAAATAAAAAATGTGTCAATCTTTCAATATTTTTATTGCAAACAACATTTATAATGCGCATAATCTGAAGTCAGTATCACGATTAATATTTTAATTAACTATTTATATTTTTATATATGCATATTATATTATGGATTAACAATCACAAACTAAAAATGAATAAAATAATAGTTTTTTTAACAAAATATTTTATTACTTCATCTTATACACTGGTCAACGAAATGTTATACAAAATATCAGATAAAAACAAATATATATACAATTCCAAACTTTAAAAGTTCAAGTCAAAATCATTTATTAATCATAATTTCAATTTCATAAAAAAATACATCACAGCTACATTAAATTGCGATTCAATTTTTATCTTATTTAGTTGGTTATAATATTTTGGTTTACAAGCAACAATTTGGATAATGTGAAAATAGTTTAAAAGGCATTTAATTAATTCAAAATATTATATTCGAACATTGCATAATTTTATTGAATCTACTTTCAAAATTGACTAATAGATTTAATAATTTATAAAAACAATATTCTTAAAAAAATACTAGTTAATTTCATGTGTCTTTTAAGTGAAATAATTTAAATAGAAATCGAACGCCCTAATATCATAATTTTATCATAATACAAGAAGCATTTAGCATACCATAATAAGTGATGTTGAAGAATAATATCAAATTTATATAGAAAATACTCTATATTGGTTTATTAAGGCGATAAACATATCGTCGACTTCAAGTGTAAACCTGCAAACAGCCTGTAACAGCAAATAAAAAAACTTTTTTTTTAAAGAAACTATGATTTTGCAATACAAAAATAGATTTGTTATCTCCACTATATGAAATAAAATAAAGGTCAATTTTGTATTTATTTTTGCTCTTTCGAATTGTATATAAAAATATACATAACTAAATATTTATAAAAAAAATAGATTTAGCAGGTTTACATTCTAAGTCGACGATAATATTATTATGAAACAACATTTATATTAAACTATTAATTACATTTTAAAGTATACAAGAAAGACTAAAATATATCACACAAAGTCATAATATTATATTCGAATGGTTAAAGGCGACTGCAGACATCCTATCTGTTACAATAAAAGACGTATATCAATATTTTTTTATTATTAATAAAACATTTAAAAGTAAAATTAATGTTTTAGCTACACATTTCAGTTATATTATAAAATGTAAACTAACTAACATTTTAACCTTGATTACATATTTACCTAATTCTTTAGATATGGAATTATAAAGAAACATAAGCCATTAAAAAAATAAACATTTCCTTCATATTTTATATAATATAAACAAACATAAATATATTAAACCTACTATAGTGTACTATAAGTTAATTTACACCAATATTTTATAATATCTTTAGAAGATGACATATATTCTGATATAACTATAAAGCATTAATAATCTTTCATTAAACATTCTATATATTCAAGATTTTTACATCATTTATATCTCAGTCTTCTTATAATTCATTATAAGACGCAGCTTTTAAGGTTTTTTTTGGCAACACGTTACTTTAAAATAATAAGCAAAATATTTAGTAAATAATAAGTCTGAACTAAAATTAATATAACGAAAATTTAAATAAAAAATAATGTAATTTGATAAACAAAATAATGAACAAATATATTTTTTGATAAATATTAATATGTTATTATCAATATCGAAGTAACTTTATTTTTATTTTGGCGTCTAATTGGAAACGATAAAGTTCTATTTAATAATGTAAAAGTAAATTATGTTTTCAATTACATAATTCATATTATAAAGCACATTGGGCGTTTTTATCCGCCTTTTGAACGTCGCGAACACAAACCAAAATAGATTTTTATTTATATTTTCATTTCTTAGTTGTATTTATTGAAACTCATGGAAAAATGGAGATAATCAGTAAATTGTAGATCATATTTTATATTTCTTACTGGGACATTGTTGCACCACAGTGGGACAACATTTCACTGCAAACATGATGGGTACGGGTATATGCGGGATACAGCGTGAAGCTAAAAAAAATCAATCAAAACGCAATTGCCTCAACTTATTAATCCTAAGGAAATCTTGCAAGTTGCAATACAACAAGTACCTGTTATCCCTTATCAGCATATCGTACCTGTTACTTCTCATCACATGTCATATCCCCGTCTCGACCAGACATATGTTGGCGAGGGCGAAGGCTGAGTTCTGTCGTACCTGGGAGTTTGAATCTTTTATTAGGGTCAATAGGCGTGTTTTAGCCGTGCGAGTAACGTCCGGGTCCAGGTTTGATTCCTCGGGATATTTTTCGCGTATACGGTAGAGTTCTGAGTATAGCAGACCTGTGGAAAGGATAAAATAAATTAGTACAAAAGGCCCTTTTAAATGGTCAAAGTACTTACAAATGTAAGTAGTGTCAGTCCTACGGGAAGCTACCTTCTCCTGAAAAGAGCCTGCAAGAATCTTAACAGTTGCTCTTTTAAAATATAATTTACAATAAATGTATAACAATCATAAGCTTTCAATAATCAATTGAAATCGCGATTATTGAAAAGCTTTTTTTCTTTTTTAGTACCAATATTTAGCTATAACATGACGTTTTGTGAGTTCGTAGTTATGACAACATAAACTAAGATTTTTCCCGCGCAAAACTGCGCAAACATCTCCAGCTAACTCCAGAGCGACTACGACTCGTCGAGCGTCCTATACATTTCAACTCACCGATCAACAACGGCGGGTGCGGTTTAATCTCTTCCCTCGCACAATGCAAATAATTAACAGAAGTTTGCAGACATTTTGTTAGAGAACTGGGCATTTCATCAGCTAGCTGTCTTAGTAGTGCCGACAGGAACTCATCTAAATACAACCTCCCTTCGTCTAAGAGGTGCGTTTGTACGAAATCGTTTGATTTCTTTATGTTGAACGTTTTGAATATTTGTCGTAGTGTGAATTTGCTTGCCTGTAAACGAATTGGTTAATAATAAAACGGTAAGTTAATTATTTATTATATGATTTGAAATATTTTTTTTGTCAAATAAATTTATTTTAAAATTTAAAAAAATCTAAGGAATTAGTTTCACAACTGTCGCCATTTAGTGGTATTTGTCACTTTAGCAACGATTCCAGAAAAGTGGAACATGGTCGTTGTGAATTCACTTCGTTCTACGCTTTCCGCCCGAATTCGAGACATGGCGTGTGTGACTGAAGCACCACGCTGTTTTACTAGAGCAGAGAAATAAAAGGAATTCATTCCCTTAAGTGAGCATTGAACATTAGCACACAATGCCTCAAGAAATCGGCTAAAAATGCGGAACAGATGAATTAGGGGAATTGAGTAACTTCACATTAGGTTATATGCGGAATATAACACGAAGTTAAAAAATATACATCATCAAAAAAATGCACATACCCTTACAACAGCTGAATTATTGTCACACAAATGCAACAAGAAACAAGGTAGAGAACTGACTGCTTGATCTAAAATTGCTTCAGATTTGACCCTCTCAGCTATAATACCGAATAATCTTATTGAACTTTCCCTCAACAATGGACAATCTGTGTTCATAAACGGTCGTATTTTTTGAGATATTGATAGCAGTTCCCTGTCGAATTCCTTGTCCAGTTTATCTATTTCTGTTAGTAAGCGACTGAGCCCTTGTATGGCTGCGAGTGGTACGTTGTCTAGAGGTGACCTGAAAGGAATATTATATATGGTAAATCAGCAGGTCTTTTTGTTGTAAGTGTTGTTAGTGTACAAATATGATTTACAAGCTTTTTGGTCAATGCATATTAATTCTTACTCTTACAATAATTTAATGTGCGTTGCAGAATGTTATTATAATTGCATCTATTGTGTAATACACTCCACTAGTGATGTGTTATATTCAGATCCTCACCGTAACCTTCGATTGATATCATGTAGTGATTGCATGTTTTGTGTGTATGTAGTTCATTAGTGTTGGTTTTTTATAGTGTGGTAGTTGGCCGGTGTACTAGTGATGTGCGGTACTCACGTGCCGACCGCCGCGTCCACGCCCTCGCTGAGCGCGGCCAGCGCGGCCGGCATTGCGGTGGGGCGCGCCGGCCCGGGCAGACGCGCCAGGTGCGCCGCCCCGCGCAGGCACGCCGCGCGCACTCGCCCTGAGTCGTCGCGCCACCCGGCCGCGAGTGACGCAAGGGCCGTATCCAGGATTGTTGGATTGTCGTTGCACCTGTTTAGAATTATACACTTATTAATATGGAAAAGTATGATTTTTACTTTAAAAGACTAAAAACCATTCGCCAGATATCCTTTAAGCCTTTAACTACCTTGTATGGTTATACATCACAACAAAATATCATCCATTTTCAATATATACAATCGCCTGTAATGCAAAATATCTACAAAAAGCACTGCAGGGGTCACGGAAATCTAGCACATTGATCCTTAGGTACGAATATGGTAGATGAACGGGACAACGGGTAAGGCATGCATTTACATTTTTTAAATTCAATAATCGAACAAAATAACCAAAAAATTGCTATATCGCTCGATAGTAACCGCTTACTTATAATTCAACAAGTTAGCAGAAAGCGAGTAGTAATTTACTTAAGAAATGAAATAACCACTCACCTATAATGCAGCGAATCGGCCAAAAGCGCAAGCGCTGCACAGCGCTGCGGGGGTAACGGAGACCTTGCATATTGGGCGGCCTTAGCTAGTAACTTGGGTAGCTGTGCGGGTAAGGCGCGGCTGACCGCACTGCCCAGTACTGGGGTAAGTTCCAGGAGGGTGTGGGAACTGTCCCCGTGCTCTATGGTAAGGCAGAGTGAACATGCTTCTTTCACCTGAAAAATATTTTTTCATTGTTTTTTCTTATGATTGTTAGTAGTACGTACCGAAAAAAATATTAATGTAAATAAATGGAAAAACTATTAAGTATTTAATTGTTTAATCTTTTCATCTCAGCTATAAATACAAAACATAGCTCCTAAAATGTTTTTTTTTTCAATTTTGACTTAAACAACAATTCCAATACGAAATAAAATAAGAACAATCCACCCACCTTATAACAATCAGCCCTTTCCAAAAACAGATTAAACGTATTAATTGTAATTTTTGCTGGCGATAGTTTAATAGCTTCTCTGTTGGGTATAAAGCCAAATCTCTCTTGTCCTTTATTTTGAGGTACGGAGTACGCTGGGGGCTCAGCTTCTATGTAACACGCAAGAGTCGTGTATAACACTATGAAAAGATCTGGAAACTTCTCTAGGCAAATTGGTCTCATAGAATCCTCTTGTAGCATTTCGCCCAGAGCACTGATTAGCTGGAAAGATTGCTTAGTTTAATTTAACAGTATATTTAAAGTGTTTTCTTTATTATATTTTATAAGATATTTAAGGTGTAACTGTGTGAAATTGGAATTCGTCAATCTGAATGCAGTGATTGTATCCAAACCGTAATGTATACTAAAAGTAACCGAAAATATGTAAAAAAAATAACTCGACTCACTGTCAATGGTTGTAACGCCGCTATGTGGTGTTCTGTTATATGGTAGGGATCCTCATAAAGTTCTATGGAGGTCATCAGACGTAAGAAATTCTCGACGATCGCTGTGGATAAGCTCTCGTCGCGAGCTAGATATCTCCAGCATGATATTACACAGCTGAAAATATTTATTTATGTTAATTAATTTCCTTCTAAGTATTTTTCTTTCTTATGACCTAAAATAGATTTTCTTAAAAGGAACTTCAAACTAATAATGTTAAACGATCTGGTGGCAGTGGAATTACAATAAAAATCGATCGTGATTTTAATTGTGTTAAGTTAATACTATAAACACTTTAAAATATAATAAAACTGTAGATCACTCGTATAATGTAACTGTAAGTTATTGATTTCTTAGTTGGGAGGCAAAGTTTAGATTCTGAATTTGAAAAATGAATACAAAATTTCATTAGGAGATAAACTATGTATAGTAAAAAAAATTACATACCCTTTTAAAGGAATCCTTTGTCCCAATAACACAGCAGTAACGGCGTTTGAGTGATGACGCGTCAATGACGTCAGCGGCCTCAAAAGCCTTTTACGAGCATCGTCAACAACCTCATCCATTGTAATTAGTAATATTTCCACTATTCTTTCTATATTTTGGAACAAGTCTTGTCCTTTTGTAATAATAAACGCATCCAAAATGGAACTTATTCCGACACTTTGTAACTCCTGGTTATCGTAACCCTCTAAAAGACTCTCTATGAATTGCATTGTATGCAAATGTGGAATTTTCTTTGATATAGTGTTACACAATTTGGTACAGTAGTCACTTATCATGTTTAAGTCATTCGTCAGTATATTGTTTTGTAAGTGTGATAACTCTGCCATACATTCATCTTCAGGCTCTGGGATATGACCTTCATACAGATCCTGAATTTGTATGATTAGTTTAATACAATCCACTGTAGTCAATCTCACTGGGAAATTAGTATCGGCGACACCAGGAACAATGAGGCCCAACAAATATCCCAATTGTCCAAATTTGCTTGGCATTTCGTAATTCAACTTGACATTTTTCAGATAAGCATCAAAAACAACTTGAAGTATTAGCATAGACGCCGTCCTAATCTCGTCGTTCTCGTGTCGCATCCACTCAATTAATAAGCTGACGATGTCATCAATTGTACTTAAGCAGGTCGATTGGATGATCAATTCTCTGATTAAATCATGTAGAAGGGTCAATGAATCGTTCAACGTTTTCGCTAATAGATCATTCTTGTCGCCATTTCCTTCTATTTCATATTTCCTCTTGAATGAAGAAAGTTCTCCAAATATACTGTTAAATAAAACTCGGAGTATCGTATTTCTTTCCTCGGGCAGGATTCCTTTTTGCAATTTTGTTAGCGATTTCGAAGCTTTTACGATTATTGGATATAACTCGACATTTCGCTTATCGAGATTAGTATTATATATCTGTTCGAGGACAGCGTTTAATAACTGCCAGCGATTTCTTAAAGCCACATTATGATGGGAGGCAGGATGCAGGGCCTTTCCTATCTCATCCAAAGTAGTAATACTTGCTTTACATAAATCGAAGGGAGGGTTCGATTTCAATATCTCGTACAATATCGAGGTGACATGCTCTCCCAGTCTAGCAAGTACGTGAACATCGAGACACTCACATGCAACTTTTCCGTAACAGGTAATCACTGCGTATTTAACAGCTGAGAGTTCAGCTTCACTCTTAGAATTTCTAGCAGAGAGGAAATTCAACAATTTGTTCCCACGTTTTGCTTCGTTTTCTTTGAATGTAGCATCTAGCTCGTTAATTACAAATTCACCATGTTGTCTTGCTGCGATCCCAACCGCCTTGCTAACATACTCTACGCTCTCCATGGGTATCGATTTCAGTGCAAATAATATTATTTTAAGTACACTTTCAACCACGGCCGCGTTCGACATATGACACGCCAAGACAGCCAAGTATTGTAAGGAAACTCCTTTAACTATTGGCGGTTGTTTCTTCGCAAGAACTTGCTGAGATATCAATGTGGATATCGTTTCTATCCACTTATTGCTATTAACTTGCTCTACAGCAGAAACGAGAAGATCTAACAGCATTCCGTGCCACTGATCTTTAGATTCGTTCTTTTCTACGAATTTAAGCAACCTTTGAATCTCGACTGTCCAAGAATTCTTTAGGTTCTTATGAATATCTCCGGAGTATTCTTCGAGGAACACAAGCAAGTTCTTATTGAGTTCTTTCTGATCTGGATCTACGACACGAGTTATGCAGCGAACAAAGACTAAATCTGGTGAACATACTTGCTCATTTATCTTTTCTGTTCTTTCCTCAGTTACTTCAGAGTTATTTTGCAACAACGAGGTCAAGCATTGACTCACAGTCGACATTGATGGCGTAAATTCTTCTATAGTTAGCGAAAGGAGCAGTAAATTTCGTAATTGAGATCGCACGCTGGTAACTGTATTACACATTAGTATCAACGAACTTCTACAAGTATCATGCAAGTCTAAGACTTCAGCCTTCGAAACATTCGCAGGAGCTTCGTATCCACAATGTTTTATAATAAACTCGACCATCACAAAATCTTCCGGTGCCATCATGCAGTTTCTATATACAAGTCCTACTATCGCTTTGACTAATAACTTTTTCATTTTGATCCCTTGCTCCATAACGATCATTATTTTCAAAATAGTTATAAATTTCGACGCGAAGTTTTCAATGAAAACCTGCGACGAAGTTGTTAGATGAGTTAGAATAATAACAGCTTTCATTCTTTCTTTCTCTTGATTGTGTCTGCAATGGTGCAAAAGATTCTCCACAGTTTGGTCTGGGAATTGTCCTGTCATATGATCGAAGCAACGAAGAACTTCGAAATGATTTTTAACTGTGTGAGGTTGATCGTAGTCCGGCTCGAGAAGGACCAAATTAAAAAGGACGTTATTGATTGAATTGATGACATTATCATTAAGCGTCAGCTTGGGATTCAAAGGAGAAGGGGACAATAGATAAGAAATGCATTGGCTAATGCAGTAAAAGTTGATCACTGGTTTTCTATAAAGCGACAATAACGAAAGGACGAACTTATTGACAGTCTCATTAAACTGTCTTTCAGATATAAGTCTAGTTATAGGTCCTAGGGCTTCTAGAACAGATTCTGATACTTTAGGTTCGTGTGAAGGCAGCCACTGGTTGTACAACACGTCAAAGACTATAGTAAACTCCGTGACAAAATTATCTTTAATGGATGTTATGTTGTCATTTTGGACGTTGTCGCCTATTTGCTCCGATACAGCGACTGCAAAGTGTCCGAAAGCTGAAATAATTAAATGTTAAATTAGATATTTTTCTGCATAATAATATCAACATGAAGATAAATTAATAAATATTATTGCTATGCGTACTCCTAAACGACGCTAGGGGAGATAAAAAAAACAATTACAATTTGATCCACCGTTAAACTTGAACTAGTTAAACGAACACATGGCTTCATCCGACATGTAATATGATAATTATAAGCTCTTAATCATATTAATAAAATATACAAGCACATTGTTTTTATAAATAAATACAAATTATTTTTATAGCACATTTATGTATATTCGTTCTCTATTATTGTTTTATTATAAATCTAATCAGTTAAGATAATTTTCGCGTAAAACTGTAAATTTTATTTTTTCTCCCGTATAAACAGTGTAAGCAAGGATAATGTCATGGTCATTTTTCACACAAATTTGAGATATCTGTGCATTAAGTGGCTAAACTCAACGCCACACTTTATATTAGTGTTATAAGATTAAACATAGAAAATACTTCATTACTAACCATAAGCAAAAGCCTGTTTAATCCCATCTTGCTTGACCAAAGGCAGTAAAGGCAGCATTTTGCCAAGGATCTCCTTGACGTGGGGCACAACTCCGTGGGTGTTGACGGCGGCAAGCGTGCCCAGAGTATGGGGGATAGTATAGTGTGGAACAGAGGCGGGAGTTATTTGATTTATTAGAGACCGAAGTACCTGAAAGTTAACATGACTGTTAATTTCTCACGCGGTCTCACGTTTGTTACGTATCTAACGGTCATTGTGACGGTGGAACAGCATCAAATTCAAATTCAAATTCAAAATATTCTTTATTCAAATAAACTTATAATAAGCACTTTTGAATCGTCGAATGAANATTGAGTAGGTTAAGGTTAATTCTAATTATATTATTTTACAACATTCACAATGGGAATAAGAAAATTAGTTAGTAGAAGTTATTTTAAAAAGTTATAATTTACTTATGTATGTTTATTGTATAAACATAAATAAACCCATAAAAAATCAAAAAATAAATACTTTAAGAATTAAAAAAAAAGGTTCTCATTCTATATATAATAAAATTAGGAGGGACAAAGGGACAGAGACATTTTGTGTTGAATAGCGGAACTTAATATATAGCTTTGTCTTTTTACCAAAGCAAGGAAAGAAAAATAATTTATTCCCCAGAGTTGGAATTGCACATGCTATCATTTCATTTACTGTCAGACATATTCTGCACCACAACGTTGTCACTAATTTAATTGTATATTAGAATTAGATTAGATGGTGAAAGCCATAAAATATAATTAGATATTAAATCATAATCATAAAAAAGTTACTTGGTCAAAGTCAAAGTTAATAAGGTCAAATGAAGATAAAAACTATCTAGTTATATTTACTTTAATAGGGAAACAATTAGTTGTTTATTATCAAATTTCTTTAACTTTACATTTTTTCCACATATAATAGGGTAGGCAGAGGGAAGCTAGTGCTAACACACTCCATTATCTACATTGTACCCAAATTTAGGCATGCAGTACATTAAGTGGCTGAACTCAACTTAGCTTTTTGAGCACTGAGTGGGGAAATGAAAATAATTTATTCTACTAAGTTATTTCAACCAAAAGCCAATGTTTGTACTTAAAATGCTATCCCACTGTGTTTTTAGCATCATGCTATTTTCACTTATGAATGAATTACTTTATTTTCCTCATTCTGGTAAAAAGATAAAAAATGTCTTTGTCTACTGCCACTTAAAATGTAACATCTAAAAATAGGGCTATTGTTGGGAATACAGTGTCATAAAACTAGGTTGCCTCTGCCTACATTACTACTGATATATGTTCATTGGATACAGTGTAAGGCTGCATTTTTATTAGTATTATTATTCATATTACTTACCAGATCTAAATATTCATGGCCAATTGCAACTAAAACAGCCGAAGCTCCCATCTGCACTATGGGTTCATAACTAGAATTCTCTGTCATAGCTCTGAGCATCGAATTAACAAGCTCTGATGCTATCTTTTGATCTATTTTCTTTACTTGATTTACACATGTTTGCTCCAAGACCCTAAAATGAATAACATTAAGTCTGAAGACTAGTTGCAATATTTTATAGAAATCTTAATATTATGAAGTAATAAAGAAGTAGTAGACAAGATTTTAATTTTGGCTTAGTTATGTATCCTACATATTGCAGGGTAAGTAGAAGGGATCTAATTTAGTGTCACATCATTTCTCAGTTTAATTCTTGAGATATTTTCTATCGAGCTTTTGCAACTCAATAGAAAATATCTCAAGAAAAAATTCAAGGTCACATTGTCTTTTTACCAGATCAAGAAAAGGAACAAACCAACAACCATAGTATTCTGCAGGCACTGTAATGCACATATAAAAACCTTCTATTTTTTTATAAATGTCATACAATTATTCCTGCCTTGAAACAGAAACCAAAACCACAACATGTTCCTATGAGAATATATTAATAAAATGCTAATCAGAACATTAATAAGCATATTACATTAACATAATCAAGTATTATTTTATATTGTGTAATACAAATATATGTATATATTTAGAGGAATAGGAGAGAAATACTTACTTTACAATATTACCCAGCTGAATTATATTGCTTTTAACTGTGTTTTTATAAAAATCGCAAAATATCTCTATCACTTCATTCGGATGCACATTGGCTATTTTGGTCAGAGATTTAATTACAACGTTGTTAACAGCATTATCGTTATCGCCAATTGCGTTTATTAAAACGGTTACCGTGTCTGGAAAACAATAATAAATATAGTTGACATTAGGCAAACATATTTACGAGTCAAATAATAAATTTTATAAATTTATGATTATTCTATTACCTTTTAAGCAGTCTGATTTCGACGAAGTCATTTTTGCGGCTACATTTACTTGTACTAACAAAAGCACTGTACCTACAAAAGGATATTTTATATATATTTAAAACTTCAAAACAATGATGTAGGACCTTTCTTATAAGACTTCTGTCAAAGTATGGCAAAGCAAAATGCAAAACTGCTGTCAAATAATAATTTGACAAGTGACGTTTTTAAATTACGTGTTAGGGGTGCTGCCATTACATTTTGCTTAAAAATATAGCGTATAGTAAGAAACTCATATAAATATATAACATACACAAATATATATAAAATGATAAAAATTAAGTAAAATTATAATTATTATTCTATTCATTTTAATATTGCTATGTATTTAAGTTCTTCTGTTGTCTATGGTCATATGCACGTAATGGATATACGTACTATAAAATATTATTAAATTTTCTTTTTCTATTTTTTCAGGCGGCATTTTTAAAATAACAACTTTTAAATTTGGGAATAAAAGCTATATCTCATGTACATGTATCTCGTTATATTTAATATGTTATTATCAAATACTAACACATATTTTTTATTCTATCTCTAAAATCAAATAATATTCATATTTATATATATATAAATAGTTTTTAAATTTGAAATACCTTTATTTTCTTTAAATTAAATAACCAGAAATGTCATGAAGTATATTTATTTTATTGCTTAAGTCAATTTTTATTATCTTTTGACTAAAACTAATTAATATAAACATATATATTATAACTACAAACGTTATTTCTATAACTTATTAAATATTGAAGTAGATCCTCAAATTTCCAGTGTATATGTGGACTCAGCCTTATGATCTTTACGCTTAAATGAAATCGTTTCGTTTAGTCTATGCTTTTTATTGGAAGAAGGCGGGCAATGATTCCAGTTTTCTACTGCATTTCGATTTCATGCAAATCGCGATTAAAGCAGACGTGCACTTCCATCGATTGTCAAGATTTTCATTAATAAGGAAAATCTTATTTTAGTCTAAATACTATTCAGTCACTTTACAAAAGTAATTTTGTTTCAAAATTCACGTACGACTTTCACCGGATACATCGATAATTAGATTAGAGCACTGGTTGCAAATAATTTCACATATCAATGAATAAATCTTACAATGTACCCGTGCGTATGGTCAGTTACTGATATAACTGTGTGATGTACTGTGTGGTTCGTTTAAGTGACAAAGCAAAAGCGTCGGCTCCCACTCAACACTATTATCCCATCCGTGATTACGTTCCGCCGGGAACTGGGTACTTGGGTTAGTCGCCGCGGGGACTCCAAAGCGGTAAATACGGAGTCGAAAATCCTGCTACGCATCATTTATCGTCAGAATTTCGGTGAGTCTGCGTCCACATTAGTTAGCCTTTGCGTTCCGCGTTGTAAAAACGGGCGTTACTCGCGAACTGACATTGAAGATCCGATCAGCTGCCATACAATCTTAAAATAGATGTAAAATATCGAGCCCCTTCTGGCAGCAGAAGCAATCAGCTGATTCCTACAATGTTTTAATTATATCCAATTAGATTGTTACTTCACCGGAGACGCTGTTCGTAGTTACTAACATAAAACGTACCTTATCGTTAGATAACATTGCTATAAAATAGTGAACTATCTTGACATAGATCTAGTGAGTATTTGAGATTCATTTTTTGCAGATTTGAAAATGGTGCAGCAAGATTTGACTTAGGTGTCGGGGACGGCGTTACATGAGCTAGTGATGGCTGTGGAGTGCACCAGGGTGTGAATCGCGGTCGAGACAGGCTGACTGAGTGATAGTGCAGTGTTAGTGTAGTGTCTAGTCATAGTGCGTGGCTCTTGAGCCGGGATGCCATCAGTCATGTTGTCTGCAGTACTTGAAGAGGAACCTGACCTGTATGAGGCGTTTCCTCCTCATGTTGACCCTACTGGCATCACCATTTTAACTGACAGTCCACCAGGTAACTATTATTTTGTTAGATTTAGAGAATAGACAATTAGTAAATTTTGTTTTGCCTTATAAATTAAATTTTAAATATAACATAAAAAAATATATTTGCAATCTGTAGTGAACATAACACATATATAATTTATTTTTCTATATTGCCAACACCCTGTGTGATATGATATTTATTTTTAATCTTTAAGATAAATATAAAATACATAATAATGGAATCTACTTCAAGATGTTATCTTTATCTGACTTTATACTGTGCATATATTTTTATCATTCATCATTAACTGAATGAACTGATATCTAAGGGAGATAAGTTTTGTTCATAACTTAAGAAGTAAGGCTGTCTGACTGTAAAAGCAACTATTGTGGGTTCTATTCCACTCGGTGGAATTATTTACTTTTATTTCCTTGCTTTTAAGAAGACCAAGATTTATTTTTGCCACATTTCATCACTTACCATGCAATATCTCGAAAATTAAGAAGTATGCAGGAAGTGGAGTGTCTTAACATTGGGTTAGTTCTCGTTGTAATAGATTTGTAAAGTATGAAATCATTTTTTAAAGTTATATATAATATGTTGATAAGCTAACATCTTAAATCTAAAATAGATATATGTAGAATAATGATTTATCACTTGATTGGCTCTAAAAGATTTGACCCTTACATATTAGTTGGTGTCCTTTGGCACTGCTCGGCATTTATGTACGGAAAGTATACAACTCTAAATTCACTCTTTTAACTATTAAATAAAATAAAACATTTTAATTTTAAATAACAGAATGGTTCATTTAAATATCCTTCATAAAATACAAATTCAATAGACAACCATTTAGAATAAAGCATAAATAAATTTATATTATGTATATAATATACAATAGTAATCACAATATATTTGTTCTTCATATATACATATATGTATGTCAAAAGAATTACTAAGACTGCTTGTGCAATATATTTGAAACAAGGTTAGTTTGTTTATTGTAAAGACGTTATATATTAAAAGTTGATTTTGTTATGATATAATAATCACTCAGAATAATGAATTCTTTTCATATCTTTGCTGATAAAATGATAAGTAATGGTGTTGAGTTCCACCACTCAAAATGCTATGGCTCGAAACTAACATTAGGTTCTTGAAAGAACCTTAGGCCAAGGCCAGTAAAGCTAAAATAAATAAAAAATATTTTCATTACGGCAATTGCCTATTGATTAGGAAAACACCAGACCCAAAAACCCAAAAATTGATCAATTTAGACAGGAAATACCCCTACACAACTTTAATATTAACAAATTCCACATGCACAGCTATTGTCTGATCACAGTCCCAATAAAACATGTACGATGATAATCTAACTACAGTACAGCCGACGAGTCGTGGCCGCCCTGAAGTTAGCTGTAGATGCGTGCAGGCAGATTTGGTTTTAGGATTTTTTCTTACTTTGATTATTTTCTTTGCGAGTGTACTATGCACAAAGGTTCAGTAAGCCTAACTTCAAGCTGGCCACGACACGTCGGCCGTACTGTATTCACTTTGGCACATTAAAATTGTAACCAAAGATTTTGTGGGACATTTTACACGAATTCTTTGATTTTTCAGTTAAGCAGACAATGACCTATAAGATGTCCTATTTTTTCCTTTTTGCCTACATAAAACCCACTGCACACACTGCTAACACATATGTAAATAGATTTAAAACCTAACTCATATTGAATATGTTACAATAGCGAGGAAATGGAAATAATTATGCCTTAATATATCGTAATTTGATCAAAGTTGTGGCTTGGCTCTCTTCACCTCCAAAGTGACTCTTGAGTACTTTAATATCTTAAATTTTTCCTCATATAATAACAGGATAATTCCACAACTATGTTTTTTATCGTGGCGCTGCGGCGCGGCGTCTGACTGTAATCGCGACGGTTGTGGGTTTGATTCTCACTCTAGGAAAGTATATTATTGGCTCTAGTAACAATTGTGTCATTGAATTTCGCCACTCAACACGGAATGTCTTGAAAATAGGCCGGATGTGGTAAACATACACATAACATAACATAAAAACTCTATATTTCACACCATATTAAACATTTAACAAAAACAAAAAAAAAATCGTACAAAAAATAAATGAGAAAGGGCGGCCTTATCACTAAAAGTGATCTCTTGCAGGCAACCTAATCTTAGAAGAATCTATTTAAAAGACAGGGCATGGCGCGATCAATCATATATATATTTATACACCTGCATAAATACTATCTCATAAACTACATAGAATACACATACATAATAAAAATAAATAAATAAATAAGTAAATAAATAAATAAATAGATAAGTGCATAGATACATGACAATTACGTCGAAATATATAAAAATACACCTTACATTCGTGAGTCCTTAGCCTCCGCGAACCATATATGATTTTAGTTTAAATAATCAAAACAATCTGTGAGTCATTAAAAAATATTGAAAATATAATTTTTCCACCAAATATTATTCTTTGATCAACAACAAGGAACATTTGTAATGCTTGGCATATTGTACTAACAACAGAATAAATAGTAAATACGTGAACTGGTGGACTAACAAACTTTGATTTTCTCATTAAACCAGTGTCCAGTACCAACAATCTAATGCATGTTTCGTAAATTAACGATATTGTGTAAATAAGTGGCTGGGTGCGACGTATTTTGCGATGGTCGCAAATAATAATGAAAAATAGAAATCTATTAACAATTTGATTCAAAGTGATTTTTTATTTTTATTTACTCAATTTAAAGTTAAAGTTAAAAATATGTTATTAAGCTTACTATTCAATCCAATATTAAGAAAAATGATAATAGTAAATGCTGTTGATTTCATTCACTATAGTAAATTATTTTTTAAAAAAGAGCAAGTGTTGAGTTTCTTGCTGTCTCTTCTCAGCAGAACTGCCTTCTGAGCCGTTGGTAGCTTCCTCTAGGGACCGATACTACTGCCATTTCTATGTATCTTGATTCAAAATTGCTTGCTTTCAAAATCGCCTGGTGTAGAATATTTATTCGATTTTTTAATTTTTTTAAAATCTTCGGCTTTATACTAAATGTGAAAATATAATGATTATACATTTCGTAATTCAATTGTAAATGACACCTCTAAAAATATCAGATGGCAAAATATTGGTTATTTGTTATCAAAAATTGTACTAATGTAGATATTTGTTGAGGCTATCGCGTTACGTTGAAGGAACATAATCTTTATAAAACCCAAGAGATTCTATTATTTAGCTCATGAATACGAAAATTGCTTGAAATTTAGAAAAGGGAAATAAAGCAAATAACACCATTATTGACAAGAACTATTATTGCATTTATAAGTTATTGTTTACTAAGAAAGTTTAAAAATAATGATAATAAATTCCGCGCGCGAGTATTTGGTTGCAGTTAACACATCATCAGGTTTATAAAACTTATCTTCTTAAGAATATGAAATGAAAAATATAAAATTTAGAGAAATAATTAATAAACGCGACAGGTTTTGGTAGATTTCCACTGAATTTCACGCAATGAAATATTCCATATTTTCATTTCCTCGCTTTGGTAACGAGGCAAGGCCCAATATTGGGTTCCGCCACTCAATACACAATATCTCCCGAGTTCAGTGATGTTCAAGTGGCGAACGGAGGTTTCTTAATGGACGCGGAGTGTTTTAACAATAAATTCCCTGGTTCCCTCTGTCTACCCTGCTATATGCGGAATACAGCATGAATCTGAATAAAACAGACATGAATTAATTCTTTCCTTACTAGACTTCTTTGAATTCACATGGTGTATGCTTTGTTTGTACGACACCGAGACGTTGTTTTGTACAAACACATGAAACAATGCTCCACCTTAACCTATCCAAGAATGTTTGTTAGTTTTTCGCTATCTTATGTACATATACTCGATGACATATCCATAGTGGTGTAGTGATAGAGTATCCATCCATCAGCCTTTCAACGTCCACTGCTGGACATAGGCTTCCAATAATTCTCGCCACTCCGATACTATAGAGTATGTGACTGTACAATCGATGGTAGTGGGTTCATTGCAGATTGCAGAATGCAATTGTTTAAATAATGCATAAAAGATAGTATAATAAATTAACTTAACACTTTCTGCCGTTAGCCATCTCGAACTTGCCGTCTCCATATATTTAAAAGATTTTTTTTGTTATCCGATGTTTAAATTTTACGTTATGTAAGTATAAGTATGTAGGTTAAACATAACTTGGCGTTTTGTTCTGGTGCACGTGTACTTTCACTTTCTATACAACCCCTCGGAATTCACCCTTGCCGTATTTTCGCTTGAATACATAGACTACACGTTTATTTAGAGTACTAAATAATGAGTAAGAACTATGAAAAACAACAATTGATTTTTTTTATTAAAACGCTTTCGACAGTTCTTCATACTTAATTTTATTGAATTTACTTCGCTAAGTAAATTATAAAAATCGGTTTTACATTTTTTTTATTTAATTTAGATAGTAATTTATTTAATTTCCCCATAACACTTAATGTTTACTTCATATTATGGGCACTTTAATCGAGGGTGTTAATGGAAAATTATTTAAATTCATAAAACTCGCGAAAATACCAATATCGACCCTCACGCAGCTTCGCCCTGATAAAGTTATTGTTATATAATAACCAAAATGTACAACATCTTTATATAAATTGCCTATGTGTAATTCTAATGAATAAGCTATATTACTGTAAAGTTTCATCTAAATCCGTTCAGCAATTTTAACAGGAAAGTGGAACAAACATGGTGGATGTTTCCTTTCACATTTATAATATTTGTAGGATAGTGTTGACACTAGCAGAATGTATATCCATATGCGATAATAAAAAGCTTAATATAAATAAAATGATTATTTATTCGTTTATATTGACATAAATAAAATAAAATAATAAAATAATTAAATTAATAAAATAAAATTTACATAAAAAAATATGTAACAATTTATTATAGACTGCGAGGCGCCTTCTTAATTATTTCGTAAAGATATAATTTTGTTGTCAATGAATATAATAAAAGACAAGTTGTGAAAAACGATTTGTTGCATTTTATGTCAATTTTATTGCCACCATATAAGTACTTGTTTATTGCCACACAGATTTAGTGATAAGAGCGAGACGAGATGTATTTGTAGTTACTGATAACGATATAACCTAGTTCGCTTAAACAGTTGGCATTTATCTTCATTAATATCTAACATTTATAGTGTTTTCGTCTGTATGTAATATTAATCTCTTCTTATAGACAACGCGCAGCCGAAACTGCTGGGAGTAGAAAACCGAATCTGATAGTTTATATTACAGTTTAAACTGAAAATCTTAAAAAATAAGTATTATACGTACCGACGATGACCTAACCTAACCAATGTGTATTTAAATAAACTTATATACTCTCTAAGGAAGCGAAACTATATTTATTAATTCAATTAGTGCGAAATGAACGAAACGAAGACCTTATTCACTTCTTGATGGTATTTAAAAAAAAGCCTGTATGGTAGTGCCCTTGGACATTTCGAACGGCACTCCAATGGCACACGTTTCCGATAAGTATCGAGCTTCCGGTTGCAATGCTCGACAACATCGTACCAAGTACCAACTTGAATTTATAGTGAATTTATGTAATAATTCAGATTTTTGGAAGGAAAAGAATCATCATTTTTTTTGAAATTTTTAAGAAAATTAATACGAAAAATTTGAACCTTCAGTCGAAAAATAATTAATAATTAATGAATTAATAAAATTAACAATGATTAATTCTGAGTCGACATTTTATATAAGGCATATATTATACATATTAGTACTATTGAATTGACGGAAAGTTTTAATTTATGACGTTCGGCCACAGCCTGACCCTTCCTCAATGTGAAGGTATTTCAAAATACGCGAGCATGGTGCGATGTTATAACCAATGCAGAGGAAGTAAATACAGTGGGGGGAACACGCCACCTGGTGAAAGGTTCAATATAATGTACTTTATACCTATGTAAAGATTTTTTTACCTTTTTAGGAACATAGAAATATAATATTAAGACAATCCTTTCGAATTAAAACAATTCCGTTCCCCCTTTCTGTTGAATTCTGGAGGCATTGCGTGTTGAGTGGCGGTATTCAACGCCGCACTGTCTCGTTACTATAGCGAGGAAATAGAAATATACTTATAACATCTCTACTAGATGTATTAGTATAGGTTATGTTTATTTTGATATTCTCTTTAAAAAGAAAAGTTGCACAATCCGGTATTGAATTTTATGCCATATTTATATATTTTAATATTATTTATTTATTTATTCGTTTTATAGCAATTAAATTATTAAAAGTAGGTACCTACTGTCCAATTAGAGTTTTTTTTTACTTTTAAATAGAGACCTTGGCTTATTTGTATTATGACATATATATAAAACATTAACTTTTGACATTAAAAAATGCACATTCAATTTTATATAGTAAGTAGGTCTACTTAAAAATATAAAAATACTCTAAAATGGTCTTAATGAGAGATTTTGAAGCGTAGACAAATTTTAACGACCATCATTTGAAACTACCTGCCTGTTAGAAACTAATGAATAGAGTGTCTTAACACTTATTTCTCTCTGCCTTACATACTATACAGTATAAAGCTGTTCTTTTTAATTTACAGGATTCGATATTCACAGAAACTTTTACGTAGTCCATATTATTAAAAAGTTTATTTTCACTCCTCGCTGTTAATCAAACCCCGCAATCAAATATAGCTTGATACACTTTCAAATTGACGCATTAAACTCGGCAGTGTTTTTTACTTGGCGCTATTTTATTAAGTACGAGATTATACTTTTTCTAAACTATAAATTGCCGTTTTTTGGACAGACTGACGCCGCCGGTTACTTTCTAGTTTCTATAATAATAATTAGTTCAATTTGACATAATTATGGTTTTGCACAGCGAAATTTTTGTACGCTGTCACAATTTTTTTCTGTTTTTATTTAATGGTACCAACAACAAATATTTATAATAAAAATCACTCATAGACGAAAGTCATATTATATGTACGTACGGGTTCAAAAGGGGGGCGCCCTCCAGCTCGATGGACCGACGCGCCTGAAGAAGATTGCTGACTTCGACTGGATGCGGAAGGCGGAGGATCGGGAGCTTTTGCGCACCCTGGGAGAGGCCTATGTCCAGCAGTGGACCCGAAAAGGTTGATTTGATTGATTGATTGACGGGTTTAAAAATGAACGATAAAACAAATGTTTACGCGTCTTGTGCTATTCTTTTTTGTTTAAATTTATACATTTTCAAACAATGTCACGACAGTTTCGGTAAGCTTTTCTATTCACTGTTTAAAATCACCCCTAAGACCTGCATTCTGATGGTCGCGGTGGATGCCTTCTAATAACTGTTAAAGTGCAATGTTATATATAGCATTCGTATTGTTCGTCACCTTGAGGTATTCATAAAATACATATGCACAAATACACACACAATGCATTTCGTATGCAAATATACATTAGCATGTATATTTGCATACGAAATGCATGTTTTAGTTAAAATCCAATCTTTTATTTAGGGCAAGTATTTTTATGCTAATCATGTCAATATAAAATGTTTATTGACTCCAGAAAGAACATTTATGAATTTTACACAAAAAATGTGTGTAATTACTACTTAGTGAATTGTATATTTTTATTCTTTTCGCATTTTCTCAGTCAACGGAGATGATGAATTGTTTTGTGTAGGGTGATTTCCCTGCGGTAAACTTTATGAATCACATTTTAAATACATACATAGTTTTAGGTTGAAATAAATTAACGTTGTACATGCTTTAAAGTTTCATTACATTACATATTTAATATAATAACAGAAAAAATACTTGTTTGAATTCACTTTCTGAATGGGTTATAATTCGAGTCTATATCTCTATAATTAGAATATAAACTTTTGATTTAGTAAAAGTTATAAGTAATTTTTAGCAGTCGCTTATAAGCTATATCTAGATAGTATTTGAAAAATAAAATATAAAACAATATGTTTTTGAGATATTAACGACATATTTAGAAGTCGTTAAATTATGTGGATTAGCGAACAAAGAGCAATTAATGTGAATTGCGGGCGATAAATTGTTTATTGATGCCTGGGAAAATCACGTGCGACGCGTTCGAAATAAAGTGATGTAACTCATATTTTGGGACAAAATTAGATTTTGAATAGTTATTTTAGCTTCACCTTTTAGTCTTTTCGGGGCAGCATCAACCTCTTCATACTTCTTTTTATTTAAATAGACTTACAAACAGTTTTGATTCACTTATTGCTTTCTACAATAATTACTTTCAAAAACTACAATATGACATTATGTAAATTAAAAAAGTATTTTTTATGAATCTGTTTAAACTATGTTTTAACATTGTTAATTAGTAATTGCTTAAATAGTTGTTACCTAGTTCGACATCTGTCAAAAATATATTTTTGGAAAATAATAAATGTCTATAGGAAAATAAACTACACTCCATAGATTCACATGATCGACAGATCTCCATAGATCCTATTGCGTTGCAGGATGTGGAGCCCGGAGTAGTAGCTGGAATACACAATCCAAATTGTGGCTTAAAGAGGGTAACTTAGAAATCCAATAAAACTCACCTCTACTGTCCGAGGTCCTCTTCCTTAATACAGTATTTATAATTCAACCATTTTCCACGAAATGTAATAGAAATATTTTATATACGACAAATTAGATAATCACTAATCAGATATGTTTGTTCTGGTTAGCTCATGTATGTACTACACTCATATATTACATGTGTATTTGAATATGTCCAATATTGGCGCAAATTATCGAGATCGTTCTAGAATGTAAATATTGAAACTCCCTCACCTTAGGTCTGTAATCTTATCATAACACACACTGCTCCGTGTTGCAGTAAATTTCCAGAAATATTGTTTTCAGACTTTCATCGCAGTTTCATTTTTTTTAAATAGATACTTCTAAGTAGGAAAATTTATAATATTTCTTATGTAAGTAGCTGTATACTTTTCCCAACTATAACCAATATATTGCACTTATTGATTAATTATATTGCATTTATTTTAACTATTATACTTATTGTATTGAAAATATAAATATGTATTGAAAATATTATGAAGCTATATTTTTTTATTATATAAAAAATATATTATTTAAATGTCTATGGTTCCACTAGGTATTTCACTGTCAGACTGCTGAGTTTATTGCTTTACTTCTTACAATCGAGGTATTATACCTCTCAGCCGCCAGTGGAGCACTATAAGTACGTAAATACGCAATGCTTCTACACTGAATAATACATTTAAGATTTGACTTCGATAAGACGATGCTTACAGTTTCACAAGAAGCTATTGCGATTGGCATAGAATATTTCAAAAGCTATGGCCTATAGAGTCTTGATTTATATTTAAATTTCTTCATTTACTTCTAAATGGTGTCGAGTGTTTACCCTCATTTTTCCCGCATGAAACACTGGTCGAGCCGCGTAATGTGTTCTCGAAGGAGCAAGTAGTGTTCGAGGTATTTGGACGTGTTTCAGAAACTTTTCCTTCATTGTTACAGTGAAATGTTTACTGTAAGATTTGAATTTATATTAGTGAATCATATAATTTACTTGATTAAAACTAAAATAAACGTAAAGTAAGAAAATTTCTGAGTAATCTGTTTATTTTGTTTTAATCTTGTGGATTGTTGTTATGATTTGTCCCAGTATTGTGAGAAATATATTTTCCAAGGGCATTTGTAACTAAAAAGACAATAAAGACAATAGCAAACGCAAAATAAAATATTTAGTAGAAGATCGTTCTAAACACTAGGTAGGTACTTTAATTGACTTAAATAAAACAAATAAAACAATTATGCTGGTAAAAATGTTTAAATTTTATTTTATTATATTTTATGGTCGCTCCCCTCTCGTCATAAAGAAGGCGTTCTTTAATATCGTGAAAATATTTTTTCCACTTTTCCCTCATTGTATGGTTATATCTCTGACAATATGATACTATGTTTTTACTATACGTAGGTATACAATATGGGTAATTATAGAAAATTCACTCTTTCTTTTTCCGCATAGAAAGATAGACCCAGGGAACCTAGTAAGTGTTAATATACTCCGTTCTCCACGTTTCGACCATTTTTTTGAGACATTTCTTGTTGAGTGCGAGCGGGAAGATGTAAATAATTTAAACCTAATCATTCCCCTAAGTGAAAATTAACCGTTTAAGAGTCTCACGATGTGCCACTGCATCACGAAAGACCTTATAGATAACAATAAACACAGTGGTGACATCTCTAAATAGTGCAGAGATTTAATGCGCCATCACAATAAGACATACATTTAATTGCATATAATAACATTTACGATCGTTCTCGTTAGATGTCGGATGCCAGCCAACTTTGTTTTGGAGTGCATTTAGTGATTCGTTAAAGCTTTTATGTTTTAATATGACTGACTGTAGTTAAATTAATAATATTTAATTATTAAAAATATATAAATAGTCGAATAGGTAATACGTCTATAGGGCGACAGATAATGGATAAGGGATAAAGGGTTGATGACGAATAATTGCTTGAGAAAAGAAAACAAAGAAGAAAACACCGAGCGAGCAAGGATTGGTACAGCGAAGCGGCCTTTTCCCTTAGTTCTCTACATATGTGTGTGCTATAAACGCGACTGGGTTTGGGTTTGATACTTACTTGAGAAAATGGAATATTTATTTAAATTTATATTTCCATTTCTTCGCTCTGGTGTTGAGGAAGGCGTGGCGTTCAGCTCCGCCACTTAACACGCAATGCCTCCAGAAGTCGGCAGAAAGTGAGGAACGGAGTGTTAACACTAGCTCCCTCCCCAAATGTTTTATGGAAATAAGAAGTAAACTTTGTCATATTCAAAATTGTAAAAGGAATTTTACTAAAGTAAAATCGTTGTCATCGTAAAGAATGGTTCGGCCAGACCTAAATATAATAAAATACATGCTATGTAAAACATTATACCATTTATTTATAAAGACAATAGGTTCTTTAGGGAATTCTACAGCACTTTGTTAACTAGCTGCATATAATCTTATATAGGCTAAAGGTACATAATATCTTGATCTCTCACGTGGTGATCAATATTTAATAAATATTTAAGGAAGCTCCCATACTACAAACTCTATTTTTTTGCCGTTTCTATAGATAATGGTACGGAACACTTCGTGTGCGATTCGGTTTTTATTATTTGTTAAGTAATGACAAAAGGATCTTTTACAACTGCGGAGGATGACATCTTATTGGGTACTCCCAAATACTACTTCTTTGTATCTATCACATTTTTTCATATTTATCTATCTATGTGTTCGAAGAACCCATTACATCCTGTTATTTTTGTGAGCAAGGCTAACAGCAAGGCAATTCAGGACGATATCGTTCAGGACGATATTAAATATTTTAAATAGAAATATAAATATTTTCCCAAATTGAATTTGAATCCACTACAATTACATGTCCCGTCGTGATTGCGCCACGATAGCGAAATCATAGCAATTTGCTTATAAATGCATTATTTTCTTTGTTTCTGTGCATAATTACACAATTCTGGGCAACTTCTTGCTTGATTACTCATCAAGCTATAGTGATAAGTCATGCAAAGTTGCTCTTTTCATTAACTTGATATTTTATATGAAATAAGTTTTACTTTTGTGAAATATTTGCTATCCTGTAAATTAGAAACTAAAGAAACCTTAGAAATTTCCCTGCATAACCAGGTTAGGTAGACGGAACCTAATATTAACATACTTCGTTCCTTACTCCCCATAGAATTTTCTGAACACAAAAAAATTAGGTCATTATGACTAATTAAAACATTTTGAAAACTGCTAGACATAGAATTTGTTAAGACTTCTTCACCATACAGTTAAATTTAGTTCAACTAATTGGGCCAAGATAACGTTATTAGTGGCGGTTAAGCATGTGATTATAAGAACAATTGCTTAAAAAACATATATTTTACTTTCATTTATGGTGCAAATAGACATCAAGATATGACTTTTTTTTATTACACAATAGAATTCTTTAAAAAATATATTTACTCTGTTATTTTTAATATAATCTTTAATTAATGATTTTGAACGTAAAAACAACACTTAAATATACACAAACACTCTTGGAGTATTTTTTTTTATTCATATAATTAAAAATAAACAAAGTATAATAAAGTTTAAATTTAACTAATCGCCGAGACTGCAGTATGATAACCTCGTTATCAGTTGCGGTGGCACTTAACACTTCATTGCTTGCGTTTTACTCGAGCCAGTATCTAAGAAACTATATTATACTTATATTATAGTGTTTATTTATATTTACATATATTTTTATTTTATATAATATTTCTTTTTTATTATATTAAAAAATATATATTAAGTAAATATTATAATAATTTATTTCTTTTTGGAAAATATTTGTTTATTTTTTTTATGTTTATTACAAGACTTTTCTTTAGAAATTCGTATTACTGTTGTAATTGTTTCGTGGATAAATCTGTATGACGAAGAGTACTTTGGCTTCTCTCCAAATCTTGTTCTGCTGTATCCAAAGCTATTTTTACCTATGCACATGGTACTTAAATTAAATTTTCGATAATTGGTAAAAAAAAACGTAGTTACTTCTCTATCTCATTAAGGTATTTCTAAGTATATTTTATAATTATATTTAAAACAATACGCTATTCAATATTAAGTACAAATTCTTATAGAATTAGTTATTTCTGTCTTATTTTCTTCTTCATTGATTTTAATAGATATATACATACATATTTTTTAGATTACATAAATTAAAAATATGAATGCAACAATGTGTGTATAAAAAAATTAATTAAATTTGGACCAGATAGTTTCAAGTGTTTTGTATGGCTAGTGGCGCGTTACTGCGGCGGTCCAAGCGACCGGTGCAGAGATCGCACGGTCAGATAAACACTGAATGTGTAATAGCGTCGGGGCGCGCTATCGTATTTTCCGGAGGCTGTCGAAGCTCGCGGCGGCAGTGCCGCAGGCGCGCGCGCACCGAAAGCATGTGCCCCGCGCCTCCGCGATGTACATAGAACCGGCCGCGTTCCGCGCACAGAGCGCAGAGTCCCTCGCGCCCACTGAACCCGCTATCTGGACGCAGTGCTTACCCTCCCCATTGTTCGCAGGCAAGAAAGCCCCGCTCAAGACCTTCGAGGAGCTCCAACCCCTCCTCCAGCAGGGCCGCAAGCGCGAGCTCAAGCTCTTCATCAGGGAGAACTCGTGGCCCATCAACAGCTCCATCCGCGCCGCCCTCTGGCCCGCCCTGTGCCGACAGCACCAACATGGCAAGTCTATGCTCGACGGATTCTACTGGGACATGGTTACACAGGTCAGTGATCTCTCATTATGCAATATTCGTCGTCACAAGGTTGCCCACTCTCACCGTCTAATATACAATTCTTCTAACCAATAACGCTTATCTCGCAAAACCGCGTACTTAATCTGCTGAAGGTCACGTGAGTTTAGCTCGCTCGGCGCCGCCCAAATGTTTGTGATATTTCGCGCACTCTGATAACGTCTCGCGAAGGTCGTTTTCTCATTCAGGTAGGTCTACGCGGATAAGCAATTAGGCATAACAATTTCTATAGTAAATACTTGTTCACGAAGTTCAAAATAACTAGGTACATCTAGACTATTCTCAATTGACAATATAGTGTAAATTATTTCACTTGTCGGGACAAATAATGGAGTTTCTGTTTAAAGTTGTGTGCATGAAGTCCTTGGCCAGCGTGTCTACGTGACTGAAAATTTAAAAAGAAATTACGTCTCACGTAGGTACCTATCGTACGAAATACACACTAAAATAACGAAATGATTTTGTTTTGTTTTAAATTCAGAAGATAGATTTTGACTTGTTTTTTATTTATATCCTTTTTTGATGCGGATAGGCGAACTAGAAAGATGTAATATTTTAGAATTTTTGTAATAACTTAATTTTAGGGGGTTACAAACAATATGTAACATAAAATGGTATTCAGTCAACCAATATATAAATAAAAATATTCTTATCGAAAAATTTAAACCGGCTTGCTTTATAAAACTTGAAAGTATCTTTACGCGATCGGAACACATTTGGGCGGTCGCTCGAGTCCTTGCGTTCGACATCAACGTGCGCGCGTCCACCGCGCCGGGGCGTCTCTCGCATCACAATTAGTTACGACCAACAATGGCCCGCCGATTATACACCTGTTAATGAAAATTACTTACTTTTCGTGTTATTGTTTTTCTATATTGCCACATTTTCTATATAAAACCATATATAATATTTTCATAGTCGCTTAGAAATACTTAAACTTCTTAATTGTCGTTAATGTTGTTCATTAGTTTATCTTCTTCGGTATATTGTTATGTTATTTGTATTCGAAATCCAGTCTAGTAATAATTTTAAAGTTCATCAATGAATTATTAATAATTAATTTAACTGCCCATTTGTAAATGATTTTTTGTTGTTTATATTATTTAATTTATTTAGTTAGATTATAAATCCTCAGTGTATTTAATATAATTGTTTACAAAGCCGAGTGTATGCTAATGCATTTTGATATGAAAAATATAGTTATCCTCTAAGAAACCGTGCAAATATTCACAAAAAGCTTCTATCGTAATATAAATAAATATATTATAACGTCTTCATACAATGTATCGATCGATACGTGCATCTTCTTCAGTAAAAAGCAAATAAACATTGTAGGAATATGTTCTGGTGGGTTGAACGCGAACGTTCTTGTTATTTCGGCGCACGCGGTTGGCACGGCGTCAACCGACCCGGTTCACCTTCAGGTTTGCGTGCGAACATCCATACTGTGCTGAACAGGTGGTCTGGATACCTTATACCATGTATGCAGGAGACTTTGTTTTTTATGTTTTATCGTTTCTTTCTTCTATTTAGTGATATAAAGCTGGAATTTATTGACGCAACACTCTGTTTTCTATTTCTTGCCTTTTTAAAGGCATCGTTTGTTAGATTTATGGCGGAAATTAACCTATCATTTTATCTGTTTGGAAAAGGCACTGTTTATTTAAAAACGTATATGATCCCCTAAGTGAGATTTGAATCCACAATCGTCACGCTCAATAGGACCAGCACACTTCAATGTTGTCAATATATTCGTATAGTGTCAGTGTTGTTTCCGTTTCATATTTTCTTTGTTGCCGTGTCGAATAAATTGTAATCATTTATATCGGAAACATACAAATAAGTGCGTCACGTTTCAAGTAATTTAATGGTTTTTAAATAGTATTATTTGTCATATATACCTACCTCCGCTCACACGTTATCTAGGTTAAGGTTACGACAATATTATATTTTGATAACACTTTATTAATATTCTTAAATCATTGAGTAAAATTTTCGCTATGGAAAGTTTTCATGTAACATTTAATGCTAGGGTGGAAATATTATAAGTAAATATATGAAGCTTGCAGTGTGTTCGTTGTTGAGCCGGTTCACCTTCGTCGTGCACCACATGTACGTACAATTTACAGTTGCACGAGCTTGACCATAAAACAATATGCATGTATTCCAGATTTCGTCTGTAATAGAAACGATGTATTAAATTGAATGTAGTATTATTATAGGCTGTCTCAGCATCTGATTGTACACACGACGGTTGTGGATTCCAATCCCACTCGAGGGAATAAATTATTTTCATTTTCTTGCTGTCGTAACAGGACAAAGCGTGGCGTTGAATTCATCAACTCGACAGTCTCCAAAGTTGGGCAGAAAGTGGGGGACGGAGTATTTCAATATTAGTTTTGGAAAAAGCGTGAACTGTTTTTTAGTAGATATAAAAAGATGTAGGTAGATATAAAGATAAATAGGTAAAATCTGTCATATTTTTATTTTATTTTGTGAGCAAAATTTTTTCGTTCTGCCTTGATATAAAAATATATAAATATGTCTGAATACATTATTCTTTATTCTTTGTTATATATGAATTATATTACATTTAACAATTTGTAACATAAAATAAATCTGAAAACACCTGTTCAGTACTGATTCATAAACATTATAAATACAATTCTTGTAGGTAATATATATGCTATACATATATGTTTCTAATTTTAATATCAATACGACAAAATGAATGAATCAGAACGGAAAATTTTGTTTTCCTCAACGGAAGTAACCAGTGAAAATCACATTTGTGACATATCTTCTCAGTGCCATAAACAAACGTCGAGGATGAGTCAGTTTTCAGGATTCCAGCCACGTGGCGTTCGCGAGGCGAGCATCACTCGCCAAAATTCCGGTTTTCTTAGAAGGAATGCCACTCTTAAAATATACACTACCATTTGTAGAAATCGATGACATCATATTTTGTTTATCTTTCACTTCCCGGTCTTGTTAATGCAATTTGGCGAACATCCGGATTTTTGTAAAGGTTATACGTATTTGTCACCTGCTTGTATAAAGCTTCACGTTATATACCATTTGTAGAAAGGTGTGTAGACAGAATTCAGTGTTAAAGCTCTCTTTTTTTCTGCCAAAATTGACATTGACTGTAGAGTGGCGAAACTCAAAGACGATCTTTGTATTCTTATTAAGACGAGGAAATGCAAATAATTCATCCTCCCGAGTCGAACCTACGAAGGTTCATAAGTAAACTTAGAAGAACTGAGATAAAAAGCTCTTAAGATGTTCTACAATACGAGTTTTTTTAGCTTCACGACATATCCTCGCACATGGCTATATACATTAGTTACCCTGCTGGGTGGGCAGAGAGAACATGGAAACCCAGTGCTTAGACAATCCGTTCCCATTAAGATGCTTTCGTTTCCCATTTTCCGCCGAACTATCGAGGCATTGCTAAGTGGCGGAACTCAACGCCGCGCGTAGCCTCGATACCAGAGCAAGGAAATGAACATATTTCGCGTCGCGTTTACTGTCGCATGCTTGTATCCCTGCCCCCCGACGGCCTCAAATACATACCTACATATATTTTAATTATTATGCGAGTTTATGCAGAGCCTATTATAATGAACCGTTTGTCTTTATGTCGAACATTTTATACCATTAGCCTTGCGCTAATTGCAAAATAGACAACAAAGAAAATGGCTATTTTCCATATGGTCGGTATGTCCGTTGTTTTGAAATATTTGTCGGATTGGAATCACTTGTCAGTGGTGCACCCATCTGGGGTGGTGCCAACGACTTACGCGCCTTGACCTAGAGGTATGCCGAACTCTCCTTTAATAATTATGATGGATTTACATTATATAATGAACTTGTATTTAGATTGAATATATATTTCTTAAAGAATAAATGGTACGCTTTGTTTCTTTTTTTTTGAAGACTTACGGTTAATAAGCAGGTGTTTTATAAATATTACTTTTCATAAATTTTATTAATAGATGTATAAATTAATTCAATTGTAAAATTATAATACATAAATATTTTTAACATAAATTTAGAACTCTAACAACATAAACTCATTATTAACATAAACTCATATTTAATTTACATTATATAATAAATATGTTGTATTTGAGTTCTGCCACACAACACGCAATGCCTCCAGAACTCGGCAGAAAGTGGAGAACGGGGCGTCTTAACACTAGGTTCCCTCTACCCTGCTGTGTGCGGGATACAGCGTGAAGCTGATTTTTTGATTTGATTTTATGTTGTATATTAAATTAATATTATTAATCTACATTGTTATATTACCACATGGATCGTGGTTATTTCGCAATATGAATATATTATTGAAGATGTATTATTTACTTTACATGCTACATACAACCTTTCAACGTTCGCCCACGCTTTTTGTGTTAATGTTGTGTTTCTAGAATTTTCTATCATATTTAGATAAAACACTATACTTATTAAATATAATCAATGTTTTTTATAACTTTATGCTGTTTCCCGCATTAAGCAGGATAGGCAGAGGTAACCCGCCCAACTTCCGAGACGCTACGCGTTTGTGGCGGAACTTAAGACCGTCCTTTGGGATGTTACCAGATCGAGAACATGAAATAACTCTTTTGCTCGAGTAGAAATCGAACGCATAAACGTCGCGCTTACAGTTAGACACCATGCCCCAATAACACGACGGCCTCAAAAAGGATTTGTACAATCCCGAAATTGGTACGAAACACTCAGTATGCGAATCTCTCAGCATTTGACCAGTATTTTTTTCTTGAAACTACAACTTTGTTAATCTCCAAGATTAGTCCATACGCGTATTCTATAGACGACTTCACTAAGGAGTTTGTGGTCTTCCCCTCTGTAATGCCATTATGCGAAATCCGATTATACGTACAGTTGAGACAATTTACGTGATCGAAGCAAGATAGAGAAGGTAGAGTAAAAAGGCAGGTTTTTTACTCTGGATATTTTTGTTGAGTTCCGTCGCTCAACACACACGCACGTTTCGGAAAAGTAGGGAAGTACGTAGGATACAATGTAACCTTTACGAAATATTATTTAAAAAAAAGGCACTTCCCGACGTCATCTAAGAAGTTATATCCATCTACTTTAAAATATATTTCCAATAGTATATTTTGTTAAACTTATGAACCACATACATAAATACGTCGAAATTACAGTAGTTCACTTATACAGGCCACAGGTGGCGTGTGTTTGAAATAACTTTATAATGCGTTAAATTGTTTATATATAGAAATGCATTTATTTTATCATTTTCGCGAGTGGCATTCAAGGGCACCACTTCATATATTCGATGAATGGAATTTTATCGCGTTTCTTGAGTTGGTTGATTACTGTAATATTGCTATTATAACTTATTGGCTTAAAGCAATATTGGCAGTTGCAGCAATTAGACCTTCGTCATCTATCAACGCATTTTTATATGAACCTTGTATGACGCAGTCAGTGATATGCCGAGTAGTCATGACCTATAACAATAACGTAACTGCGTCTCAACTAAATGGACAGTTTTGTCTTTTAATGTGTGTTTGTTGATGTGTTACATCTTAACGCGTGACGTTCGTTTCGTTTATATAGAAATAAACGACAAATTGATTCGACCATTATCGCCAAACTTTGATGTTATATAAAATTCACGACAGCCGTATTATTGACTAACATAGGATTGCGCGCGAGCAGTGGCCACGAGCCAACTCCAAAAATAGATGTACACTTTGCTTTTCTCACCTACAGTGTGGTCACGTGCGCGGGTGGGATTACTTTTATTTTACATTCTTGATTGCAATTCGCGAACTCAATTTCGTACAGTTTTACTCATGATTCAACGTTTCGTGAACTGATTTGTTAATATTTAAACTTAAATCCTGTTTATTTTTCTCTCTATATATATGTACTTTTAAATGCAAACAAGAAAATATTATTAAGTAATATACGCTCCAGTAATTTTGTCCTTGGCGGAACAGCTGATCGCGATTAGTAGGTACCTTGGCTTTGAAATGACGATGTGACTAAGCGTTAAATCGATGACAGGAAGTCGATAGAGGAGCAAGCAGGCATTTCCTGCACTCGCGAGGTTTCACATACAACTTACTCAATAACCTTGAATGTACTGCAATTGCAAAGCTTCTGTCGTGCCAAATATCTTACTAATACACGAAAACGGTGTTTTTTTTTATATATAACTTAAGAATATCTATAATTATCAGCTTTAATCATATTTTTATATTTATCGGCTACTTAAATTAGGCTTATAACTACAGAAAAAATTCTAGATATTTGATTCCTAAGGCAGTCCAGATATTTTTAGATTGCCTTTTCCTACACATTTAAAATTTTTTTAATAAGATATTGGCTTAACGTACCTATTAATTATATTTAAAGGTTTGGTCTTGCATATGCATCGGTTTATATGAAAATGTCTGAACTAAACCAGGCAGCATACTGTAATTCATACAAAGCAATAAACAATGTACAGGATGGTTATAAAACGAGGTACCTACCTACCTACCTATGGGTAGTTAATCAGACTGATTTGCATTACAAAGGATCTTTTATCGCAGCAACTATTGCACATCTCTAGAAGATAATAAAGCAGTTTGCAATTACATTAAACGTAATTATTGTTTCTTTATGTTTAAATTATCATGTTGATTAGGTCGTGTCTAATAGCTTGTGCGGTTTTCCCTAGTTTTTGGCGGATATAGAAAATCTATTCCAGATTTGTGATTTTAAATAAAATTGTTTTTATTTAGCCCAGTTGAACTACACAACTATTTATTTACTAATCTGAATTACTTAAGTGTTCTACTACATGAACATTTTAAATACAATATTCGTACATTGAAATCATAGGTAGGCATGGGTATGGTAGACAGTTAGACAATCCAATAAAGTTTTTGTAGCAATCGTTAAGGAAAGTTTGTCAAAATACGTTTGTGTAAACGGCTTTTCAATAGGTTGAGCCATTTACGAGGTTAGCCTGCTCAAACGCACAGACAAACAGACGTAATTTTATTATTTGTACATATAGATTCTATATCCAACAGTAATGTTGTTAATTTCACTATTTAATGCGAGTAATTTCAGAACACAATCACTGTAAATGGCGAAACGTGTACTACTGCACGATCTAATAAAATTTACGCAATGACATTCTGGCTAATTGAACTTCGTAGTTCGTTGGCCCTACGGTCCGGTCTGATCGAGTGGTTTTAATATAAAATATTTATTTAACAATTTATTAAATAAATAATCTGTTACATTGCAATTAAATTTTCCAATATTTTTCGTTTTATGTATTATAAAAGTAGTGTTTTATTAAGCTGGGCGTTGAGTTTCGCAGCTCAAAAAAAGATGAAAATCAATTTGTTTGTATTTGTTAATAACAAAATTGTTATATATATGTATTTGATCTTCCTTGTGACTTTAAAGCTATAGCTTGATTGTCCCTAAATTTTTCTCAATATTATGTAGATTCTAAAGTATCTAGTAGATGCACTCCCCAACTACCGACCGTACGAAGCGTTGTTTAACTCATTTAATAATTATGATACCGTTAAGATATGACCGCGTGCACGTTACTGAAACGTGCTACATAATTGCTAATTATATTTTTTTTATAGAATATCAACTTCTTTATTTATTTATCTAAAGTATAAAAATAATGATATTTTCTTAGTTTGTAAATTTTTTGATTTTCTTGAGGTTTTTTGTGTGCCATAAATGTAATATGTATGTACATACATATACATATGTGTACCAACCAATTAAAAAAAAAATTAATTAAGTACGATGATCTGCCTTTTAAACACGTGTGCTAAATTTTATGTGTATTTTATTTTTGTTGATTTGTTCAAAAAATTCTCGAAAACTAATTATTATTTAACAATTAGAGATGAAGTCTACTTAAGGTTTTTCAACTGCTTATACTTTACTATATGTTAAGTACTGCCTTAAAAATCCAATTATACAGAAACGTACTGTTATGTTTCAAAGGCATACCTTCACAAGTTTCAATATCTGCAAATTTATTGCACATTTACGACTTATTTATTTAGTTTTTATCGACACACATGATAATAGGTGCTACAATTACGTGTGACGTTTTACTTTTAAGTTAATTTACAACACAACATTTGTTTCTTCGCTTCTGTATATATTATATATATTATTGTAAATATTATATTATAAACATTTATTTGTTTATACAAATGTAGGGGTCGATAAGTAATAAAATAACAGTGTGTATGATGTCATGCTGTAAACGTTACTTGCGTCTGTAATAATACAATTTTTTCTGAATGAAAAATATTATAAATACACGTAGGTGCATTGTTTTTAGTATGCACAGTTGATTTTTTAGTAGTTTTACTATTTTTTTTTTCTTTAAGCTGTAGATATCGCATATAGTAAAGTAAACTGAATGAAACTTAATGTTGAGACACTGCGTTCTCTACTTTCCGCTCCATTATCGTCACAATTCGCACTGGGTGGCGAAACTCTATCTTCTTACCAAAATGAATAAATGACTATAATTCACTTCAAAAACGAGGAGACGGATGTGTCTATGCGGCAACGTCTTATTATATAATTATAAGTTTTGTAAGGTACTTTAATATAATAATTGTAACTGTTATTCTCAGAGGTACGTCAGTTTTGTATTCCTGTAAGCAGAGGAATACGTATAATGTTGAAATTGGTTTGAATTACAAAATGTATTTTAAATTACTTATCTGTTTAAAATATTTTCATTTAAATTGTAACATTTGTTATGAGATATGTCTTGTTGTTCACTTGTAACTGCAGTTGAAAAAGGCGCAATTAGAATCTATCGACTTGCAATGTAATTTATTGTTTTGGCACAACCGCCATTGTACGATGACTTACATATACATTTCATTTCAATTTGATTTTCTTAAAATTCAACACGTGTCCTATTCTTACTACTTATACTAACTAATATGTCCTATAAACATTGAAATATATCAATAACCTGCTCCTTTTTAAGCCAAATAAGCTATTCGTACATAATTGTTCATCTTAATGCTATTACATTATTTAGTTCTTTTAGATGTTTTAGGCAAAATATAGACGTTAGACAAGTATATAAATGGTATTTTTACAAACAATGGCACCACGTCGCGGAAGTCGTCAATGATAAGATGCTTCATATTCAATTTATTTAAAGCAATGCGCCGTTGTGCAACGATCCCTGGGCCGGCGCTCGTGTCCGCGTTCGAGTACAGCGTGCGTTACGTAATGATCTATCATCCCATACACCTATACCCTTTTATTAGGTCGAGCTGTTCTAGCGGCTGCTTGCCAAAATAATACTGGTTTTGTAGGTCATTTTTATATTGATGAATCTTCCGGGGAGTACATGACCTGATTAACCGCGTGTAATTTGTAGTAGTTTAAAAAAAATCAAAGATTATGGTCATATGACCTCTCTGTTTAGAGACGACCATATGAGTATATAAAGGACGACTCACAACTTTTTATAATAATCATGGAAGATGACAAAAAAAAATCTACTCTATTCAGTAGTTTTTGAATCTAAATTAAAATGGACGACTTCCACTATCTGAAATGTAGAAATTACCGATCTAAGGCTCATTAATTTTGGCAGTCCATTTCGTTGTAGTAAAAAATGAGTATTCACATAGAATTCTGAACTTAAAAACAAGAACAATGGGATGAATAGATTTAAAAAAATATAATTGTTTTCGCGATATCATTAAGATACAAACAAAAACGTGTCGTGATTGCAAAACGTGATCTGAAGGGAAAAAACATAATAATTTATCGTAAAGTAAATTCTGGATGTGTGAAAACCTATTAACAATGTAAATGATCAATTGTTAAATCCTTTCATAAATCTTAATACATGTTTCAATTGATTGACCAGTTAGTTTATTGGAGTTATTATAGATTAACTTTACAGTGATGATGTTCCAAGAGTATCGCTCCGCTCAAATATTACACATACACTAACAAATTATAGTACATTGAAGTGGTATTATGGGAAGTGCCAAAGTAGAGCAGACAGAGGGCAATCTAATGCTAAAACACTCCGTTTTCTATGTTCCATCCAATTTTATGCAACATTGTAGCTTGTTTAAATTACCTCAAGCTTCACCCGTATCCAGCACATGTTAGAGTAGGCAGAGTAACATGGGAACCTAGTAAAAACTATTCGTTGTCCTCCATTAGCATTTCCGTTACCCAAGTTACGTAGAGATTTATCATAAAAATTTCATTTTCTACACACGCGTGTACAAGATGCACAAACTGTTCACATTCTGTTATAGTGCATTCAATAATTGCAGATAACCCCGGGCGCTGGGTGATATGTTACTTAATCACTATCAATCAAACATGTGCGGTAAACAAGCGCGGCTCCCCGGGGTTATCGGGTCAGAACTGTTTACAGCGCCTGCTGCTGCCCGCTGCTGATACGGAAATTGTCCTTTCTCATTTATATTACGTATTATTTTAGTAGACATGTTCCTATGTATATTTGTACGTGCTTTTATATCATTTGTTCTATCGAATTGGAACAGTGGAATTTTCTTAGTTATTCTAGGTGGAGAGTGGTATCGAAATATTCCACTGAATGATGATAGTTTTATAATGTTTGAAAGTTATTTAGTGTAATGCGTTAGGAATTTAGGACCATACCGCTTATTGCACATTGTGGCTGATATTTGGACGGTATCCAAAATAGGCAATTTCTTATCCTGGTATGATTTCTTATTTTGTGTAAATACAGCATTGTTTGCAGACAAAAGTGAGTTTTTAAAATAATGGAAGTGTCATCATCAATTTTAAATGGAGAAAACTTGAAGTTTTCACTTACATATTATATTATTTTAATAGTATCGATTGTATATTAATTATCCAATTTATTTGCTTATTTTAATTTTTAAAATGTGAACACAAGACGCACGCGCAGCTCAGCCTCAGGTAACTCTTTATGTTTATGTAAATCACGTCGGGACCTTGTTTTTTGCTACAGTAACTCGTTCTACTGCTTATTCAACTGTCACTCACGAGTTTTCGCGTAGAGCCTATGCTGCTTGGCTTTGAAGTTATTTATATGTTCTTGTGACGTTTTATAGGCTAGAAGAAAATTCTAAAATAACTAGGGTATTTTATATTTTTTTCTTTTATCATTCACTTGATTAGTTTCACCTAGATCCAACTATTAATCGATGTATATAAGAAAAGCTTCAACGCTACTTTGACCCATTTGACCCACAATTTTTTTTTAAATTACGCATTCTAAGATCCGATGAAAATACAACATTTTTATATGTAGTATAAACCTAACCGAATAACATAGTTTTTTTCCAAATGAAAAACAATAAAAAAAACTAAAATTCAACTCAATGCCCAATAATATAAGCGTTTTCGCAATCGATATTCGACCGCGAAAGATTTACAACTCGTATGTACATAGCTCTGTGGTAAAACACAAAGTTATTTCCAACGGAATCCGCCTTGTGGATTTGCTCTGCCAAAAATAGTATCATCGATCTTATCCGTGAGGGAACAGCGTCGGCAATGTATTTATTTAATCTGTGGTTAAAAGCAAAAATACATTATTTTTTGTTGCCATATAGATGATTTTTTTTTATCTTGTCATAATTAATAATGTTTCATTTTCTTCAATTTTAACAGAACATAATAAATAAATGAATAATTTTTTATTTCCAGAATATAAGACTTAAAAATTATTTAATTTGGCTTCATTTTCAACAATTTTTTTCACCTACTTCATATTGTTTCTATTATGGAGCACTTTCGAAGTTTGTTCAATTCGTGAATGTTAACTCAAATTAATACACTACTACTTTCGATCCGTTCGATTGAATCGAACGGTTAGTCTATTAATACTTGCCGATTTCTTAACAAGGCTTCCCTACTTCAAAATAAAAGGCATATCAAATTCGCATTTCGGTCGGTCCATTTTATTCAATTAACCGTTGATTGGCAGTGTCAAGAGGTCGCGTCGAGGTTGTGTCCGCACTAATTAGAGCCTAAGCTTCGCCCACGTGCTCGTTGTCTACGACTCTATAATCTATGTCTGTTTACGTTGTTTGTGTCAGTATGCGAAACAAAGTTTAAGCGAATTGCTAGTTTTTATTTATTTATATCATTACTTTCGATACCTACTATATATTTAAAAAGGCCTGAATCTCATAATATTTGGTTAGAAAGTGGGGATCAGGAATATCTAAATGGGAATGGGATGTCTTATTTTTAGCAATAGATCCTCAGGTTACGTCTGCCTGTTATTTGCGGGATACAGCGTGAATTCCGATTCTTATATGTAACCTAGTTTTACTAAATTATAAATACTAGAACAACATGTAGTGTAATATTCAGATCAAAGTTATTATCAGAACATGCGTTGAGAGGCACTCAATACTGCTCGTTCTTATCCACCGTCAAGGTTGAATGCATTTGCAACAGCAAAGCTATAACTGAAAGCTGCTATCTTATAATGTAAGACTAGTTTTAGTTTATATGTATGTAATTTAGGTATTTATATATAAAAAAATATTTTTTTGATGTCATCTTACAATTAAAAATTATATTAACTGAAATATTTCTGTGTCCACACATATTATTGTTTAGTTCAACTATTATAGAATTAGAAACTATTTTGTCATTTTAAACTATTAAGTTAAAACGGTTACTTTTAAAGAAGAAAAATAATAAAATATTCATCTCATATGCTGTACAAATGTTAGTTGGACGTTGTTTTGACCAAAGATTATAATTGCCTCATAACAATAAACAGCATACGTTACGTATAGAATATAAGATATGTATGAAAATAATATTATTTATATCTTCATCTGTTCCGCTGTCGTAACAACTCCCGAATAATTGCCAAGAATTTGATGATTGATCTGATCGCTTAAAATTGTTTGGTCTCGAGTTAAGTGTAATAAGGAATTAGTTTAAAATAAAACATTGTGTATAACATCATAGCCGTTTGTAAAAGAATAAATAAAAGAATAAATAAACCGGTTAAGTGCGAGTCGGACTCGCCCACCTAAATTTTCATAACAATTTCAGAGTTACAGGTCAACGGGAAGTACAACATAAAAAGTTGACAAATCATAGTAGTTTTTCTATCTTTGAACTTTGTCCCACAAATAGCACGGCAGGCAAATACCCTGGTTTATTTCCGAATTCCAAACATTAAAGTTGGTTTAAAGCGAACACCTCCTGGGTCGATTATTTTTCATACTTACCAAGTTCATACGAAAGATGAAAACGTTGTCTTAATTCACAACACATTGCAACTCTCTTTCTTTTTCGTATATAAAAATATCCTGACGTGCATCAAGCTATTTTTAGAATACAAGGTCGAACATAGTAATTATCTTAAAACAAGTTCTTAAAGATCCAGACAGAATTTTTATAGGAACAGTCCAGTGGTACAGTAGGAGAGTATTATTGTTATTCTGTTATAATTTAGGCTTAATTTGTTTTTTCTTGCAATTTTGTAATTTGCGTAGTAATTGCCGCGGCTGTGGGTTCGAGTCCTACTCTGGGAAATAAAATATTTAATTTCATTATTTCCTTGCTCTGGTAACAAGGTAAAGCGCGGTGTTGAGTTCCGCCACATAACACGCAATGCTTCGAGAATTCAAAAGTAAGGAACAGAAATGTCTTAATGGGGATGGGGTATCTTAACACTAGATTTCCTTCTTTCCTATCCTGCTTTCTGTGGGATAGTGGTGAAGCTATATATAGCTTTATCAACAAGGTAGACAAAATCATTTGTTGAGAAATAAAAAAAATATAGAATACGATGTTAGTTAACATAGAGAAAACTGCAATTAATTATAATTACAATTTATTATTCTTAGCCGTTGAATACATTATAACTTATAAGTGGCCTCAAGTGGCAAGGACGACGCTAGCACCGACTGCGATGATGAGACGGACAACGAATTAATTTATTTGTTCTCAGTCATAACTCACTTTCTTATTGTTCTAGTTCATTGATATGATTTTATGATTTGTAAACTCTTTTACGACTCTACATATTTGTAGTATTTTTATTATTTTTATGTATGAGTCGTAGCGCAGCGGCACGGTGTTTAACTGTAACCTGGACGTTGTGGGTTCGATTTCCCGTCGGGGGAAGGAACTATTTGAATTTTTTGTCTCTGGAAATAAGATGTAGAGCGGAGATTTAAGTTCCGTCATACCACACGGATAAGTGGTGAATGTCGCCACAATTATTATGTTACCAATTAAATTAACAAGAGATTTTTTTAATCCTAAAAAATCTTTTTAAATATTTTAGTGGCAATTTATTTAAATATCTCTATAGGTATATAGTAGGTAACTGGATACTATTTATAACACATGTCAATTGTCGTGTCCAATGAACATCAGCAATAAAAATGATTGCTATCTTTATTGAAAGATTACTTTTATTATGGAACTTTGTATTTTTGTCTGAAATTAAGTGCGGTGGATTAATTCTGTCTCTATAATCCCGGTTACTATGTAACGTCTACGAAATGGACGACAAATAGGTATATTTAGATGACCCCCTGGCCAAATACATGCAGACTCCGCGAGATAACGACCCATTTTCATTATTTACTATTCTATACATTGAAAAACCTAGTGTCGGTCATTGCTCCTTGAATTTACGCAACTCACGGCCTTTTTAGGGAACGTTAAGGTAGATTTCTTTATCTCCACAGAGATTAGCGTTCGTCGAACTTATGGTTTTTTTTTGGTCAATCGTGGCACAGGGACGCAGGCGTGCTATGTTAACGCGACAGGTTGTGGGATCGATTCCTTCTCGAGGAAATTTAATATTTGCAAGCGTGGCAAAGCGTAGAGTTTTGATGGGAACGGATTGTCTTAACACTGGGTTCCTAGGTTCCTTCTGCCTACCTTGTCATGTGCAGGATACAGTGCGAAGATAAAAAAAACCATTATAAAACTGCAGGATTTTTTTTTCTACTTTAGTTTCGCCATACTAAGTAATTATGTAATATTTTTTTTTATTGATAGAATCGCGTATGCGCATTTAATTTACAAGTCAAAGGAAGTTATTATTCAAACCCATAGATTTAACGTTGGAAATTGTTTCACTACATATAATTATTCTCTTATGCTGATTGATGTATATCCTGCGCATAAATTGATGGTCTAGACATATTATACAGTAACATATACATACTTATCGTATGCCCTTTTGAACGATTACGACAACTTTACTTTTCTTTTATAGTAAATGTCAATTTTAATATTGATTTATTTGCTAATAAAACACGTAGAGATTAAGTTATTTTACCTTAATCGTTTCGTATATTTTTGTTATGATTATAAAGTCTAAAAGTGCAAAATTTTCCTTCCAGTCTTTAGTTAATATACAAAACATCTCGACGAAAACATAATCTTATCGTTGTTCAACAAAATATTGATCTAAAGCGTCTGTTTGAACAGCTCTGCGATGATATTGCAAAGATTTTAGCTCATTGCACATTGTTTGTGTTTAAAATTGAGTTATTTTTGAATTTTAAAAAATGTGAGAATTTTTAGTATGTTTTTAGGCTTCGTATATTAATTACCGTTTCAGGCATAATGCCGCGTAGGAAACCTGTAACCTGTGAAAGAGATTTCTCATTCTTTCCTCATTCTTCGTCAAAGTAAAAGACGACTATATACGAATCGGAACCTTATGTTGCAATTTGTGTGAAAGTAAAGATATATTTCTATAATGAATTTTATATCATTTCTTCGTTCTGGTAACCAGCCAAAGCGCGGCGTTGTGTTCCGCCACTTAACACGCAATGTCTCAAGAATTCGTCGGAAAATGGGGAACGGAAATGTTTGAACGGGTTCCCTCTGACTACCCATAAGCGTGAAATTGAACAAAAACTACCATCGATAGTTAGATACTTTTCATACATTGACAACAATAAATTAATTTTCTGTTGTTTTTTATAACAAAAATGCAAATTAAACAATCGCACATTATAACTGTACGCGTAGGGACTGTTTCTAGACAAAATGTATAACTTATACGAGCGGGCCAGCGGAGTCGACCTTGTTGGTAAAGTGGATAATCACGAGTGGACTTGCGAATATGTCGACGGCAGATTGGATAACTGATTTAAATGTGTTTATGAAACCAATTTGCGAGGCGGATACGAGGCACGATTCGTTGTTTTTTTTTAGAAAAATATTCATTTGTAAAATTCTCCACTGCTTACTAATTGTATACAGTTTTTCGGTAATTGAAATGTGTATACAGTAGGTACATTTGTTGTACGTCTCGCCAGTTATGCGAAGTCAAATATTTGTTGTGGAGATGTGTGTGTTGGGTTCTTTCAACTTTGTTTTTTTTTTATGTGGCAGACATTTGTTTTAATTTATTAAATGGTCAAAACTTTCTATATATTTTCTGACTGAAGTGTTTTTACTATTAATTTATTATCTATAACGTTTTAATAAGCTGTCGTTCACTATAACAAGTTTAAACTGTCGGCTAATATAGTACACGCAATGACATTAAAATTTTGTAGGCCTCTAAAGTAACAAGTGCTTGAATTTAACATCGTATCGAGATTCAGGGCAACAGTTTTTTAAATGACGTATGTTGACGTATTAGGTTGACGTGGCAATTACCGGTGAACTAAAAGGAACTAATATATTTCCTATCGTATCTAATATGACTCTCTACTTTCACATAGTAATTATAGTGCTATTAGTTCAAGCAATTGTATGTTTAATTAAAATTTATAAGTAATGTACTCATATAGTACCTTTATTTTTTTATAAGGTACTTTGTCGTAATAAAAGGATTCAGCTTCTTAATTTCATAAATACATTTTGGGTTGTATACATTTCATTATAAAATACCCTTATTTGTCAACAGGTGTTCGGCACCGTGGAGCTGCCGGACAAGCCGATCATGCTCCCCCCATTTGTGGAAGCGACTCACTGTCTCGGATACCACCTGACCCGTAAGGGTCGCGCGGTCGCGGATCGCGTGGTGTCCGTGCTCGGTTACGCCTGCCCCGACATCACGTACAGCCCCAGCCTCTACCCCATCACCGCTGCACTGTTGCACTTTATGCCTGGTGAGTTTTGAAAATAATATACCTACATATTTTTGAATTATATGACCTGCAGGATTGTAAATAGCTCAATTGTTATATTTATTACTATTTTAATTGACATTTAAATTTTATTATCTATATTTTATTACAATGATAAAACTCGAAATATATTAAAAGTTGTTATTCAGCAAAATTACAGTATAGTGACGAATCTTATCACGCTACGATGTTTACAATGATAATATAAATTTTAGCATCTGGACTCGTAAACAACCTATCTTGACACATTAAATTTACTTTGGATTTTATATTAATACCAACGTTTAAATTTTTAACACAATGAATTTACTTTATAATGTTCTTCTTAATTTAGTTCACTAATTTGTATGATACGTCTTAAATTAAGAGATTAATAACTTGATACAGTTAAATAGTTACAGCGATGGTAGTTTGAATGGATAATGAGGATTTTATAGCCGCGGCTCTCTAGATTAATGAGTCACGTCCGACCGAAATGCGTTAGCGTAATGCTAATATACATTATAAATATTAATTGGCTCTAACAAGTGTATTACTTTGATAATCTGGCTGTCACCACCTGGCCGCTCTCCGTTTAGTTATACAATGTTTGTAATATTTAGTTTTTTGGTTTATTCAAGAAACAACTGGTTATAGTCATCAGTCTTCCAATTTAGTAGCGCAGCAGAGGCGTCACAAAATTTACAGTCGCTCTCGGCTTAATTCAGTAATGAGCGCGGGGGGCGATAATTGAACTCGGCAATAGGCAAATTGCTCGGGACTGTCCTGGTTGATGCCACGCCGCTTGCATAACCGAACTTAAACTGTGCTCCAACAGTATAAATGCCAATATATCTTACATGCATGTATCCTATCCTATCGTATCCCAATCTAAACTGAACTGTTCCTCGTTACGACAGAGTCGGGAATGATGTCTCCCAACATCTTTTAGAGTTGACGCGATCACGATTAATAGAATACGTCGGCATATCACAGTTCCACTTAACGTTTGCCGTGTTGTCAATTTCCTATCTCTTAATTATCTTATACCTACGTCTATCATTAGCTGGGCTGCCTTTGATATAACACGTTATATAAGTTCATCATATTTTATAAACGCCTTTTAGTGTTGGAAAGTGGCACCAAGTAAAGCTTTAGTGGAAATTAATTACATTTTAGCCGTTTAGAGTTTTAGACTTTCAACAAGACATATTGATAGTAGGCTGTTAAACGATTATTACTGTTTTAATACAGAGAGATTATTCCTTCTTCCTCTTTTCATTTATAACGGCATGTTCATTCTTTTTTTCTGTATGCTTGCTTGTAGATATTAACGTAGATATTTGCAAAATATTAACATTTTTGTTTTTTAATGCAATTGTAAGTGTGTATGTACATAATATGTAAAAATATTAAAAAATCGTTTTGTTTACAACTGCACTGCATACTCATATGCTGAATATATAGGTTATGAAGTATAAGAAACTATAACATATCATAATAATAATATTTATATTTTAATATAATATAATATTTAACAAAGCATTGTTATTGATATTGGTCAGACTTTTTTTTTATCTTATGTCCGTGACACTGAGTCCTCGTTATCGTCCGCAGTCGGTTCCAACTGGATCCCAGTCAAGAGTTCACGTAGCTCTGTTGATGTTTTTGTGTGAAATGTCACTGTGTAGTGGCCGCTTGCGTGTCGCCAGTATATCACAAACAAACAATGTTTCTATGTGTTGTCGTGTAGTTTTTTTTTTTCTATAAAAATATAGATAATATAAATATCGTGATTGTGTGTCTTAATGTGTTAATTCTTTCTTTTTACGCTATTTATTTATATAAGAGTCAAATAGAAGTTTTAAAGTCTGTAACAGAAGTCTGATGCAGGTCTTGCATGATGTGCATGCATTTTATATTCATTATTTTAAATATTGCTAATTCTTAAATTACTGGGTTTTACCTCCTCGAATGTTAGATAGGATTAATCATCCGCAAATAAGGCAACACAACACCACGCATGACTAAAATCCTTTTCATTCATTCATTCATTTAACACATGTCAAAACCATTCAATACTTCGGTCGCATAGCTTTATTTTGCCAATACCGCCTCCTGTTTTACATTTCGTTAGTAATACACAAAGGCTGCCTTCATTGAAGTCAATTGAAACCCAATTTTGATTCGAGCAAAGGTCGAAGGGTTGGACAAAAAGCCTGAACAAAACTCCCCATTACATGTTCGATAGCAGCTCGTTCGGCCGTAACGAGATCTCTTCCTGCTGTTTTTTTGCGACGCCAGATGCCTTATTACACTTGTGTCACGTACTGCTGCTTCATTTATGTCCTTGAGGCTCTTTTCGAAGTGCTATTCTGTAGATTTTGTATTAGATTTTTTTCTTTGCTACGCTGTTGATAGTTTATCGTAGGTTGTGAATGTTTAGAAGATTTGTTTGTAAAAAGTTTAACCGTGTCGTTTACTTAATGAATGTTTTTAATAGAAATAAAAAGAGTAGAATGTTTTGTACGAAATTATGAAAATTTGTCGAAAAATTTATAAGTAATGAGGAGAATGAATAATAAAAAAATATATTATATGAATATTTGCAATGCAATCTCTAATGTGGAATGAAATATATATATATTTTAATTTATGTTTTATTTAACATAAATTAAAATATGTATATTAAAAACATATATTCCAATATAATTCATAATAACTATTAAAACCTGTGATTTGTCGCGTGTTAATGATCCTTAAAACATTTGCTTGTGGTATAATAATTTAAGTATAAACTTCCATTCGTGAAAGATCGCGTGTTTGAAAGGTACTTATTTGATGTTTGATAACAGTAAAAATATTTTTCTTTTGCTCGACGCATACTTTTTGGGGTTTCTTTTGACTTTAATTTTCTTGTAAAAAATATATAGCATGACCATCGTGGCGCAGTAGTTGCGTCGGCTCCGATTTCTTGCTGAAAATGGAGAATGGAGTGTCTTGGCATTAGGTTATCTATGCCCAACCAGATTAAATAAAAATACAGCAATAGTCAAAGTATCTACTATGTATGAATACGTTAGATAGTTAGACTTAATTAACTTTTTTATTGTTCTCAACAGCATATATCCTCCATTATGAAATTGTCTTGACCCAGTTTGCAAGGTGTAAACTCTGCGGATAAATGACTACGTGCGGCAACACGCCACGCCCAACTTATTTTCTTGTTTCTATCTTAATATGTTCTTACTTCTATATACCCCGATGAATTCCATACATACGAGTATATCATAATGTCCATATAATACAAAGTAAATCATTTATTATCATGAGATTACTTTTTAATTTAGTTGACTTGTTATGTTGTGGCGTAAGTAAGAGGCTTACTTGGATTACTTCACTAGGAAATTCCAATTAGTAAAATTTAAAGTTAGTATTACTAGTTCTTTTTTATGTTGGTCAACATGTTTAAGTTTTTTCAATAACATCATTACAAAAGAATGCGGAATTGAATCTTAAATTTTTTGTTACTCGAATCACGTGCCAAGAGCTTCCTTTACAAGAAAAAAATAGAAACATTCTTTATCTCTATCGTGCAAAGGAAAAACTAGTATCGGGAAAGCACGCGGTCGCTAATCATTTTTTGTGTCGTGTCGACGCGCAACTGATTCATTGTATAGCTTAGATCTAAAGCCAACTCAAGGACGGACTCTTTTTATACCTTCTTGTATCACACATAACCTATCGGATTGTTTATATTTTACTTTATTTAGCTTTTATTGTACACGAATGCTCAAAAATCAAAATATTCATTGTATATAACTTGGCTATTATGAATCTATGAAGTGGGTACTAATGTTCGATTTGCGCTAAGGGGAATGACCTATTTTCATTTCCCAAACTGATAACAAGACAAAGCGCGGCGCTGAGTTCCGTCACTCAACACACAATGTCTTGTGAAACGTAAAGTCTTGACAGTTCGTACATTCCCTTTGCCTACCATACCATAGTGTGAAGCTATGAAAAAAGTAATAGATAATTGTTTTGTTGGTTCCACAAGGCTCGGTCGTCGGCTTTAAAGACATTTTAATTGAACGTCCCTTTATAAAAAATACTAGGATAATCGTTATCCATAGCAATTTTAGTTAAAAACAACTTATTAGATCGATCTTTTTGTGAATATTATTATATATCCGCATTCAATCCAAGAACTAATGTGATGCGCTTGTCCAATATCGAGCTATCTTCGTCTTATAATAAAATTGTTATTGATTTAGTTAATGCCTGATTCTTTTTTCAGCTGTGATATGATAGTTTGTTTACAGTTTTTTTGTATGTTGATATGTATGATCCATTAGCGTGTAAGACGTTTTACATTATATATTTTTTTTGTCGAAGTATCTATATTTGTAGAGACACTGTAATTGAATAGTCATGATTTTGTAATTTGGTCATATAGACTTGTCGCTTGGTTTATTATTAAATGAATGCTAATTTATTGAAATAATTTTAAGTTATTGTGATCTGGAATGTAGGAAAACAGAGTGTCTTAACACTACGCTTCCTCTAATCTATACTGCTGTACGTGAAATAACGTGAAGCTTCCAAATAAACTTATACATTACTAGCGGCCCGCCCGCGGCTTCGCCTGCGTGAACTCCGTTATTATTAATTTCTGTCTCCATGAGCACCTACGTCCTATAAGTGACGTTCATATAAAATTTGAGACTCCTAGCAATTGTAGTAACGAAGTTTCATACAAACTTTCAACCCCAAAAACAACCCCTTAGAAGTCGAATATTGCAAATTCCCGTCTTAGCGAGCACCTACGTCCTAAAAATACCTCCTATGCAAAATTTGAGATTCCTAGCACATGTAGTTTCTGAGATTTCGTGATGAGTGAGTGACCTTTCGATTTTATATATATAGATAGATATATGTGTAAAAGATATAAAATGAAGTTTCACATCTAAGTTGTTGTTTCTCTTGATAATAATTAATATTTTTTTTTATAGAACTTAGCATAGTTTATGTATAAAAGTGAATATTCTATTTAATATCTGTGTTTACTAAGTTTAATCTTCGAAGTAGGTCGAGCAGTTACTAAGCTGGGAACGACGAAATTATGTTTTAGCATTGAGACCTAAATGCGACCATTAAAACATAACTCAAAATTGTACCTACATTATGTTAGCGATATATAAAATATTCATTTTGACTTAAAATCCGTCATATTTTAGTGTTGAAAATAAATAATTCTAGATCTATGTAATTAAAATTATAAACCGTGGTTTCAGAAAAAAATCAAAGGCGGGCACTTATATTAATTTTAACGTATTTTGTATGTGGTAGGAAAATGGATAATGTCCTAGCTCTACATTCCGTCCCAATAACGGTTAAGTAAAATAAAATTAAAACAAACCGATAAAGATAAAATATGTTTCGCGTAGAACTTTATATTAATAATAATAATTTTATAATTACTTTTTAAATAAAACATAAAATTCTAAAAGATATTTCGCATATTTTTTTAAAGGCCTTTGCAAATTACGAACTTATTCATAATATTAAAATGCTTAAAAGGTCGTCTCTAAAGATTCAAGAGGCGTACTCAGAATAAAATTCGCTTCGTTTGCAGCGTATTCCGTCCCTCCGGGCGTCGTTACTGCTATATAGGTCATGCCGTCCTCCACGCCCTCTCGACCTCTCGGTTTGATTATACGCCTCTACTTGAGATCGAGATATATTACACTCGATAATATTATATACGCATCTTATCTAATATAATACATAACAAAGTAATTCCCTCCAATGTAATTTGTTGATATGTAAGAGACAATATGATTAGGAGGAGTTGCTAAGGTGACTTTTTTGTTACAGTATATCGGTTCATTTAGTAGAAGTGATTATATATAAAGCGGATTTGGCTGAATAAACCTAATTGAAAATCACTCTGCTCTCCACTTTTCGTCTATTTTAGTTATATCTTCTAGTAATTTAAAGTTAATATACATATATCCAAATATTCAAATACTTTTCAAATCGCGTCACAATGGCGTCTGTGAAACAAAAACATTTGCTTGGAAATATAGCTATTTTCGTTGCTTTATTAATATTATATAACGTTTTCACTAATGCTGTACGTTTATTGAGTAAGTAGTTAAATCGAAATGCGATTGGCCAATGTTACAAGTCACGTGAATTACTATAGAAAATAGTTGCGACCTTGGAGCCACTGAATCAAAAGAGAATTCCACTCGTGCATGTATAAACAGACGCCGGCGGACTCGCGCCGTACATCAAAGCTTAGGTTAACTGCTCTCGGACCGCAAATGGCGGCCCTCTGTTTACCGTGCGCAGGCGCATCGTGGTCCTAACGATCATATCATATGTTAATTTTGTATTATATACACATTAAATTGTGGCTTTTATTCTTCTAATATAATATATATGTTTAAATGTTTGTTCTTTAGTAAGACAAAAGTTTTTAGTATTGTAACGTTGGTTTTTCTGTAAATATAATGTGAATTGCATATAGATATAGTTGCATCAAGAACGCTAGTTATAGTAGTTGCTAGTAAAATATCATCTTTTTGTTGATACTTTTATCTAGCAAAAGAATGCTGAACTTATATCTCAATTCTATTTAATGTCAATTCAATCAAATGTACACAATAACGTCCCAAGTAAATCAACAAGACCATAAATAGTTATTAATTATAGAAAATTTATATCTTTACACATATAAAACTAATAAGGAAAATATTTCTCAATATAAAGATAGTCATTCTATCCTTTAATTGACTATAAACTGTGTTTTATGATCTATATAATTAAAATGCAATTGCATACACTGTAACAATATAATATGAACATCATCACATCAAATACTGAAACTGTCGAGCTGTCACGATATCTGAAAATAGACGCTAATGAATCATTGATTCCAACGAGATATTTCTCATTATTATGAATGTGGGTTGTTGGCCTCAAACTTGCAAACACAAGGACAGTCACGTCTGTTTTTCTGTAATAATATTTCATATTTTTAATCTCTCTGTATACTTTTATGGAGAAATCGAGTCATCTTTTTGTTTGTTTTGTCGATAATGTTTAAGCTTGTAATGCACGTGCTCATATCTAGCATATTATCATGTTAGGTAGGTACTGGTAGTAAGTCTCAAGAGTTTGGCGTAGGGCAACGTTTCATTTTTGTTCTTTTATACAAGACCCCAGATATTTATATTATTATTGCAATCTTTATAAATAAAAATGAATGATGATTTACCACCATATTTAGGTACGATCCTTACTTCTATATATCAGTCATCAATACATATTTATATGAACTATAAATGGTAGGTGGTATATTTGCGTAACAGTTCTCTCATACGCCAGGTGGTAACATTGTAGTATTTTTATGTTCGCCCATTACGGTTGAGGTCGTTGCCTTATCATTGACAATGGTATGTGACGGAAGCTGGGCCGGTGGTGATTTACTAACAATACTGATTTAAATATTTGCTTGTTATATTTTTTTTTGGCAGGAGAGTAAAGTGTTTAGTTTAGATATATTTTTAAAATTATGCTTTTAGTACAGAATTTAAGGTATTATTCTTGGTTTGAAAATAGTGACTCCATATTAGACCCTACCTGCCTACTTCCTTTTTTTATCTGAGCGATTTTTTTGTATATATTATAAAAACAACATTAATACATTATAATTATACCTAAACAACAAAATAATTAACAAGATAGCATCTTCTGTAATGAAAAATTATGAAAACGCTGTCTAGACGATACAATGTTGATCGATATCTATTAGTTACGTTCTACAATATTGTCATATGGCTTAAAATTAAAGCCTATAATCCTCGCCGTAAACAATTAAGTACATGATACATTTGTAGGTAACTTTTAGCTCCATGCTATAGCATGGTAGGCATGAGGAGAGAGTTAAANGTGGTGATTTACTAATTTGAATATTTGCTTTACTGATTTAAATATTTGCTTGTTATATTTTTTTTTGGCAGGAGAGTAAAGTGTTTAGTTTAGATATTTTTTTTAAATTATGCTTTTAGTACAGAATTTAAGGTATTATTCTTGGTTTGAAAATAGTGACTCCGTATTAGACCCTACCTGCCTACTTCCTTTTTTTATCTGAGCGATTTTTTTGTATATATTATAAAAACAACATTAATACATTATAATTATACCTAAACAACAAAATAATTAACAAGATAGCATCTTCTGTAATGAAAAATTATGAAAACGCTGTCTAGACGATACAATGTTGATCGATATCTATTAGTTACGTTATACAATGTAGTCACATGGCTTAAAATTAAAGCCCATAATCCTCGCCGTATACAATTAAGTATATGATACATTTGTAGGTAACTTTTAGCTTCATGCTATAGTATGGTAGGCATGAGAGTGTTAAAAAATTCCGTTCCTTACACATCGATCAGTTTTCGAGACATAGCGTCGCGCAACCCTACGTTTTTGAAAAAAAATTCTTTCTTCCGAGTGGAAATCGAAGCTTTGTCAGTAATGAAAGTACATACAAATTTATAAAAATCGTTAAAGCTCCATGGATTTCTTAGATCTTTTTTTTATGAAGATATTATTATAACTAAAGCAATTCATATGGACCGTTTTATTTAGTATCTGGTCTCGTTATGAATTTTTACGCGTTATTTATTGCTGTAATTTCAGCACATCAAATTTTATAATGCAATTTGTCATTATAAACATGTGTTGTGGTTTTATTAGTTCTGGAAACGTTCACTATTTGCAATGGAAATAGAATGGAATACAAATAAAAAGAACATTTTCTATCGTATGTAGGTATGACTATAAAATATCACTTATAGTAAATGTATTTTAAAAATACTCATTTATATTATTGGTACACTGTTTTATTGATTTTATGGTATTGACGTCATTCTGACATATTTTAAACTCGGTCTGAATGGATGGAAATTGGAGAAGAGAATGATGCAATGGTAGGTTCTATTTTGCCACTCAAAAATGTGATACGTATCACACACTTGGCCATATTTATATTATAAAGTTTTATAAGTCTTTTTGCAGTTTATATTAATTTCACGTGACATGTTATTATAGAAATTATCATTCTTTGGGTTTTTATAATATATATTTAATCTATATAGGTAACATTCCGATAAACTTGTTGGCATATTTTCAATAATTATCTTTGCCAATCAGTAATGTGTACATCCTCTTTCTCAATAGTTAAATGTATCAAGTAAATTGCGAAAATTACCTCTTTGTTTGCGTTCGTTAAATGTATTTTTATTGCATGTATTAATTTTTTTCCCGGTTAGGTTGATATGGTAGACAGAAAGCCTTACTTAATTATGTACCTACTAATTTACGTTACTGATGAATATTTTCATTAGTATTTATATTTGTTACTAGTTTAAAAATCTGTTACTTAGGTATTGTTAGCATTTAAATAAAAAAGTAGTATATGCATAATGTTTATATTAATTGAATGTAGGCAAAAAGCTGAAGTGATGTACAACGATCAATTATGATGAAATTAGACTTATACAATTATACATATTGTTTTTATGTTGGTTTGTTTAAACACAATGAAGTTGCATCAGCTACAACAGAGAAGGGTGTGGCATGTGCATAGGTCCGGTGTCACTTCTATTACAGGCTGTGACACCATCTAATACGTTTAGGTCATTTATCATATGCTTGGTCCGATTAAACGGTTGAGGTGTGTCAAGGTCATCTGTTGTAATATTTCGTATTAAATGTGTAATTAAATTTAAAAAAATTAAAACAGCTTCACGCCGTATCCTGCACACTGCAGGATAGGCAAAGCCTTGTGCTAGGACACTACGTTCGCTACTTAACGCCGTATTTTAGGAAGCATTGCGTATTAAGTGCCGTAACTCAACGCCGCGATTTGCCTCGACACATAAAAAATACATTTAAGTAAACATTTCATTTCCACGAGCGGGGATCAAGTCCACAGCCAGTCAGGCACACGCTTGTGCCCCTGTGCCACCTAAGTAGTCTGTAGCCTCAAAGTACGAGTATGTAATGTCAGAACGTTACTCTTAACAAAAGATGATTTTTTTTAGGTTTTTTTAGTGTCACGCATCGGAACGCATCAGTGTTGATAAATTCCGTTTTTCTATTTAGCTTAGCATATATATTTTAAACATTGAAATTTTACTTTGTGTTTATGAATATGTACGTATACATAATAGAATTTGATGTTGAAAAGATGACGAGATAGGCTAAAGGACGTTCACCTGTGGGCAAACGTCACGCATGTCTATAACGAATTTAGCACCTATAATGACTTTGTTAAGTAGTTGTCTATTACACCTCTCTCTTCACATTCAGATTTAGACAGATATTGTCCATTTTAACAGTTATATTACTTTAGAATTTAATAAATGAACCTAAACTGGCAACAAAAAAATATAATAAATAGAAAAAATAAAATCATAATTAGTAGAATATAATATATACGAGTTTTTACCCATTTTTACAATTAATTCGGTTGTAAGTAGATATAGTAAGTTTATAAGCAAAGTGCAATTGTGGTGTTCTCATTAGCCGTGCTGTTCCGCACATGTGATATCTCGTGGCGGTCGCGGCGCATCTGTTTATCGGTGTTAATTGCTTGATTTACGACGTTCCTAGCGTTTATATCGTGTTTCACATTTTCATATACCTATCTAGTACCTACGTATCTAACTACTTGTAAGAAAGTCGTAACTTTGCTTTAGCGGTAATGTCTTAATTGTAATCATTTACCACGACTACTTTTAGGAAAATTCAAATTAAAAAAAATATATTTATTCGGAAATTGCTGTAGTATGGTTTTATATAATGATTATGTGTTGAATGATACGTTAGTAAAAATTCAAAAACTTACTTTTTTCGATTAAATACTTTGAGTCCGAGAAAACTTTTCAAAGACATGACGTAATAAACGTAAAGGCAATAAACATATCTGGGTAAGGATTAAATTTATTTTGATAATAACAGCTTAGTTTTAAGAAATATCCGCATTTATTGAAATTCTAGTAATTAATAGATAATGATGATTGATTTTGAATAAACCTTACCTACTTAACACTCACACGCGGTACATGGTGTTATTTGTTTAGAATTCATAGATATCATCATGCTAAAATCATGTGACAAAAACATATTTTTTATCTTTAAAAGATATCAAGTATGTAGATATAATTTATGTGATAATAATCTTAATTAAAATGAAAACATATTGACGTCCAAAAGAATAGTAGAAACGATAGACAGTTAAACAAACTAACAATTTTTTTATATACTGGCCAAGTAAATGCGGATTCGCCCGTTTATACTTATTTTTTTATTTTAACCATATTATACAAAATCTTTACATAAATTTTAGCCTATGTATTATTCTGACGTATCGCCTATATTTATTGCTGTAAAGTTTCGTCTAAATATGTTCAGTAGTTTTTGTGTGAAAGCGGAACAAACATCCATATTCACATATACAATATTAGTAGGACTCTCTATTTAGAGTTTATTGTACAGTTTTCCTATAAAACTGTAAACATATGTAGCCAGACGGTGCGTGCGTGGGCTTATCTGTGACTATAACTTATCTACGTCATGATCTATCTCGTGGCGGCGGAGTGTTTCACGTTCGATTTATCGCTTACGTAGGTACCTTATCGGACTATAAAATTTACGTAGCGATGGTGGATTATATATTTTTTATAGTATTTTATGATAAAGCTATGTAAACTTTTCCTGTGGTTTTGCTCGAAAACTGAAAAAAATACTGTTGTACCTACTACTACTTATATATTTGTTCTTGTTAAAAGTATATTTTTTTAGTTTCATGCTGCATCCCGCTCACAGAGGGAACCAGACCTAGCCAAAGACTGCTAAACAGAACATATACTTAATTACCTTGATTTTTTTTCTACAAAAAAGAAAGACTCTATTTAAATTATTTTTGCTTTATGTTATAAAATGGATATCCTATATTGGGTACATTTACTAGTAAATTTTATCAATATTGATTTATTTGTCCATATTATCATTGGATATAGACGCTTTTTATGACTGTATGTGTACATATACTTTATGACTTTAGATAACTATTTACTTTTTTAATTTACATCAGACACTCCGGCTTTCTATAATTTTATGTGTTTTTTTGTTTAATTCAATTGTAAACTAATAGCGTCTGGTAGCGTGTACGTGATCACGTACACTAACTGTACGTATCCACCTTTTTAAATAAAAAGTAATCTAAGACTAATGCTTAGTAATACAATATTATAATTATATCACTGATATTTATGAACGTATTTTAAAAAAATAAGGTAAATAATGTCATGCTTAATTCTGACGTACCTAATATTTTACATGATTATGTTAATTTTTTAGGATTTACACTGCTGTATCATCATTGATATCATTTCTTGATAAATTCTTAGATAGTGATTCATCTATATAAATATAGTTTAATGTATATAATAAAGAGTGCCTGACAATATGTTATTTTTTTTAGGAAAATTTAATTATAAAAAAAATATTCAAATTATTTGCTTTTATAACGTATATAAGTTTATATTGAATTCCTCAGAATTGGTATATGTAGTATAGTATTTTTTCTTGAAAGCCTTGCAATTGAATGAAATGATTTTATTAAATATACGTTATATTGGCAAAGTAAATTGTCCTCAACTAAGGTCTTACCTATAAGTAGTTTACCTTCGACCCATATACCTACTAAGTTGTTTTCTTTTTTGTTTTTGAATTCTTATTAAATAATATTGAAATATATGTATTAATTAATCTGTTTCATAAATCTTCGTATGTTAAGAGAACAAAAATTTAGAATACCTAGAGGGGTACGCTCACAATAGCCAACACCCACTATTCGATATGAACTTCCTCCAGGGATCTTCACAGGAATCCGACTGGTAATGCCCGTATCCATCGGCTTCCCGCGACCTTCACCAGATTGACGGCATACTTGATAGGCTCCCGATTCCTGCCAGTAACTTACGAAACTTGTTAGTCTATTTCTGAATTTGACTTAATTCTGTTGAGGAAATATTTATGTAACTATTTCTAAAGTATCGTACTGATTCTAGTAATTTTTAAAACTCTTTTTAGAATATATCTTTAAGACGAATTCTACGATGAGTAATTTAGTATTAATGTTTATTAGTTTTACACGTAAGTTTCCACTTTCGATTTTTTAGTTTTTTACTTATAACCATGACTTAACAAAATCTAATATAATTTAAAAATGTATTTAATTTCTACTATGTATCAAATATCAGATATAAATAATCTTACTTGAGTATTAAAAACTACTTCTATAACATTTTTATTGAAGTACCTATTTTTTTTATATTTCTTCTGGTGTAGGGATTATTATGACAAAATTAGTTACTCATCAAAATACAAGACTATTTTAAAAAGGGTTTTGTTGATTAATTTTATTACTGTTAGCCATTTTTGACAAGTCATAAAAAAAATGTCATATATATATGTATATAGCCTCTGATGTTTCTTCCATACATGATAATAATATTCTACTTTTCCTTCTACATTTTTCTATTTTATAACCACAACACTAAGTCTTCAACTTGCGTTTTACGACGACCATATCCCGCTGAATGTTTACGACTGCCAATTCGGCGTTTACGCAAAATTTATTATACTGTTATGGATATTATCACAATGCCTCAAAGTTGCAAAGACTGTGTAGAAAGTAGTGTCCAATAAAATATTAGTGTATATATTAATAAAAGAGAAAAGACGCCGTAGATAAGTTTGTTTTTATCTATGTATATGCAACGTGTAACCCTTGTATTTTTCATTTCTTCGCTCTGGCACCAAAGCGAAAAGTCCGGCGTTAAGTTCCGCCTCTCAAAACGCAATGCCTCGAAAATTTGTGGAAAGCGGAAAGTGGAGAACGGAGTGTCTTAAGAGTAGATTCCCTGTACCCATAAATGTATGCGGTATACAGCGTGAGGCTGATTTATTTTTTATTTAACCTTTACTTTTTTGTGCTTGATGGAAATATTGAGGAAATTGAATTGAATAGGTTACACGAAAATACCAAGTGAAATTCCATGAAATCAGTTCCTGTTTTCTTTTATATGATGTTTACGATTATTTGTTTGTACCTTCGAAATGGACATTTGTTTAGACCTTAGAAGTTAGCTACACCGTAGCAAGGTGTGAACGTACGAGTAGCTTGCATTAGCAAGAGGCGTAGGTTCTAATTTATTATGTTTTAACGAATTTGAATGAAAAATATTTAAATTTACGTTTATTCTTCCAAAATACTTTACTATTCAAAGATTTCCGAGATTTACGATTCAAAAGTGCTTTTATAGTTTATTTGAATAAAGAATATTTTGAATTTGAATTTATTGAACACTAGCGGACGCGCGCAGCTTCGCTAGCTTATTTAGGGATGAATTCTAAAAAACCACGAAACATGTGTTCAATTAAATATTTTTAAGAGTCTAAATTTCAAATTTTANTAATATGAATGGTTGGTTGGTCCTTTTGTTTTGTGCCTTTAAACTTTGGTGTCGTTTTGTATAAAATGTTGTATAACCTTATCAGATAACAAACTCGTATTTAAAAATATATATTCTTACTAAATAACGAAAATATTCCGTTATTTTATAAAATTTGTTGTGGTACCCTTACTATATATGTAAGTAAGTACCAATTAAAATGCACATAATAAACAGTTTTTATAACTTTTATTTTTTTATTTTTACCTGTTCGTTTTTCAAAATAATTAAAAAAAAAAATTAACAATACGATTTTTGAAATAGCTCTACAATCTAGGTTACTAAAAATTAACATTTATACACAGATTTTAAATATACCATTGCATTTTAGAAAAGAAAGTATGCTTAAATATTAATTATTTAAATTTCTTTGCTGTGGTAACAAGACAACGGATACTCCGTGGCCTAACTCTAGGGTCCCAGATTCCCTCTACACATGTACTTATATATAAATAGTGATCTACATATAGACACACTTATACGTATTTATCCCGGTCCCATTGATTTATCAATATTGCGCACGTAAATCGACTGACGCGGCCGACTTTCTTTGCCAAGGACTTGTTTGTTTCGATGTATATTGTTAACATACTGCCAAGTTCCTATTATTAAACGGTGCAATTTGTATGTAGGTATATTCGTCGCCAGTGTCGTTGCACTCTTATTTTGTTATATCATGAAATTGGTCCTTTTTTTTGATACTATGTGGAGTAAATCAAGTTTTACATTAACAAATATAAGATTATTAGATAAATAACTAATGAATGGTTTAACTAAAGATACTAGAGATCAAAGGAACGACTATACCTACATTTTTATATACATATGAACTAAAAACAAGCCTCCTTTTCAGTAATAAAGCCAATGGTACACTAAGATACAAAAAAAATAAATAAATTATAAACACTCCTGCGAATGGGATTTGAATAGACACGTCACTGCTCTATCACAACGTCATTTAGCAATCATGTTTATTGTAATATCGTATAAAAGTACACTATCTCATCTAAAGCCTTTATTTTTTACAGACTACATATGTTCGTATAAAATGCATTTATATATATTTATTTTTAATTATAATAATTTGTTTGTTTGTTGTAATTTGAGACACTATTTACTTGTTCTTCGAATGTGTAATTTAGCTTTTAAACCAACAATTTTTTATCCATTACTAAAATGTTACATAATGTTGATTGATTTCTAATATTTTATGCCTCTTTAAAGGAATCAACCTACTTAAGCTTGCTGTATTTTGTACTGTTTAGCATTACTTTCTCCTCTAAAGATGCTAATATACTGAACATCAAACGATGCATAACGGTAGTGATAGGTTTGTTCGTGGGAGACTTTATTACTGTCGTTTGGTCATAACATTGTTAATATGTAGTTTTAGAAAAACTTCCTATCTTCACTATAATAATATTGTTTCTAATTTTAAAGCATTTCGTCACGTAACGGATGGAGACACAAAACCTAATAAAATGTTTATTATAAATGTTTATTATAGACTTACAATTTCATTTATCGTCGTTGGGTAGGTACTCGTAAAAACGATTTTTTTATATAGAAATGGCTAATACATTGTCTTAGACGAAACAGGGTGCGACCAATAAAGATCCCGCCGCACTTACCAATAAACACCAACGAGATAGGTTTTATGTGCCAATCAATCAGTTATTGCTTCGTCTCCTGCACGTGACTCGGTCCTTATCAGATAAGGGGCCATAAATATAATGTCGTAATGTTCATATTAATGTCTGTATATATTTTGGAATTTATGTTCGACTTGTATATTACTTGTTTGTTCTAATAATTTATTGTTATATAAATCTGTCTGGTGTTCGTTTGTATATTAATATAGATAGTCATGATTATTTGCGACTTAAATGGTTTTCAATATACGTTAGTCTTTTTTGTATGTGAGTGGATTTCAAAATTCAATATATATATTTTTTTTATTTTAAATTTTAAAAATTATGTCCAAAGCGTAACAAACAGGTTCCCTCTCCCTACCGTGCTATGTACGGCATACAGCGAGAAGTTAAAATAAATATATTAAATAAAAAAAACTAAGATTTTATTCCAATGTTTGATTGAAATGTTTATTGAAATAGTTGTAAAACCACCTGAATGATTATCGAGATTCAGCTCTGTACCGTTTGCAGATACACTTGTCTAGTAAACATTGTGAGAGCAGCTACTGTAAATATATAGACTTGTTTATTGAAACAATGTTTCCGCCTAACTTCAACTATTATTATATTTATATATATAAATACGTACACTGAAGGCGGTACCGGTAGGCGGACGTAACTAGTGTTGAGAAAAATCGTTCTTTCTTTTCCGTTCAAATACAATATATAAAACGTTTGGCAGCGTAATTTGACGCCATATTGTACAAATGTGACTATTCCATCGAGTAGCTATCGCACCCGCAACCATCGTATATACAGAAGTACTGTACCATACTAATATATAATTTAACAATAATAATACTAATTGCTTTACGGGTATCGGTGGCCAAGTCAGTTCTGCTAACTGCCAAAAGTGACGTTCTCCCAATGATCGCCTATTAAATTATATACCATTTAAGCTTGCCAATTAATTTGTTTACGTTTTTAATAGCCATTCGTCACTGTTGTTTTTGTATAATACTGTTTTTTATTAATGTTCGATGGCATTTCGTGTAAAGCACCTGTAACAGTCATCGCTCGAGTTAACTATGCATAGGGATACATTCCCCTGACGCCGCACTTGTAGCTCGCGGAAACGAACAATAGAGTTTAATATATTTTGATGAATTAACTATTTTGAATTATATAAAATTTTAATAAAGAATCTCTGTCTTCAACTTGCTTTAAAACAGTANACTTGTTTATTGAAACAATGTTTCCGCCTAACTTCAACTATTATTATATTTATATATATAAATACGTACACTGAAGGCGGTACCGGTAGGCGGACGTAACTAGTGTTGAGAAAAATCGTTCTTTCTTTTCCGTTCAAATACAATATATAAAACGTTTGGCAGCGTAATTTGACGCCATATTGTACAAATGTGACTATTCCATCGAGTAGCTATCGCACCCGCAACCATCGTATATACAGAAGTACTGTACCATACTAATATAATTTAATAATAATAATACTAATTGCTTTACGGGTATCGGTGGCCAAGTCGGTTCTGCTAACTGCCAAAAGTGACGTTCACCCAATGATCGCCTATTGAATTATATGGCATTTAAGCGTGCCAATTAATTTGTTTACGTTTTTAATAGCCATTCGTCACTGTTGTTTTTGTATAATACTGTTTTTTATTAATGATCGATGGCATTTCATGTAAAGCACCTGTATGTAACAGTCATCGCTCGAGTTAACTATGCATAGGGATACATTCCCATGACGCCGCACTTGTAGCTCGCGGAAACCAACAATAGAGTTTAATATATTTTGATGAATTAACTATTTTGAATTATATAACATTTTAATAAAGAATCTTTGTCTTCAACTTGCTTTAAAACAGTAAGGTTGTTTATAAAATTAAATAAATAATTTTGAAAAAATCCTTACTTAACACTTATTCGCTCTACATTGTGTAATCGACATAATGTTTCATGTTTAACACGTTATGCATAATATGTGATGTCACGGAAGACGGCAAAGGGTAAATGTCACTTATAAGGAAACAAATACTTGTTGTTTAATTGCCGAGATTAATGTTGCGTAGGTACTTATGTTGTAGGGCTTTGTTATTGTTTATTTATTTAGTAGAGTCGGCTAGAGTAGGATTTTTATTATCACTTGATAAAAACATCTTTAACACTTGTTAAAGTTTTCTTTAACACTTTTTTAGTTTTACGGTTTAGTTTAATTGGTGTAGTTGTCATTAAGTTTCGTGAGATTGCGTGTTGTGTGGAACTCAACGCTTTGTCGTGTTGCCAGAGCTAGGAAAGAAATATAATTAATCGAGATAAATCGATTGGAAATCGAACTCTCAACTTAGTACCATACCGTCTGACTTTAGATGCTGCGTTATTACTAAGGCCTAAAAGTTTTAAAGATTGTCAAAATGAAATAACTTTTAAATATTTTATCATGTACTTTCAAATTATGACACCAAATATTGTCAGAGTAAATAATCGGATTTTAAACTAAGTTACCTCAAAAATCACTTCAAGCCTTGGTAATTATAAATTTACAATTTTAAATATTTCTAAATTACAGACACACATAAATTCCCTTTTATTTATTTGTAATTGTATACAACAATACAGTATTGACCTGTGAACTTGGTGATTTGTGACTTCTTTGGAACATTACTATAATTTCTATACAAAGCAAGTAGGTACTCTTACATAAGTGAATGCGACAAACGTTTTGAAAATGAATGACCTATTACGTCGTTTGTTTAACATTTATCATTTTTAGTATCTATCTTTGTATCTTCAAAATATTAAACTAAATGAAAATTTAATACCTCCAAGTGGGAATTGAACTCACAATCCTCGCGTTTCCACTCAGACGCTATGCTGCTGTGACACAGGGGTCTCTATAATCACTATAAAAGCATAATATAATATATTCCAAACGCAATATCCTGATATAATGCAATAATTCTACATTAACAGCGCCATTAGCAATCCTTTCTCTAACTAGATTTTCCTTTTTGCACCACCCCCTGAGAGTTGCGAGCGCGCTTTATTCTCATTTCGCGTTGAGTGCTATAAATGTATTAAGAGAAAAGTGAATTAAATGTACGTTCATATTGTATGGAGAGAGAACAAGCTGCACGTTTTGAAATTATTTCATATTTTAAAAGGTTTGCAACACAATTTTCTCTGTCATAAATTTGGTAATATGGTCCTCGTGGAGGAGAGGGGCTGCTTTCGATTGTAAATGTCATTGGGTTACCTTATCCTAGTGTTAAGACACTCCGTTCTTCATTTTCCGACGAATTTTTGAGAAAGAAAAACGAATACAATGATAAAGATATAATTTCAAAGCTTTTATCGTCGTCAATTTGCAATTATTTCTTTTTTTGTGATCGTTCAAGAGCGTAACACTCTTGACATAGTAGCTCTTATCTAGTCTCAGCTACCGATTTAGTAATATATAAAATAACATTCCTTCTAAATAATATGATTTCATCCAAATCTCTCATATCGCTTAGTTCGCTCCACGCTCACTTCACTGATTGAGTTCGACGTGTTTTAGAATAGGCCTCGAGCGTTTTCATGATTACTTCAATTACTCTGAAATTGATTTGTGGAATTTCAATTTTCCGTTAGAAAAGTGAATGAAAGAGAGAAATCTACTTTTTTAAATTTATTATTTTATATTTTGTTTTAGTTACTTCTAGTTAAAGAATAATAATTTATGTGATTTTTAATAAAAAGACCTTGGCACAAATTAAATATGACTGATTTAAGAGAATCGAGTAATTTTACATCACGTCTGGATTTCTGTTTACACTTGTCAATGTAATGTTTTATTTCCAGAGATCGCTCGTAAATAATGTTGATTTTAATTGCCTCCAAAAATTATTTTTTAATATTTTTCAAGTAAATAATATCTAATAGTTTTTCTTAAATTCTGTTTGGAAAAAGAGCAGACGCTGTCAAAGAAAGAGGAAATAATATAGAGATTATATGATGAATTATAGCTTTTTAACGATCAACGCCAGTCGGTTATGTTTCATATATATGTACCTGTTGTGTTTATAAAATTTTAATTTTATTATATACGTAATTGCCATGCAATTATTTAAGTACTGTTTATAACTTTCTTCCTCTTAAAAATAATACCTTTTAACACCCATATTGAAGAGGTTCATAATAGGACATCCGTATGATTGCTTAAATTTCAAATATGCTATGATATTTTTATTTATTAGAAGACTAATATGAAATTACTTTTAATGAGATTTATATTTTAAAAAATCTTGAACATATAGGTAGGTATTTTACTTAGTAATATTTTGTATGTATCTTATTATTTCATTACTGATGAAGTTTATCTTTTATTTTTAGAGGAGGAATGCTACCACTGCATGGCCAGCTTGGTCGCGTCGAAGGAGAAAATGTTCATTACACAGACGAAACTCCTCAACGAAGTCACATGGAAAACTGTCATGCAGATCGCTAAGAAGCACGCCGTAAGTTGGCTTTTTACGTCTCTTCTGAATATACACTATTAATTAATATACAGCAATTTTTTTTTATAGCCCGCTGTATTTGCGTTTAAAGTTATCTCTTATCAGCTTATAGTTACGAATTCCTACTAGAGGTTTCAATAAAAAAATGTATTATTTCCATGTAACCCACTAAACCAGGCGAAGTCGTGTGTAAAAGTTAATATAACATTACGATTAGAATAGGATATTTGCGATAGCAAATTTAGTGTAGTAGATTCTTGTTTAATTTGTAGATTTTATTAAGAATATCAATAAAAAAGATTAGGTTCAATAATGATGATGAATGCTATGACACCGTTATAGCAGACACAATTTTTTTTAAAGAATTTTACTTGAACATTTATTACCTTATTCAATAAAAGTAATAAAAGTAAAAGTAATAAATATTAGAATTATAAACTTAAACTGCATACATTGTAATGTTATAACGCTTAGGTATAAAAAATCTATATCCGTTTAATTAAACACTGTCACATGATATTGACAGCTTATCACAATTTATATTTGTTTACCGCAGCTATTTGTAAATATTCGTAGATGCTATAAAATAGCCACACCCGTCTCCCTTATCGGTTACCGTAATATGTGCGTACTGCTCAAATTGTATGAAATTTCTCAGTAACAGTTCTAAAAATACCTACTAATTACACATTTTACATGAAGTACAGACTTGAGTAAAAGTTTTGAATTTTAATTGAGATGTGTTATTGTTATTATAGATTTCAAAGTATTCCTATGACGTTGCTAGAAATGATATTTTGGCAAAATACTTTCTTATATTTCCGATAACAAGGCAATTGGCGGCGTTGCAAGATACAGCAATGGTGAGCTACGAAAATTTTATAAAAAGCGGAAAACTAATTGTCTTAACACTAGGTTCTCTCTGTCTAAAAAGACTAGACTGGACTGCCTAAAAGTAAAAAAAATCGATTATATGTATCAGTCTAGGAGACGTCCATTAATCACGTGATACTTTTAGCATATTTTAACACATTTTATTGTAATTGAAGTGTTTATCTATTTGCATTCTTTCATGTAACATAACATTTTCCAAAGCCATTTTCCGCTTACTATTTATTGGGCGGAAAATCTGAGCTGAAATCTATTAACATGATATTTTAGTTAACTTAAACTTTCTAAAAAATATAGCAGTGTAATAATACTGGCCTGAGGGAATCGCGTGACGTCCTCCCTATAACAACGTTGTTATCAGAAACATTCTAACAATTCTCTACACACGCGATGGTTTTGTAGAGTTATTTCATAAATTAACTTTTGTACCCCATTTTTTATTGATATTAGGGAAAAATGGAAATATTATTGTCGTTATCATTTACGTTAGTTGTTTATTTCAATTATAGCTAAATGTCAAGTTATTTCGAATCGAAACAGGTGTCAGTACTTCATGTACGTATTTTTTTTATTTTTGATAATTTTTAATCTACGAGTATAATACAAATATATTTTTAAATCTTTATTTTAAAGCTTATCGTGATGTAATGAGCATTCAATAAATATAGTCTAGTGGTGTATTTATATATAGAACTAGCAATTTATTATTGATCCTTTCAACAACATTGTAAATGAAAAATGAATATGCAATATTACAGAATTGATTAATGGCAGTCAATGATAGTGCTCGCTATTTATTATCTGTAACAAATTTAAAATGTGTTCAGTTATTACAATACATTGTATTTGAATACTTACTGTGTGTTTTTAATTAGAAAAAGTAATATTTTTTAAAATATTTTTAGTAATAGCTTAATTTCTGATTTTACTTTATGTTAGTTAGACTTCACTTCATTAAAAATATAATGGAGGATAAAGGTTAAAAACCAGTCTCCATTACGTAAATTTTTAATGGTGAACCGAGGTGAACGACATCCCACATCGATCGTCTAAAACTAACCCATTTGTCCCATACTATGAGAATTTCCACGTCCATTTATATTTACTTGGGTCACGTAATTACCTACTCTTTTGAATATGTAATAAGCAATTTGTAATGATAATTTACTTTCTATTGATTGTGAAGTTCCTATAAATAGAACAATGCGGCTAATTTATTTACACGTACAAATTAGGTAAACAGAGGTACCTACTTTAAAAATTTTGTTCGATGGGTGTGTGAAAAGGGGAGAAATATTTCTCTGCTTTTTCCAATTTACGAGTTCTCTAAATATTATTTTGTAACAAAGGAGTAATTAAAAACAATTCATATGTTTGTGACACGTAACTTTATGGTGCTGAGGTTCAGAAATAGTCCATATGTTTGGTTTGTCGATTCGATCATCTACTCTGTATAAAGTTTTCATTTCCCCGGACTAGATAAAGGTATTAGGTTCCACAGCCCAAAAGACCATAATATCTCAACAGTAGATTATTAGTGCCACAAAGATTTAAGAATATATTTTTTTTCATTTCCCTGGCGTCCGTACAGCATCGCATCTTGTTGCAGAAGTCGGCCGCTCAGCACCTATCGCGGCTGTCCGGCGCGATCGGTCCCGAGCGCATATACGCGGACTGGCAGTGGTGGATACTTGCAGCTCTGCCTTTCCCACACCTGGTTAGAGTGCTGGATTGCTTCTTCCATGAAGGGATTAAGGTATTTATAACTAACATATGTATGGTTTGTACCTATTTTCATCGTACTACTATCCTCAAAGTTCCTCTTCCTATTTCACCAACTCCTGTACAGTCATGGCTGCTAAATTATGGAATTCCCTTCCTGAAACGTGTTAAATATCTGCTAAAAGCAGCAGCTAACTTTCACTTTTTTTTTCTTGTACGTACAGTTTTTTTTCTTATATTTATCATTATATAAAAAATATTGTTTGTTGTGGGGTACTCCTGGTCCCCTCAGTCTCCCCGTTATATTATATGGTGTACAGCGTGAAGCTAAAAAAACAATATACATTGGTTACCGTTTTTGAACTAGCAATTGTATATTTTATAACACAAATAACCATTCATTTTTAGGTGTTCTACAGAGTAGCTCTCGCGATTCTCATCCTGTTCCACAAGCACTCGACCAACCAAAACTCCGAATGGTACGTAGAAGCGACCAAGAATGGAGTGGATCACGCCATAGACAAATTCTGCAGGAATATGCCCGCTTCGCCTACGAAATTACTTAGGACCGCTTTCAGTATAAGGGCTTTGAGGTAGGTAGTTAATTATATTTTTATGTTGTGTTTGAACTATGATCTCTCTATCTCCTTAATTTAACATTATAATATCCAAATCCCTTGTTTGTTGCAGCTCCCAGTACATATCGCGTGTTTTCATCAAAACGGAAATGACATTAAAATCCAAGCAAGTGATAACTGGATCCCGTCTCGTCCGGTCCAGGTCTTCCGACAACCTGCCCACAAGCCAGTCCCAAGTGAACATACAGATGATGTCACACACGCTCACTATACGCGAGGTAAGAAAAAAACATTAATTTAGACGTAAATTTAATTTTACAGCTTAATCTGCAACTTAAATGAGTTTTCAATTTTGTAAGTCAAAATTATTACAGTTTCCAATCCAATTTAGATCGAACCAACGCTTAAGGGACTACCTATTTTAAATATTGCTTTGATTGCGTAAGTTGTTTTTAATGTAATACATTATTTAGTTTATATAAAATTTTAATAAATTATATTATATAAAATAGTGCGCCTATTGCGTCCGTATTTATATTTATAGTCACCGATCTAACAAAGGCGAATATAGTTCTAACGACACCAGCACCTGAGACGTCTACATATTATTATATTATGTTTATTACCCTGTTATTTAATATATGTGTATTAGAAATCATTTTACTTGATTTGCAGAGAATGTCTGAGGAAACGTGCAAACAGATGGTATCGTACACAACATTAGGCGTGGCTTTCGCTTTTCTTTCTCATACAATCATTCGATTGCGACTCTAACACGACTAACTTCAGTTACATCGAATTACTATACATGTTCGATGACAATTCTGTTGATTTCTTGTATAAATACATCCCAATTCTCCTTTCCTTTTGACGAATCCTCGTATTTTTTGTTGTTATTTGTTTCTATCAGTGTAGCCAGATTTTGTGAATATTTCTTATGTTGTTATGTTGTTTTCTATTGATGTGATCATTATACTCTATCATCAGACAGAAATACATATAATACTCAACGACCAATTCGAAGTTCATTACGCTGGCTTTGAATGAATATGTTACTATTTGCGTAATTTTAAATGTTTCAATGTGTTGTTTTTTTTTTGTATAGCGTCCAGAATTTTAATCGATTTTTGTACACTTTAATATACGTTTAAGTTGATATGATTGGAGGATATAGCATGCGTGTGACGATTGGTGATATGTATCTGATGTTTGCGAAGAGCAATATGGCTTGTGATGATTAACATAATAGGTCTATAGATATAATAGTGATGTGTCGGCATGTTACCGATTGTTTTGTGTGCTAACTCTGTGTCGATTTTCCTGTTAGGGCTCTCACTCTCCGGGCCCGCGCGCCCTATCGATGGGCGTGTATCCGATACAAGCGATCAAGTCGCAGATACTTGACCAGAGCGAAGTAAGATTAGATTAGTGTCGCCCCCAGCTTGCGACCAACAATATCGATGTTTAGATGCACCGCTTGCCTGTTAGGTGTTTTTTTTTTTT